>CM038669.1:166385691-166697991 GCA_021605145.1 Aegilops bicornis
GTTCCACTTTGCTCCGCATCATCTGGAATCTCGCGCGATTCGTCTCGAGATAAAGATACCTTACCATTAATCACACGCACACCGTCTCCACATTGCCCTTCCGCCACAACACACATATGGACACATATACACGTTCTCTCTCAGTCACACACACAAAATAATTATTAAAAAAACTAGGGCGCACCTAAAACGTCCAAATCCAAATAAACACAAACTAGAGCTAAATTCAAATATATGGAAATATTGCAGCGTCAAGAACTTTCCAAGGAAAAAAACTTGAGTAATATTCGAGGATTGTTTTCACACACACAAAAAGGTTCGGTGGATGTCCTTCGAGCGCGACACGGTAACGCATCGATCGATCGACCGCGCGGCCGCGGTTCACGCGCTTGCACAGGATTCCGTATCGTGGCTGTGGTACTAACTTCAATTTTTTTTAATAAAAGCGCTGCCTAAGTCTAATGTTTACGTGTACTAGTACGGTTTTCTTTTAAGTTTGACCAACCTTATATAAAACTAAAGTAAGCTCCCATACGCGCACTCATCAATATGCCGCCGCCGCCGTTGCGCATGTCGGCGCCCGCTCCGGCCAACAATTTCTCGCCCATCACCGCCGTGTATGCGCCATGCCATGAAGCCGAAGGCTCGCCCGCTCACGTCGTCTGCAGTCCCTCCTTGCCATGTTGCCGCGCTGCCAAGCACGCTAGCAGCTGGTGGAGCCACGTCTATGCACGCAGCGTACGAAGAGGAGGACGAGCGCGTGCTCCAGCACGCCGACGAGGAGGAACTAGCGTGTCATTGTCTTCTCCGCCCAGCGGAGGCGCGCATGGTGGCTGTCATGGCGGAAGCTTGATGCTGTCGAGCACAAAACCCGGGTGCGGACGCGGAATCTACATTCGAGACCTTGAATTCCACGTGGATCCTGCAACCTGAAGGAGCAATTTGGGTCAGTCGACTCATGTGAGCCGTTTGATGCAACATGGATGGCTAGAAGGGCTTCTTCCACCTCTTCCGCCGTCTTCTTCCTACGCTCCGTTGAACTTCTTTCACAAATCGACTGACCAAATTATACTACTAGTATGAACGTATTAAGTACAGTAGGAACACGAAGATACGAGCAGTAGTACCAACTACAAGAAGAACAGTAGTAAGACATAGTACTAGTACTACTCTACGTACTAAAGAGTTCAAATAATGAGAAAGAACATAAACATAGTTCTGCTGGGGCCTCAGCACAACACACCCTTGAAAATAAACTAAGCAACTAGTCTGCTTGACACCGCAGAGAACCAAGCATGAGCGACGGCAGACCGCCACCTACTCGGAGTCCGAGTCCACGTCCTCGACTTCGTCCTCGTCCCTCTTCCTCTTCGCCGACGCTTCTTTGCTCGAACCGGACACTGGGCTCTGCTTCTTCATCCAACCCATGTAGATATTTAAACAAAGGTAGGCATTCATTGCTGCGTACAGGATGTGATCTTCATCTAATGTCTTCGACTCCCATGCATGATGAAACTCGTGATGAGGTTTCTTCGGTTTAGCGTCTGAAGGATCAATCATGGCTGCTGCGAGGTCAGCATTGAAGGTTGAGAGGAGGACACCGGGCTTGCCTTACGGAGATCGAAGAGCTGGCCTACAACGAGACCTATCCGACGCAGGACATCTCTGCTGCTCTTAAAGCCTCTGATGTGAATTTCACTCTTTTGTCCTTGAGGAAGTTCTTAAAATCCTGGCACTCAACGTCGGCATGGCATATGTGGTAGACCAAGCAAAGCGTTATGTACGCAAACCTGGATCACAGCGGGCTTCTTCCTCTCTTCGCCCTTTAGATCCTTCTCTCGTCCCAGGACTGTGGTGTACTCAACATCTAGCCCAATGACCCACTCATCCGCTGAACTGTTGAACATGCGTAGGAAGCGAGCAAGCCATGCTTTCACCGTCGCGGATCCACGTGTGTATATGACGATGAACTGATCGCTGATGGCTCTAACACGGTACTCGGCGACCATGGAGATTTGGGAGGCCATGGATTTTGGAGGAGGGTTAGGAGAAGTTGAACTATTGTACCCATAAAAGCGGGAGCGAACTAATGTGAAAGGACGGACGACGGGAGCGAACTGTTGTGAGGTAGAAGACGGGACGAGTAGGGCGTCTTGAACGACGTGGGGTTGTTGGCTTGCCCGGTGGATAAACGGCTGCAAGCCCCCAAAGAGTTCTCGAGAACTATGCGGGACCCACTAGATGTCATGTCTACTAGACCCATATCGTAGGCCTGACGGTATAGCTTCTGCCTGTTCGCACGGCATGCCGACGCGTGGATGTAACTTCACTTAATTCCGTCAACCGTCGCGCCTCCCACGACCTTCGCCTCCCTCGCGCGGTCGCGCCCTTTGTGACTTTGACCGGCTATAAATGAGCAATTTTTTTGCCTACTCTGCATGCATGATACTCCCTCTGGTCCTTTTTACTCCCGTTAACCATTTGCAAAGTGTTTGACCAAATATATACTTTTTTTGGAACACCACCTTATATTAATTAACCAGCCACACCAGTACACTCATTCGATACAATATTCACCACAGTGATGCACGTTATTTACAAGAATACCATCTAATCTATTGTCAAAGCTATACTTAGCGATTAAGTGTGCCACCTTATTGGCGAGCGGCTAATCTTTGACAATTGAAGATTGTTGATCAACTTCGAGATGCTCAACGCTTTCATCTTCAGGTCACGCATAGCAGACCTGTCATAGTCCCCCGATGCAAGAGACGCTACCACAAAAAGCGCAATCAGTCTCTAAAATTATAGGATTATGAAGAGAAATACCTATGTAGAGACCGGCAATGCAAGCCCTAAGCTCCGGTTCCTCCATGCTTTGACAGGCATCAATGAAATCCCACGACCAAATTTATACTAAAAATATCAATACGTACAATACTGATTATAATGAGTATAAGAACTACGTTTTATAATGAGTGTAAAAATATTGATTTGACATTGTGAATATTTATACTCCCTCCGTCTAGGTGAGTAAGTCATCTTAGGTTGTGCACCGTGACCAAGGAGGAGGGGAAACGAGAGACATTAATGTTTATTTGCTAATTAAATAGTATTGCATGCAATGAACTAACCACTGCATGTCATGTTTGATAGTCTCAGGTCATTAAGAGCATGCACACCCTCATCTCATATTGGTTGATATGTCAAGAAACAAGAAACGAGGTAGAAGCTAATGCACCGCGCTTACGTGTTTTGGGATTATTTGGTTTTTGTAAGATGACTTACACACCTAGCTATTAGAGTACCACTACCTCCCTTCTAGTTTAAAGGGCTCGACTCAAAAATTTCACCTACTCTTAGCAAGATAGTAGAGGCGGTGGAATAGTTTTTGAAGTCTGCAAAAGTACTCAACTAATGTTGTCGTTCTTCACAAAAAATGTGTTTACCAATGCATGCATGAACACTAGTTACTCTAACCCCCTCTCTTCTTTAGTTCCTTGCCACATCAAGATGTTTGCTATTCCGTGTGCATGATACCAGCTAAGATACCACCATTATGGCCAGCCTTAATCATCGCATGCAATAATTTGGTGCACCTTGAAATATGAACATGTTTAGGCGTGTATGTTTTAATGACTTGAGACTATACCTAGCCCGGCATGCAAGATGACTTATTATGCACCGTTCCCCATACTGCAGGAAGCCCGTTCGTCTCCAAATCTTTTCCTCTCCATGTGTGGAAACAAAATGCACCTTAAACTTTCCTTCTCCCTCCGGCGGTCCCACCACTCCACCCCGTGTGAAAAAATCTGCATGCATGACCCTCCTCCCCCCACGCTCGTCCAATCCGTTGTGACCAGCAATATTTCCACCCCTTCGCTCCCTCATAATTTACTCCAACAAATATGCCCACGTAGCTTTTACTTAACTTCAGGTGCATTGGGTCACTGACATACGGGCCCAGTAGTGTACTGGCCCACATGTCGATGGACGAACTGAACCTGCAGTTAAGCTCGATGCAACTTCGATCCATATCTTACATAGGTGTGCCATTGCTCGCTATAAATACTGCGCCTCCCATGAAATCGCTATCTCCTCCCCTCACGTTCACGTTCACCGCTATCTCCTCCCTCCCTCTCACGCCGACCACCATGGCGCCGCCTCCCAAGCCCTAGGAGCCCCTCGCTGCACCGCGTGGACGGTCACGCGTCGCCGTTCCGTTCCTCGCCGCCACTAGTCGAGGAGGACGCGTCGGTGTTCCGCTCCTCGCCGCTACGCGACGCGTCGCCGTTCCGTTCCTCGCCGCCACTAGTCGAGGAGGACGCGTCGGCGTTCCGCTCCTCGCCGCCACTAGTCGAGGAGGACGCGTCGGCGTTCCGCTCCTCGCCGCGATGTGTCGAGGTGAACGCGTCGGCGTTCCCAATCTCCCCAGTACACGCTTTGGATGATGCATCGGCTCCCCGCTACGAGGAGAACGCCGCGCCACCCGCCGATCCCCCAGCCTTGAGGAGCTTTGGCAAGAAATGGATGTTGCCTTGTGGGAGGCTTTTCCTCCAGGAGAGCGCGCCAAAATAGAGGCGGAGAAGAAGGCCGAGGAAGAGAAGCGCACTGCGCAACAAGCTTTCTGGGAGATCTATGTCGCGTCCGAGAGAGTCAAGCAATTGGTTCTTTGGTAGAAGGCTCGTGCGAGGGCCGTGAGGGTGGCGGAGGACGCCCGTGCCGACGCCCTGAGTGCAGTCGGGCCCAAGCGCCTCATCTACGCTTGGCGGTGTTGGGGATCGTAGCAGAAATTAAAATTTTCTATGCATCACCAAGATTAATCTATGGAGTCATCTAGCAACGAGGGAGAGGGAAGTGCATCTACATACCCTTGTAGATCGCGAGCGGAAGCGTTCAAGAGAACGGGGTTGATGGAGTCGTACTCGTCGTGATCAAAATCACGGATGACCAAGCGCCGAACGGACGGCACCTCCGCGTTCAACACACGTACGGTTGGGGAAGAGTCTCCTCCTTCTTGATCCAACAAGGGGGAAGGAGAGGTTGATGGAGATCCAGCAGCACGACGGCGTGGTTGTGGAAGCAGCGGGGATCTCGGCAGGGCTTCGCCAAGCTCAGCGAGAGGGAGAGGTGTTACGGGGGGAGAGGAAGGCGCCAGGGGCTTGGGTGTGCAGCCCTCCCTCCCCCCTCTTTATATAGGGGCCCTGGGAGGGGCGCCGGCCCCTAGAGATCCCATCTCAAGGGGGGGCGGCGGCCAAGGGGGGGGGGACTTGCCCCCCAAGTCAAGTGGGGCGCCCCCCCCCGCACCCCTAGGGTTTCCAACCCTAGGCGCAGGGGAGGCCCAAGGGGGGTGCACCAGCCCACCAGGGGCTGGTTCCCTTTCCCACTTCAGCCCATGGGGCCCTCCGGGATAGGTGGCCCCACCCGGTGGACCCTCGGGACCCTTCCGATGGTCCCGGTACAATACCGGTGAACCCCGAAACTTTCCCGGTGGCCGAAACTGGACTTCCTATATACAAATATTTACCTCCGGACCATTCCGGAACTCCTCGTGACGTCCGGGGTCTCATCCAGGACTCGAACAACTTTTGGGTTACCGCATACTAATATCTCTACAACCCTAAGCGTCCAAGACCTTAAGTGTGTAGACCCTACGGGTTAGGAGACACGCCGACATGACCAAGACGACTCTCCGGTCAATAACCAACAGCGGGATCTGGATACCCATGTTGGCTCCCACATGCTCCTCGATGATCTCATCGGATGAACCACGATGTCGAGGATTCAATCAATCCCGTATACAATTCCCTTTGTCAATCGGTATGTTACTTGCCCGAGATTCGATCGTTGGTATCCCAATACCTCGTTCAATCTCGTTACCGGCAAGTCACTTTACTCGTACCGTAATGCATGATCCCGTGACCAACCACTTGGTCACATGGAGCTCATTATGATGATGCATTACCGAGTGGGCCCAGATATACCTCTCCGTCATATGGAGTGACAAATCCCAGTCTCGATCCGTGCCAACCCAAAAGACACTTTCGGAGATACCTGTAGTGTACCTTTATAGCCACCCAGTTACGTTGTGACGTTTAGTACACCCAAAGCACTCCTACGGTATCCGGGAGTTGCACGATCTCATGGTCTAAGGAAATGATACTTGACATTATAAAAGCTCTAGCAGACGAACTACACAATCTTGTGCTATGCTTAGGATTGGGTCTTGTCCATCACATCATTCTCCCAATGATGTGATCCCGTTATCAATGACATCAAATGTCCATGGTCAGGAAACCGTAACCATCCATTGAGCAATGAGCTAGTCAACTAGAGGCTCACTAGGGACATGTTGTGGTCTATGTATTCACACATGTATTATGATTTCCGGATAACACAATTATAGCATGAACAATAGACAATTATCATGAATAAGGAAATATAATAATCATTTTATTATTGCCTCTAGGGCATATTTCCAACAGTCTCCCACTTGCACTAGAGTCAATAATCTAGTTACATTGTGATGAATCGAACACCCATAGAGTTCTGGTGTTGATCATGTTTTGCTCGCGGAAGAGGTTTAGTCAACGGATCTGCGACATTCAGATCCGTATGCACTTTGCAAATATCTATGTCTCCTTCTTGAACATTTTCACGTATGGAGTTGTAGCGACGCTTGATGTGCCTGGTCTTCTTGTGAAACCTGGGCTCCTTGGCAAGGGCAATGGCTCCAGTGTTGTCACAGAAGAGAGTCATCGGCCCCGACACATTGGGAATAACTCCTAGATCGGTAATGAACTCCTTCATCCAGATTGCTTCATGCACTGCCTCCGAGGCTGCCATGTACTCCGCTTCACATGTAGATCCCACCACGACGCTTTGCTTGCACTAGCTTACTGCCCCACCATTCAAAATAAACAAGTATCCGGTTTGTGACTTGGAGTCATCCAGATCTGTGTCGAAGCTAGCATCAACGTAACCCTTTACGACGAGCTCTTCGTCACCTCCATAAACGAGAAACATATCCTTAGTCCTTTTCAGGTACTTCAGGATATTCTTGACCGCTGTCCAGTGTTCCATTCCGGGATTACTTTGGTACCTTCCTACCAAACTTACGGCAAGGTTTACATCAGGTCTGGTACACAGCATGACATACATGATAGACCCTATTGCCGAGGCATAGGGGACGACACTCATCTTTTCTCTATCTTCTGCCGTGGTCGGACATTGAGCCGAGCTCAATTTCACACCTTGCAACACAGGCAAGAACCCCTTCTTGGACTGATCCATATTGAACTTCTTCAATATCTTATCAAGGTATGTGCTTTGTGAAAGACCTATGAGGTGTCTTGATCTATCTCTATAGATCTTGATGCCTAATATGTAAGCAGCTTCTCCAAGGTCCTTCATTGAAAAACACTTATTCAAGTAGGCCTTTATGCTCTCCAAGAGTTCTATATCATGTCCCATCAACAGTATGTCATCCACATATAATATGAGAAATTCTACAGAGCTCCCGCTCACTTTCTTGTAAACGTAGGCTCCTCCATAAGTCTGCATAAACCCAATTGCTTTGATCATTTCATCAAAGCGAATGTTCCAACTCTGAGATGCTTGCACCAGCCCATAGATGGAGCGCTGGAGCTTGCATACCTTGTTAGCATTCTTAGGATCGACAAAACCTTCCGGCTGCATCATATACAATTCTTCCTTAAGAAAGCCGTTAAGGAATGCCATTTTCACGTCCATTTGCCATATCTCATAATCGTAGAATGCGGCATTTGCTAACATGATTCAGACGGACTTAAGCTTCACTACGGGTGAGAAGGTCTCATCGTAGTCAACCCCTTGAACTTGTCGATAACCCTTAGCGGCAAGTCGAGCTTTGTAGATGGTAACATTACCATCCGTGTCCGTCTTCTTCTTAAAGATCCATTTTTTTTCTATCGCTCGCCGATCATCGGGCAAGTCTGTCAAAGTCCATACTTTGTTTTCATACATGGATCCTATCTCGTATTGCATGGCTTCAAGCCATTTGTTGGAATCTGGGTCTGCCATCGCTTCTTCATAGTTCGAAGGTTCACCGTTGTCTAACAACATGATTTCCAGGACGGGGTTGCCATACCATTCTGGTGTGGAACGTGTCCTCATGGACCTACGAAGTTCAGTAGCAACTTGATCCGAATTACCTTGATCATCATCATTAACCTCCTCTCTAGCCGGTGCAGGCACCACAGGAACATCTTCCTGAGCTGCGCTACTTTCCACTTCAAGAGGTAGTACTTCATCAAGTTCTACTTTCCTCCCACTTACTTCCTTCGAGATAAACTCTTTCTCCAGAAAGGACCCGTTCTTGGCAACAAAGATCTTGCCTTCGGATCTGAGGTAGAAGGTATACCCAATGGTTTCCTTAGGGTATCCTATGAAGACACATTTTTCCGACTTGGGTTCGAGCTTTTCAGGTTGAAGTTTCTTGACATAAGCATTGCATCCCCAAACTTTTAGAAACGACAGCTTAGGTTTCTTCCCAAACCATAATTCATATGGTGTCATCTCAACGGATTTCAACGGAGCCCTATTTAAAGTGAATGCGGCAGTCTCTAAAGCATAGCCCCAAAATGAGAGCGGTAGATCGGTAAGAGACATCATAGATCGCACCATATCCAATAGAGTGCGATTACGACGTTCGGACACACCATTACGCTGAGGTGTTCCAGGCGGCATGAGTTGTCAAACGATTCCACGTTTCCTTAAGTGTGTGCCAAATTCGTGACTTAAATATTCCCCTCCACGATCTGATCGTAAGAACTTTATTTTTCTATCACGTTGATTTTCAACCTCACTCTGAAATTCCTTGAACTTTTCAAAGGTCTCAGACTTGTGTTTCATTAAGTAGACATACTCATATCTACTCAAGTCATCAGTGAGGGTGAGAACATAACGATAGCCACCATGTGCCTCAACGCTCATTGGACCGCACACATCAGTATGTATGATTTCCAATAAGTTGGTTGCTCGCTCCATTGTTCCGGAGAGCGGAGTCTTGGTCATTTTACCCATGAGGCATGGTTCGCACGTGTCAAATGATTCGTAATCAAGAGGCTCCAAAAGTCCATCTGCATGGAGCTTCTTCATGCGTTTGACACCAATGTGACCAAGGCGGCAATGCCACAAGTATGTGGGACTATCATTATCAACCTTACATCTTTTGGTATTCACACTATGAATATGTGTAACATCACGTTCGAGATTCATTAAGAATAAACCATTGACCAGCGGGGCATGACCATAAAACATATCTCTCATATAAATAGAACAACCATTATTCTCGAATTTAAATGAGTAGCCATCTCGTATTAAACGAGATCCAGATACAATGTTCATGCTCAAAGCTGGCACTAAATAACAATTATTGAGGTTTAAAACTAACCCCAGAGGTAAATGTAGAGGTAGCGTGCGACGGGCGATCACATCGACCTTGGAACCATTCCTGACGCGCATCGTCACCTCGTCCTTCGCCAGTCTCCGCTTATTCCGCAGCTCCTGTTTTGAGTTACAAATATGAGCAACCGCATCGGTATCAAATACCCAGGAGCTACTACGAATACTAGTAAGGTACACATCAATTACATATATATCACATATACCTTTGGTGTTGCCGGCCTTCTTGTCCGCTAAGTACCTGGGGCAGTTCCGCTCAAAGGACCACTTCCCTTGCAATAAAAACACTCGATCTCGTGCTTGGGTCCATTCTTTGGTTTCTTCCTGGCAGCTTGCTTGCCGGGCGCGGCACCTCCCTTGCCGTCTTTCTTGAAACCCTTTTTACCCTTGCCCTTCTTGAACTTAGTGGTTTTATTCACCATCAACACTTGATGTTCCTTTTTTATTTCCACCTCCGCTGATTTCAGCACCGAATATACTTCAGGAATGGTTTTCTCCATCCCCTACATATTGAAGTTCATCACAAAGCTCTTGTAGCTTGGTGGAAGCGACTGAAGGATTCTGTCAACAAGCGCGTCATCCGGGAGGTTAACTCCTAGCTGAGATAAGCAGTTGTGCAAGCCAGACATTTTGAGTATGTGCTCACGATGTAACTATTCTCCTCCATCTTACAAATCAGAGAACTTGTTGGAGACTTCATATCTCTCGACCGGGCATGAGCTTAGAAAACCATTCTCAGCTCTTGGAACATCTCATATGCCCCGTCTTTGCTCGAAATGTTTTTGGAGCCCCGGTTCTAAGCTGTAAAGCATGCCGCACTGAACCAGGGAGTAATCATCAACACGCGACTGCCAAGCGTTCATAACGTCTTGGTTCGCGGGGGGTGGTGCTTCACCTAACGGTGCTTCTAGGACATATGCTTTCTTGGCAGCTATGAGGATGATCCTCAAGTTCCGGACCCAGTCCGTATAGTTGCTACCATCATCTTTCAGCTTGGTTTTCTCTAGGAACCATTGAAGTTGAGGTTGACATGAGCGTTGGCCATTTGATCTGCAAGATATATTTGCAAAAGTTTTAGACTAAGTTCATGATAATTAAGTTCATCTAATCAAATTACTTAATGAACTCCCACTCATACAGACATCCCTCTAGTCATCTAAGTGATACATGATCCGAGTCAACTAGGCCGTGTCCGATCATCACGTGAGACGGACTAGTCATCATCGGTGAACATCTTCATGTTGATCGTATCTTCTATACGACTCATGTTCGACCTTTCGGTCTCTTGTATTCCGAGGCCATGTCTGTACATGCTAGGCTCGTCAAGTCAACCTAAGTGTTTTGCATGTGTAAATCTGGCTTACACCCGTTGTATGTGAACGTTAGAATCTATCACACCCGATCATCACGTGGTGCTTCGAAACAACGAACTTTCGCATAGCGGCACACGATTAGGGGAACACTTTCTTGAAATTATTATGAGGGATCATCTTATTTATGCTACCATCGTTCTAAGAAAATAAGATGCAAAAACATGATAAACATCACATGCAATCAAATAGTGACATGATATGGACAATATCATTTTGCTCCTTTTGATCTCCATCTTCGGGACGCCATGATCATCATCGTCACCGGCATGACACCATGATCTCCATCATCATGATCTCCATCATCATGTCTTCATGAAGTTGTCTCGCCAACTATTACTTCTACTACTATGGCTAACGGTTTTAGCAACAAAGTAAAGTAATTACATGGCGTTATTCATTGACACGCAGGTCATACAATAAATTAAGACAACTCCTATGGCTCCTGCCGGTTGTCATACTCATCGACATGAAAGTCGTGATTCCTATTACAAGAACATGATCCATCTCATACATCACATATATATATCATTCATCACATCCTTTTGGCCATATCACATCACACGGCATATCTTTTGCAAAAAACAAGTTAGACGTCCTCTAATTGTTGTTGCAAATTTTTACGTGGCTGCTATGGGTTTCTAGCAAGAACGTTTCTTACCTACGCCAAAACCACAACGTGATATGCCAATTTCTATTTACCCTTCATAAGGACCCTTTTCATCAAATCCGATCCGACTAAAGTGGGAGAGACAGACACCCGCTAGCCACCTTATGCAACTAGTGCATGTCAGTCAGTGGAACCTGTCTCACGTAAGTGTACGTGTAAGGTCGGTCCGGGCCGCTTCATCCCACGATGCCGCCAAATCAAGATAAGACTAGTAACGACAAGTAAATTGACAATATCGACGCCCACAACAAACTTGTGTTCTACTCGTGCATAGAAACTACGCATAGACCTAGCTCATGATGCCCTTTGTTGGGGATCGTAGCAGAAATTAAAATTTTCTACGCATCACCAAGATCAATCTATGGAGTCATCTAGCAATGAGGGAGAGGGAAGTGCATCTACATAGCCTTGTAGATCGCGAGCCGAAGCGTTCAAGAGAACGGGGTTGATGGAGTCGTACTCGTCGTGATCCAAATCACCGATGACCAAGCGCCGAACGGACGACACCTCCGCGTTCAACACATGTACGGTTGGGGAAGACGTCTCCTCCTTCTTGATCCAGCAAGGGGGAAGGAGAGGTTGATGGAGATCCAGCAGCACGACGGCGTGGTGGTGGAAGCAGCGGGGATCTCGGCGAGGCTTCGCCAAGCTCGGCGAGAGGAGAGGTATTACGGGGGAGAGGAGGCGCCAGGCTTGGGTGCGCAGCCCTCCTCCCCCTCTTTATATAGGGGCCCTGGAAGGGCACCGCCCCTAGAGATCCCATCTCAAGGGGGACGGCCAAGGGGGCGACTTGCCCCCCAAGTCAAGTGGGGCGCCCCCCACCCCTAGGGTTTCCAACCCTAGGCGCAGGAGAGGCCCAAGGGGGGTGCACCAGCCCACCAGGGGCTGGTTCCCTTTCCCACTTCAGCCCATGGGGCCCTCCGGGATAGGTGGCCCCACCCGGTGGACCCCCGGGACCCTTCCGGTGGTCCCGATACAATACCGGTGAACCCCGAAACTTTCCCGGTGGCCGAAACTGGACTTCCTATATACAAATATTTACCTCCGGACCATTCCGGAACTCCTCGTGACGTCCGAGATCTCATCCGGGACTCCGAACAACTTTCGGGTTACCGCATACTAATATCTCTACAACCCTAGCGTCATCGAACCTTAAGTGTGTAGACCCTACGGGTTCGGGAGACACGCAGACATGACCGAGACGACTCTCCGGTCAATAACCAACAGCGGGATCTGGATACCCATGTTGGCTCCCACATGCTCCTCGATGATCTCATCGGATGAACCACGATGTCGAGGATTCAACCAATCTCGTATACAATTCCCTTTGTCAATCGGTACGTTACTTGCCCGAGATTCGATCGTCGGTATCCCAGTACCTCATTCAATCTCGTTCCGGCAAGTCACTTTACTCATACCATAATGCATGATCCCGTGACCAACCACTTGGTCACATTGAGCTCATTATGATGATGCATTACCGAGTGGGCCCGGAGACACCTCTCCGTCATACGGAGTGACAAATCCCAGTCTCGATCCGTGCCAACCCAACAGACACTTTCGGAGATACCTATAGTGTACCTTTATAGCCACCCAGTTATGTTGTGACGTTTGGTACACCCAAAGCACTCCTAAGGTATTCGGGAGTTGCACGATCTCATGGTCTAAGGAAATGATACTTGACATTAGAAAAGCTCTAGCACACGAACTACACGATCTTGTCCTATGCTTAGGATTGGGTCTTGTCCATCACATCATTCTCCCAATGATGTGATCCCGTTATCAATGACATCAAATGTCCATGGTCAAGAAACCGTAACCATCCATTGATCAATGAGCTAGTCAACTAGAGGCTCACTAGGGACATGTTGTGGTCTATGTATTCACACATGTATTACGATTTTCGGATAACACAATTATAGCATGAACAATAGACAATTATCATGAACAAGGAAATATAATAATCATTTTATTATTGCCTCTAGGGCATATTTCCAACAAAGGTGCGTGGACTGTGCACGCTTCCAGCCTAGGAGGAGTACTGTTGGCGCGGATCACCACACCGGTGAGATCGCTCGCCCGGGCAAGCCGCCAATCAGCACCTCGCGAGTTGCGAGGCTGAGGAAGAGGCGTTGTGTAATGTGTTGGGAAAGCGGCCAGCGCCAGCACTTCGTGGCCGCCAAGCGCTCCTATGAGCGTTGTGGCTTTTAGGAGGAGTATAATTTTTGTTTCGTAAGGCGATCTCATTAGTTTTGGGATGCAAATGATAAATCCCGAACGTTCAGGAATTTTTAGCGTCCTTAATTAAGTATGTAAAAGGGAAAGTTTGGAAACGTTGTGTATTATTACGCATTTTGCAAGTACGTGCATATAGCACAAACTTTAATATATACTATCAGACTACACGTCTCTCTCGATATATGCTTGTAAACTTTTCTACTCCCTCCGTCCAGGTCAATAAGTCATCTTTGGTTGTGCACGGTGACCAAGAAGGAGGGAAGATTTGTACACCTAGACGGAGGGAGTACTACTATTACTTATGTACGTGCAAATGCACGTTTTAACATTACGATGCGGTTTTTGTAGAAGTAGAAAAACAGCACTAGTCAAGCTTGTGAAACGATTCCAACGTGGGTACTACTACTAGTAGGAGTACCAGGGGCCAGTTCTTTTAGGCTTCTAGATTAGTAATCCCATAACTACTACCTCCGTCCTGGTTTATGAGTCCCCATTGTAATTTGTGTCAAATTTTGATCATAAATTTAACTAATGAAATGTTAGTGCATGTCACATGCACTACTCCATCCGTCTAGGTGACTAAGTCATCTTAGGCTGTGCACCGTGACCAAGGAGGAGGAGAAAACGAGAAACGTTAATGTTTATTTGCTAATTAGTAGTATTGCATGCAATGAACTAACCACTGCATGTCGTGTTTGACATCTCAAGTCATTAAAAGCATGCACACTCTTTATCTCTTATTGGTTGATATGTCAAGAAACAAGAAACGAGGTAGAAGTTAATGCACAGCGCCTAAGTGTTTTGGGATTATTTGGTTTTCATAAGATGACTTACACACCTAGATGCACCGTGCCTAAGTGTTTTGAGTAACATTTTATAAGTTAAATCTTTGGTCAAAATTTAGCACAAATTACAATGGTGAGGAATAAACCAGGACGGAGTAGTAGTTTAGAAGCCCAAATAAATGAGTGAGGCGCCTTATTGTTACTCTCCACTGTGACTAGTCTTGTGGGAAAGCTGGGGAAGCCGCCAAAAGAACTGGCCCTGGGAGTAGTAGCTAGGGATCGAGTGTGTGAGATGAACCGAGAAAGTAAATGCAGAGATGAAATGCAAAAAATACGGAGGGATGTGATGGTTGCTTGTCCGTTTATTTTACCAGGCCACTAATTACTGGGAGTGGTTGGTTTTGTGATATGACGGCTTTACTGCCGCGCCTCGAGTGAGAGGTGAGACTCCTGTGCAGTGCCTCCCTCTACACTTGTACTACATCGGTCGTGGTTTATTAGTCCCCCATTGAATTTGACTGAAGATTTAACTGACAAAATGTTAGTGCATATCAACAAAAACTATACTGTTGGATTCGTATTTGAACATAGTTTTGAATGATATAATTTTAGATGACATCATCAGTATTAATCATACTATATATAATGTTAGTTCAATTTTTGGTCGTACTAATCTATAGTAGTAAGGTGCCCGTGCGTTGCACCGAAGAGTGAAATGCATTGATCGGGGAGTTGTTTATTTTGACAAAGGATGTGGGGGTCATCTCATGTGTAACGGGTATCGATAGGTTTCTTCGGATATTATCTCATCTCTAGAGCTCACAAACATCCGGGTGAAATAGATAAAAGGTATCTTTTGCAAACAAAAGCGTTCAACTGTTCAACCTGCATCCAAAACTTGTGAAGAAATAACACTTATTGTGCTTTGCAAGAAATGATCTTTAAGAATTAGTTTTTGAGTATCGATTGTTATACATGTTGGCTACAGATGACATGGCACTTTCTTATAGTCAACAGTTGGCTATACTATTAAGTAATATTAACCATGCCCTTATACACCTAGACGGAGGGATTAAATTAGGATGACTTGCAAGGGCGGAGGAGATGTAAGAAATGGTTCATCGTAAGTCTTTCACCGATCTTGTAGTAAAAATTCATACATGGAAGATTCTAGACTAAACCATAAACGGATAAACTTTTATTCATGTGCGATACTCCAATAGAGCAAGATCCTGCATGGAAGTCTCCACATGCTTAGACAGCGGATTACATTGAGAGAAGACTAATGATCAACATTTAACTTGATAATGCGTATTTTTTTAGAAGAACATGGAGGCTCCTCCCCGGTTCCATTATCAAATGAAACCCAAAGTGTCTTACATCAGCTCACTGAGAGGAGCAGTTCAAAGGAAGGACTACGGCGAAAGCCAATCAAGTTTAACGACAAGCTTACAGAATCAAAAGCAGCAAAGACACGGGACATAAGCACCCACACACACACTACATGTTTTCTAAGTGCACTTGATAATGCGTTTGTCCAGGTGAACCTCCTTGGAGTCCCCGTGCACCGAGTCGGCGGGTAAAGGATAGAACAGATGCCATGGGTTTTCCAAGTCCACATTGGCGGGATAGTCCCAGCTCCTCAGATTCCAAGTCTGTCCGATGAGGCCGGTTTCGCCGCCCACGCGACCCGGAGGTGTAGTAACATTGACCTCGCACCCATACATCTGCCTCGTGTCAGTGTCAGCGTCAGCGGCGACGCCCCTGACACACGTTACAAAGACGGGGCGGCGGCCTGCGCGGGCCTCACCGGTGCCCATGATCAAGAGGAAGACGTTGTCGTCCTCCTCCGAGACTAGCAGGCGGTGGTGATCCTCCAGTGACTCCGGCATGGTGAACCGGTAGCACGTGTCGTACTTGATGTTCTCCGCCAAGGGCCAGCAGTGACCGTTGTACGCATCCGTGAGGTGATGCACCATGTCCGCCGGTGAGCCACAAAACGGCATCGGGCACTCATAGCAGTGGACGAAGGGCTCCTTGGAGGCATCGACCAGGCCGTCCATGAAACGGGAGTCGCTGTAGGGGACGTTGCGCCAGTTGAATATGTGAGCAAGTTACTATGAGATTTAATCCGAATAAGCACAAAATAAATCATGACGGCTATAACAGAGATGAAACTAATCATGTGGACTAGCATAGTAGTAGGATAAAGAGTAGAAACATGAATTCTACCACGTTTTCGAACAGGAAGGACAGAAACACATACGGTGCAACGGGAGCAGCACCGTTGGCGTTGAGGTTGTCGCCCATTTCGTTGAGGAAGAGGTTGCCGAGGTCGGGGAAGAAGTCGTTGTCGGTGAAGTCGTGGCTGCCCGGCGATCGCGAGTGCGCTCCCAGATTTCAACGGCGCCCGCCGAATGGAGCGCGGAGGGAGTGGCTGTAGGGGACGTTGCGGCCGCCGAATGGAGCGCAGGAGTAGCACACGAAACAGTAGATGGTGTCCTTACTAGTACTCCCTAGTCTCTATCTATCTATATCTATATATATCTACTCTTATAGAAAACCGAGTTGGTGATGATAGTATGCCTGCCATCTTGTAATATAGACCGTCCGATCTATATCTGACGGATAGAAAGCCAACTATGACAATTTTACAAAAGATACCCGCACCCCTCTCCACATTTATAGATAAGGCCTTGCTTCGTTCATCCTTATCTCCCACAACCTCGTCCTCCTCCCTATGTCTCTATCTCTACTACTTTTTTATAACAAATCGAATAGTCTTTGCGCCATTCACGGCTGCCTTGAACACACCTCCTCACCTCCATCATCACCAACTGAGTCTTTTATAGGAGTACGAGTAGAGAAAAAACCGATTTTGTGATGATGGTGTGCCGGGCAATGCACTGACATCTTGCTATTTTTTTGCATATAAGTCCAAACACCACGTAGACACGGTCTTTGAGCACGGTTCGTAGTCGTTCCACGCTCGAGCATTGAAGTTTGTAACTACTTTAGATTAGAATATACTACTCCTCTGGTGCTAGTAGTAGAGCAGAGTCCTACTCTACTACTCTACTCTAGCAAGCTAGGGCATAGTAATCTTGTAGTAGGTACTTGTAGGGAGTACCGATCGTGATCACTCAAGCAAGTTGTCTAGCATTGATATGACCCTACGCTGCTGGTATGTGTGTCGTAAGTCAAGTGGCGTGCTGTAGTCATCATCACATGTCCACTTCCCGCAGCACATATTCGCTTCTCCATCTTTGTTCGCACATAATCTCGTCCAAGCTTCCATCCCCGCTAAGGCGCCTCCCCCCTCGTCTGAAACCCAAGCACTAACAATGGCGTAACCGAGCAGCGTCCTCGAAAAGAGTGGCTGGAATTCGCTCCCGTCAGAGGTAATCAAGCTCATTGTTTCTCGTGTGGACAATCTCAGTACCATGCCGCTCGCCCCGTGCTCGTCGGGTTGTACCGTTTACTCAAAGCCCTCAGGCCGGAGCTTTTTAAGCCAGCTCCTTGCTTGCGGATGCCGCCTGATCTTCAGAATCTGCGTGTCACGCAGCATAACGATCGCAGGGTGGCGAGCATCAACTCCCTTCACTGCGTTCCGATCCCCGTCAGCCTCAGCTACATTAACGGTATGTACTGGGTCGGCATGAACACGTCTTGGATGGTGCTCGTCGACGGTCGCGGCAGCTGGATGCTCGTGGAGGTCTACACCCGGCGATTTATCCCCTTCCTTCGATTAACCTTTGACACGATTTGGCATCGCGCCCGTAATACTCGGGATCTTACGGTAGCCAACATGATACCAAGTTTGATTTGCTCAAGGTTGTAATTTGCAAGTGCCCACAAGATCTGCGAATTATAAAGATTTCAGGCTAATTGCGTTCTTCAACCGCGGTCTCGCCTATCTGACAGGTCACTGCGGTAAGTGGATAAATCTGCACGTGCATCGCAGGATCATACATCCTCCATGGTTCTCTGATGCCATTGAACACAAGGGCTTGATTTACGCCGTC
The DNA here is from genome assembly GCA_021605145.1 of Aegilops bicornis. Taxonomy (NCBI): domain Eukaryota; kingdom Viridiplantae; phylum Streptophyta; class Magnoliopsida; order Poales; family Poaceae; genus Aegilops; species Aegilops bicornis. Next base: position 166,404,224 of record CM038669.1, read on the forward strand.
GACTCCTTCTATGGTTGGACGTATTGCTGGCCTACTCCGATCATCGCTACAAACGGCTATTACAAGAAGATGTTACTTTCCTATGATATCATGATGGCTTTCTTATATTACCATCAACATTTCTTGAAAAAATATTCATGCTCATAACATGTTGTTCTTAAGATTGACTAAATCAAGAGCCCTTTTTATTTGAGTCCAACTTGATATGATGTTGTAGGTCACTTTGGTGTCCCTACCCTTCCTAATCCAGTAACCATTCAAAGAAAAGCAGCATGGCAGCTGCAGGTGGTTCCGGCTCGATCGACGACGGCGAAAGATTGATGATCGTTCAGACGCATCGTGCGAACGTGTTGTTTCGCGGAATACAATCACGATCCTTTGCAAGGTCTTTGAGCAGATCCCGGCTTCTCTGGGCCTTCGTGAATTCTTGAGCGAAGGCTGGTAAGTAGCCTTGGTACACGCTCGCTTGTCGGACTGAATTATCCGATTAACCAGAGATAACCGAAGGCAAGGATCATGATGGCAGCGCGGTTTCGTTCATCGAGCAAAACTGTATGTACACAGCTGCACTACGCGTCTCTGCATGCACCATACCTCGATATGTGCCGCCACGCTCTGCAGCCCAAAGTAGGAGAGAGGGTCGCAAGTATCGGTTTTGACTCTTGGTTGGAGTTTCCCCGTTAGGCACCCATCCGGTTCAAGCCGTCACCAATCTCCACAACTTAATAAATAGTAACGTCTAACCGAGCCGATTAGTTAGATACGCATACACTTGGTGCGATAGGATCTTTATTTAGTTTGATGCATACACTTGTTCTTTTTGGTAGCCCTTTTGTAATGATGGCTGATGTTTGGTTTGGAAGAGAGAGTTGCGTCTTCACTCTTACGGCACCTTCTTTATACATTGCACCCCCGGCCCTGGTTCTTTGCTGCAGTTTTCAATGTACAACCAAGAGTATATTTAAATGCATTGGTTGAATAAATGTGTTGTTTTGGAAGTCGTTGCACGGTTCGATCCTTTAGTGCCCGTGCACTGCACGTAGCTCATACTATTTTTAATACGGAACACATTTTCCACTTGTTGATAACATGCAGCCCACTGATGAAGGCCCAATAGAGAAGCCCATAATTAACTCGAAGGGAGGCTCTCACATGAATCCGGCCCAGGTACATGCTCATGGTTCCCTAAACATAAATAAGTAAATAAATAAATAAATCTAAATGCTCATGCACCAGTTCTTTGGGAAAATAGGTAGCCCAGTATTTCTTTCTGAAGAATACCCAAGCTAGGCCTATTTGTTTTCTCCGAATTACTGGACTGCAAATCTTTCAAGACGAGGAGGGATGCATTCCGTGCTGGCCAAAGAGTATGGTCAATGTGTGTTAAAAGTAATATCAAAAGGGGTTGAAAATTCCAAAAATATTATAGCAAATGGGATATTAGTTTTTTTTTTAAATTTTGTTCTTCACTGATATCTTATACGTACTTCATTGGATTTAACATGACATAGTACTAATTTATTTTTAAATTTGTTTTAGTATGGCTATTAATTTTTGGATTAAGGATGTTTCGTTCCCGAGCAAAAATTTGCAAATTTTCAAAATTTACCACATATTTAGTTGATTTCTTTACCCTGGTACTGACCAGAAAATGGCCGGCAATTCTAAAAATGGAAAACGGGCTGCAATAAATTCCATATGAATTAGAAAATGAGTAAAAATAATAAAAATAATAGCAAATGGGTTGTACACGTCACAGATTTCGAGGCTGACTTGTTTACGCAAGGCTTTGTCAGTGAACACACGATTCTAGCGAAGGATCGTTGGATGTCCATCCAACGGCCGACGTGCTTCTTCAATCTCCGATCTTCTGCTCCGGCCGCCTAAACTAGCGCCCATGGACTACCGCTCCCTCCTCTTGTGTCCGTTGTGATACTGCTTGAGGCTTCCCGGCCCACCCTACTCCCTCCTGGCCACTACAAAAAAGACACATCCGTGACATTTTGGGCGAGCGAAAAAAATTATGTCATACATATGACACTTCTATGACGATAATTGTGACCAAACCCGGTATCATCATAGATGTGGTGGGCTCCTACTTCTATGACAAAAAATCATGACAGAAAATGGGCTTTTCGTCCTGGGCGGGCCGGAGACGCAGCTGCATGACATTCTTTGGGCCGTCCATGACGGAAAAAACCATGGTAGAAGCAAGGGGGAGGAAAATTTCGGGGAGTTGCCGGTTACGGTGGGAGGTCGGGGGCGGAGCGATGCGCGTTTCTCATACGACGCTGCTGCAGGTGCGAGGCGTTGGCTCTAATCAACCCGAAGCGAGGCGTTGGGCTCTAATCAACCCGGCGATTGCACCGCAGCTACACGCTATCGAACCCGAGCGATCGATCGATGGTCGTTAATCGAACCCGATGGAGCGATTACTTTGCTACTGCTGCTCGTGAGCATTGCGGGGGGTTGGATGAATAAAGGAGCGGTGGCGTTGCCTCTGCATGAACAGGAACCCGTGGTGTGGAGGGCTGGATGAGCGATGAAGCGGTGGAGGGGTGGTTGAACAGACCCCGTGGTGTGGAGGACTGGATGAACAGTGACGGTGGAGGGGTGCCCGTGGAGGGGTGGTTGAGCAAGAGTCGGTGGAGAAGCGCGGTGGAGGCTGGATGAGCAGGAGCCCGTGGAGGCCGGAGGAGGTCGACGGTAGCCCGTGGAGGCCGGAGGAGGTCGATGGTGGAGATGAACAGTATCCCGTGGAGTCCCATTTTGCGATGCCACACCCTCCCCTCCCCCCCGTTTGTAGTGGCGCTCCAACACAAGTCTGCTTGGTCTGCTTTTGCGGCACGCCACACCCTCCCGATCAACAGACCCCGTTTCGGACCGTAGGAGGTCCGCTTCCTCTGTTTTGTGGTACGCCACACCTCCCGATCAACAGACCCCGTTTCGACCGTAGGAGGTCCGCTTCCTCCGCTTTGTGGTATGCGAGGCCCTCCCGATCAACAGACCCGCTTTCAAACGTGGCGGTCGAACACAAGGCCGTTTCCTCCGCCAGCGGTACGCCAGGCCTCGTTTCCATCGCCTGTTCCGTCCAAGCCCGCCCGATGAACACGACCACGCATTCCGTTCCGACCCAGCCGGTTGGCTCCCCATAACACGACGACGACGCTGTTTCTCCGTTTCGACCCAGCCATGTACATATGCGCGAGTAGGCGTTCGAGACACTGCCCGCATGTACGTATGTGGCTGTATTTTCTTTCTTGCACCCTCGCCGCTGTACGTACGTGTACATGCTACGTGCGCGCCTCTACTACGACACGTGCGCGCCTCTACATCTACCAGTATATATGTACGTACACGTTCGCGACCAGAATGACAACGCTACGTACGCTTCGACCAGGTGGGTCCCGACTGTCAGGCACTTCCTTGCGTCGCGAAGATGTAGCTGGTGGGTCCCAGCAGTCGTGGGCTTAATCGTTTTGGTTTTTTTTGCTCAAGCACTTCCTTGCGTGCGAAGATGTAGCTGGTGGGTCCCGATCGGGAAATGTTTTTTCGCGAAATACAAAGGTCTGGCCCGTCTTGTGGGTCCCAATGGCGGTGGAGGAATCATTATTTTCCGCGTAATAAGGAGGCACTTCCTTGCTGCGGCCGTGGACCCAGCTGTCAGCCTCTCCACGTACAGTCCACGTCCGATGGAAGTCGTTCCTTGACCACGTTGACCACGCTGCATCGAGAGCACCAAGGCGGTGGACGACGGCAAGGCCTAGGAAGGGGACGACGGGGAGCCGGGGAAGACGCGGCAGTGGAAGCCCGCGGAGAGAATCTGAGGGTTCGGCTGCAGTGTGAGGCTGCCGTCGCCACAGGGCCTGGCCAGCGGTGGGAATAGTATGGGGCGGTGAGGCCTCCGCGGCAACACAACCGGCCACGGGAGGCAGGAGCACGCGGCACGACCGGCGCTGCTTTGGGCGGCTGGAGCAAGAAGACCAGAGGTTGAAGAAGCACTACGGCCGTTGGATGGACATCGTACGGTCACTGGAGCTAGAATCGTTCATATTGACTAAGTTGACAAAGGCCCTCGTCCCAGTCAACTTAGTAGGCCCACAAGTCAGCCTCCCACCATGGTGGGTCCCAGCTAGCAAGGGGAGTATTCATTTTTTTGTGCGTAATAAGGAGGCACTTCCGGTGGGTCCGAGCTGACAGCTGAGGAACTTTTTTTCGCGAACACGCTGGCCCGTCCGGTGGGTCCCAGTCGTGGGGAAACGTTTTTTCACGAAATAAGGTGGCCCGTCCGGTGGGTCCCTGCTGTTAGGTGGAGGAATAATTATTTTACGCGTAATAAGGAGGCACTTACTTGCGGCCGCCTGGACCCAGCTGTCAGCCTCTCCACTTACAGTACTCTTCCGATGGAAGTCGATCGTTGACCATGTTGACCACGCCACGCCGAGAGCACCAGGGCGGTGGTCTGGACGACGGCGAGGCCTAGGAAGGGGACGACGCGGAGCCGGGGAAAACGCAGCAGTGGTAGCCCGCGCAGAGAGGAATACGAGGGTTCATCGTTCTGGTCATGCGGCGTGAGGCTGCCGTCGCCGCAGAATAACAGGGGTGTGGGTGAGTAGAGGGATACCTGGGCCAGCGGTGGGAGTAGTAGGGGCGGTGAGGCCTCGCGACATCACAACCGCCACGAGAGGCGGAGCACGCTGCACGACCGGCGCTGCTTTGGGCGACTGGAGCAAGAAGACCAGATGTTGAAGAAGCACTATGGCCGTTGGATGGACATCGTACGGTCACTGAAGCTAGAATCGTTCATATTGACTAAGTTGACAAAGCCCTCCGTCCCCATCAACTTAGTTGGCCCACAAGTCATCCTCCCACTATGGTGGGTCCCATCTAGCAGGGTGGGTATTCATTTTTTTTGTGTAATAAGGAGGCACTTCCTTGCGGGCGAAGATATAGTTGGTGGGTCCGACATGTCAGCAGGGGAACGTTTTTTTCGTGAAATACAGAGGCCCTTCCGGTGGGTCCCAGCTGTCAGGTGGAGGAATCATTATTTTGCGCGTACAGTCCACGGCCGATGGATGTCGTTCGTTGACCATGTTGACCAGGCCGCGCCGAGAGCACCATCCCGGTGGACGACGGCGAGGCCTAGGATGGGAAAGACACGGAGCCGGGAAGACTGGCAATGGTTCCCACGCGGTGGGGAGTACGAGGGTTCTTGGTCCGCCGTCGTCAGGAAAATAACAGGAGGTGTGGGTGAGTAGAGGAATGGCTCGCCAAGCAATGAATTAGGGTGGGGCGGTGCGGCTGTCGACAGCCTGACCCGGCCACGGGAGGCGGAGCGAGCAGTCCCACCGGAGCTGGTTTGGGTAATTTGGAGCAAGAAGATCAGATATTAAAAGAAGCGGCACGGCCGTTGGATTAACATCCAATGGTCATCGCTGCTAGAATCGTTGTTGGACTAAGTTGACAAAGCCAAAGTACACGCCAACCTAGTAGACCCACAAGTCACCTCCAAATGTGTCCCCAAACAAAGATACAACTGGAATTTCTAGCGGATTCAAATTAATTTTAAATCTAAATATACCTTAATTTAAATTCAATGAAATTTTACCCGCACAAAACAATGAAATTTAAAATATCAAAATCCGAAAGAAAACAGTATTTGGGAACTAATTGCACATTTCTTGTATTTTTTCATTTTACAGCCCATTTATTATTACTTATAGCCCATTTATTATTACTTATAGCCCATTTCTTATTACTTATAGCCCATTTCTTATTATTTATAGCCCATTTTCTGGGCAAATGCATCCTCCTCATCTTGAAAGATTTCCGGCCAAAGCAGGCGTAGAAAAGCAAGTAGGCCTATGTTGGTTATTCTGCAAAAAACAAAATAGCTGGCTAGCCATTTTTCGTAAAGGAAAAAAAAATAAACTGGGCTGGTCATGTGCTAAACATATGAAATAAAAGCACAGGCTAGACGGGCCACGGGTCACGCACAACCCAGTTGATACCCTTCTCCGTCCCGAAAAAACAAAATTACTGCGCGCGCTGCTGGGTCCCTACTATCATCCTCACCATGTACAGTTATCTCCTTATTCCTCTCGGTTGTCGACCATGTTGACAACACCGAAGGGCGGCGCCGCGGCGAGCGCGGATGACGATGGTGAGGCCTCGGACGGGAACAAACAGGAGCCGGGGAAGATCACAGCCAGCCGCGGGAGGCGGGAGCAGGCGGTCCCGCCAGCGCTGGTTTGGCTTTGGCGGCTCGAGGAAGAAGACTGAAGAAACGCGACAGACGTTGAATGTCAATCGAACGGTCAAGGTTGGCACAATCGCTTTTTACTAAGCGGACACCAAGTAGCATACTTTTTTATATATAGGAAGAAAACTGCGAGGAAAATGCGTTCGTCTGCCGTCCTCCTCACAGGGAACGTTCGCCACATAAGTGACTAGCACCCTTGGTTTTCAACCGAGAGGTCTTGGGTTCGAGTCCGAGGAACTCTAAATTTTGTCCTCCTTCCTTCCTCGCAAAAAAATGGAAATAAAATCAAAGACTTGGGAAGGCGTACAGAACAAGCTAGTGTACCAGTAAAGAGACGTTGCCGAGTTTTAGAAAAAGGAAAGACATGCTCCTGTAGCTGGTTCGAATCCAAACCTAGACTATGACTATATATGGTGCTATGCTACTCTACAAGTAATGAAACTGACATATCCAATGTTCGCTTCTCCTCTTCTCTACTTACTCTGCCTAGCATCAGAAGCTCTGGCCGCAGCAACCATGTCCGTTGGCTGCTCGTCCACCTGCTCTTCAGCAGGAAACAACCAGAAATGCGCCAAGTCGCCACCCGTACCATCACCTGTGGGTCTCATCACACCCCCGCCGGCACGCGCACCGCAGCCGATTGCTCAAGCAACCCGCTGCCGTTGGTGTGGTGCCACTGCTGCAAATCACGCAGAGTCATCCGTCGCGTCTCAACCACAATCCGCAACCCTGGCCGAGTCTTCTACAAATGCCCGAATCATGGGGTAATACTATGTTTAAGTGTTGTTCTGCTGCTTTCAGTTGCTGATTTTTTTAATAGTTTGGTTGAGGATCTTCCAATTTGATTCGTGCAGAAAAGGGAAGATTCGTGTGATTTGTATTTCCGGAAGTTGCGATGTGGGGAATGCAACTACGCTGATTATTTGGTTAGCCGAGGAATCCCAATACCAGAAAGTTGGGGTGTTGCACAAGTAATCAAGGAACGGCAGAAGAGGAAGATGCAGAGCGAAGGTTAAAGACGCAGCTTCCTCGATCACGGCCAAGCAACAGCTGTTGAACGGCCTTGGACAAAGAATGAGGAGATGAAAGAGCTTGTGAAGATAATGGGCAAAATCGATGTGCTCAGAGGATGATTGTCTCTTTATTTGCGTGTATGTAGCACTCGTGATGTATTCAAAGGGCTACGACATGAGCACTTCTTTGAAACTAGTAATGAATGAAACACATGTAGCAATTTGGGCGTAGTGTTGTGAACATCTAATGATTTCTATTAACGGAAATCGGGGGTATCCCTTTTGCTCATATAAATAAATATATAGCGGAGGCCTGTCGGGTCAGCTTTGTTCTCATTCAAGACATCGAGCAAATTGCAGTCCAACGACAAACTATGTCATCAAATTCAAGTTTCACAGCCAAATATGAGTACAACTAAACAACAATGTCATCATGTTTTAGCTGTCATACAATCACCAAACACAAATCAGCATACATAACAAGTGATGTTCTCACAAGAAAATACTAAACTACATGTTCATCGTGTTTCAGCTTGTCATAGCAAACACAATTTCACATAGTAGATAAAAAATGTCTTCCGACGGTGCAAATACGACAAAAGCAATGTAATCATCATCCGCAGCAGCGGTGTCAACATCTTCGCCATGTGTATCGATGCGAATTGTAATTCAAGACGGTGTCATCTTCTTCTTCGTCCTCAACGTCCTCGAACATTGGCTTCTTCTTGATCAACTCTTGTATGTCCACGGCGACGGGCAATCTTTTTCGCCAAGGCGTCATTGACATGATGGTTCTCAAAGATATTAGGAACATCTGTGTTATCTTGTACATCGGGAAGCGATGTAAGCATCATCTTGTTGTGCAACTTCATTAAACGAATTCCTCTGCTCAAACCTTTGCAATACTCTGCAGTCATCGCTACATGCAAATGTTTCTTCCAAGAAAAATATCTGTGTTGCTTGATTTGCCAAAATAAAAGGCTCGTTGGTCTGGTACGCCGCCTTGACATTGATGGATTTGAAATAATCATCCGCTCTGGGTTTTGCGATCCTGGAAAACAGGTTATACCAACGACAAAGACAACAGAACCACACACCGATGATCCTCGAAATGGAGATATCTGCAAGCTGAACAATGTACATTATGTTAGCATACATTTCAGTTGTCTCTTTGTCATACGTATCCGTGCTCATGATGGCACTGTTTTGTGTCTTCCTACCTTCGTCTCGTGCGAGGGTGTTGTAGCGCACATCTCCAACAATGCAAGATTCATAATGTCTTACCCGAGTATTAGGACCCATTGCTAGTCAGTAAAGGGCATCATCAACTGCCTGCCCATCCTCCCGCATCTTCTTAACCTATGGTTAGAAAATAGGCAAGTGATCATCTTATGTACTCAATATATTAAAAAAAGCGATAGTGCACTTCAAAAGCTTACATGGTTCTTGAACCATTTCGCAAATCCTACCATAACCAGTTTGCCAATGTTTCTTGGATTTTCTTGGCGGTAACTCCTCTTTGTACATGCTGCACAACATAGTGATCGCGTCAAACATCTAAATATATAAGAATGTGCTGCAAGTTTAGTAGATTACGATGTATAAGGTGCAGTACTGCACTTACTTGATATAAGGTAGTATCTCAGTACAGTTATTCAACACATACCAAACCATTTTGTCCAAATATTTAGGTTTGTCCTCTTGTCGACTCTTCCCTGTAACTCGAATAGAATAATCGAAAACATTGAGCCCGAGATTGTCTTCACCCACCTCTTTGCTAATCTGATCAATTTTGTTTCAATGTATTTTGAGCGAGAATGTCAACGCTTACAGAAAGCAATGTAGGCATCTCGCAATGGAACCCTCGGGTCTAGCTCGTTTCCTAACATAGCCCTTGAAAGTGCCTAGCCGCCTTTCAATAGGGTACATCCAACCATCTTGTCTTTGGACCTCTAAGTAGTGCCTCATCGGGTAGATGAACAGCCAAATGCACCATCACATCAAAGAAGGCCGGAGGATATATCTTCTCAAGGTCGCATAGGATAGTTGGTATCTTGTCTCTAAGACGCTCCAAAGCATCTATCCCGATATTTCTCTTTGCAAAGTACCACGAAGAATTGTCCCGACTCTTGCAATCGCTTCAGATAAGTCGTAGGCGGCCCAATCCTCTAAGGATAACGGTAAAACCCTTTGAAGAAGGACGTGGCAGTCATGAGTTTTCAACCCTTGTACCTTGTTTCCATCTGCCGACTCTCCTTTCGTGGTTGGAAGCAAATCCATGTGGGAATCTCACACGTGTGAGGACCTCGCAGAATTCTTTTCTTTTTACCTTGTCCAAGACGACATTACCGGTGCCATATCTCGTGGTTTACCTTCATCTTGCACACCGCAAATCCTTTCCGATACCAGTGTGTCAAATCAATCCTAGATTTTAAGGTATCTTTCGTCTTACCTTCAATGTTAAGAAGTGTGCCATAATCTTTGTCACATATATTTTTCTCGATGTGCATCACATCAAGATTATGCCACAGATCCAAATCTTTCCAATACTCCAAGTCCCACAAAGTGGACCTGCTTGGGTAAACAATAATCTCTCTTCTACCGTGCCACGCTTCCTTTTCCGCTACCATTACTAGGATGGTTTCACAGTGTAATATGCCCGACCTTCTCTAATTCCACTTGCAACTCATCGGCGGTGAGCCTCTTTGGTAGCGTCACGGTTTTCATGCTTTGCATTGAACACATGTCTTCGGTATTTTCTAGGATGCGGCTTGTCCTTGGCAAGGAAACGGCGGTGTCCAACGTAATGAGATCTTGCTAAGTATTGCATATGACAATGATTCTGTCACAATGAACACATGCATTGTAACCATGTGTCGCCGCCTCGACATAGTGCCCAAAGCGGATAATCATGGATGCACCAAATTACAACAAAGACGCAGAAAGAAATCAGCTGGTAGGCTGCTATATAGGTCTCGGTGAGAACACCCTTCCATAGCTGTTGAAGTTCCTCCACAAGAGGCTCCATGAACAAATCAAAATCCTTTCCAGGACTTTTTGGACCAGGATGAGCAAGGCCATCATGTAGATTGATTCTTTAGTGCGTACATTTGGAGGCATGTTGTAAGGGATAACAAGCACCGCCACAAGCTATATGTGGCGCCTGGTGGCCAAATGGGTTAAATCCATCTGAAGCTAAGCCAAGTCTAATGTTTCTCGGGTCAGTGACAAACTCTTTGTGTTTATCATTGAAGCTTTCCCACTCACTACCATGAGATGGATGGCTCATTACATTACGATCTCTATACTCCTGGTTCCTAGAATGCCACAAGACATCCTCTCTTGTTTCAAAGATCATGAAACAACCTCTACAATCTTGGTGTAATTGGAAAATGTCTCGAGAACATTATGAGGAACCCTCTTCACAAAGATCGCCATCTTTCCATCTTGATGATTTGCATTTGGGCATTAACTTAAGTTGGCATAATCCTTAGGAATGTAACACAATTATTCTTACAAACATGGATCATATCATATCCAATTCCAACCGCATCGAAGGAAATTCTTCATTTCTTTGTAGGTGTGTGGCAGCTCGACGCATCTGGGAAAGATTTGCGGAAAGCAGCCAACATCGCATCGAATGATTTGTTGGTCATCCGCTCGAGATGTCTTCACCGAAGAAAGGTGACCACGGTGAGAATCTTGACAGCTTATTTCCTGGGTGGTGACAACGTTGCATCGTTCCAACATGCGGGCCCACCGCTTTTTCTTCTGCGGTGAAAGTTCACGAAATGCATGAGCATTTCGTAGCATTGTTTCAATGTTGGTCAAACTCATCGCTCCGCCACCACCACCTCCTCCTCCTCTTCCACACGAGCATCAGGCGAGATCAAGATGGTGATCTGCCGCTTCCACGTAGTCAATAACATTGACGTTCACAGCTTCACCATGATGAACCCACCTAGTATATGTGACCGACGTCCCATACAAATGTAGATGATTTTGCACAGTTGATCGGGTCTTGTAACTGAATTCATACAAGCTGCTACAGGCAGAGCACATCTGATTTCGGACCACCGTACTCAGCTCGATAAAGTTCATGAAGTTTTCAACCCCTCGACATATGCAGTGGAGAATCTTCGAGCGAAGTTATCAAAGTCCTGACCATCTGTTAGACATACAAATTAGTTCTTCTACTCGATATTACAGGAAAAACATATATGCTTTTTTATGAAGTCCAGAAAAAAAAATACCTAGGTCGATGTCTAAAGCCATGGCAAGATATTTGGACGAGCAGATCTAAGTAACGGAATATATGTAAAGCTAATTTAGCAAACAGATTTGAGTGCTAAATTATGGCAGGTTGTTTCAGCAATCAATGAGCCAGAGCACACAGCCATCAAACTATCGAAGGCCATCGCAGCAACAAAGATCGAGTATAAAACGGTGTAGAGCTATTTCACCTAACAGATTGGCTACTAGACCATGGCAATCTACGTCACAATAAATATATGGCAGGATATTTTAGCAACTAATCGGCCTTGGCATGCCATCTCAGCTAAGCAGATTGAGTGCAGAACAGGGCAAGGAAGCTTCTTAAGCAGAGCATATTTATAGTAAACTACTTCGGCAAACAGTGAGATTAACAGCGTCTATCAGCTAACATTCAACGCTACACCGACATGAACGAAGCTGACCGCCGTGCATCTCCAAACGAACGTCGCCAGCGGTGGCGGCGCTGACCGCCGTGCGCCTCCACAAGAACGTAGCTAGAGGTGGCGGCGCGGCTAGAGGACGGCAGATCTCTGAGCGTCTTGTGGGAGCGAGAGGATCGCCATGCGTCCCCTCGACGAACCGCGGCGCCGAATCGGTGCGGCGGGGAGGGCGGCTTTGGCGGAGCGAATGGAGTGGAGGGGGACGGGGGGAGGGGGGGTTTGGGGAATATTTGGCCGAAGGGCGGTTTAATCGAATTTGGGGGGAATTTTTGTGTGTGTGGGGGGGGGGAGGATTTTTGCTCGGTGGGCGGGGGGAGTTTGGCGCATGGTCGGTTTCTCCAAGTGCAGTCCACGTGTCGGTGAAGAGGCAAGCGAAGCGCGTTCCGCTTATGCGTGAGCCGTGTGCAGGACCGAGCGTGTGTGGGGTGCAATGCGACCCATGACGAAGTCTTTGTGAGTGTACCGCCTTTTTCCTTTTAAACTAGGTGCTTCGCCCCTCAAAAAAATGTTGCTTCGCGATCCATCGATACTATTACTAGTAATCCGGTAATCCCGACTAAAGCAGGCGCGGCGGGTCTTTTCCCGCGATATCTTTGGGAGGTTGGCTTAGTTGGGTTTTTAGATTTGTCTCGGTTCAACAAAAGCGAGTTGGTGATGATGGTGTGCCTGTCATCCTGCAATATAGGCCGTCCGATCTATATCTAACGGATAGGAAGGAAACTATGACAATTTACCCGCACTCCTCTCCACATTTGCAGATAAGGCTTTCCCTCGTTCATCCTTTTCTCCCACAAGATCTACGATGGACGTCGACTTCGTGCCGGCGTCCGAGTCCCCCATGGTGCAGGCGGACCAGCGGTTCAACATGGCGATACTAAAGGAGGACCGGGAGGCAGAGGCTCAACTCGGCCGCGAGCGCCGCGCATGCCGCCGCCATCGAGGCTCTCTGCAGCGGATCCGGATGTCGTGGATGTGAACCGGGCGGCGGAGGCTCAACTTGAGGTGGAGCGCATGGATGCCGCTGCCATCGAGGCCCTCCTGCAGGCGGAACCGGACGTCCTGGACATGAACCGGGCGGCAGAGGCTCGACTCGACGCAGAGGGCGCGGATGCCGCTCTCATCGACGCCCTCCTGCGGGCGGAACCGAAGTCTGGACTTGAACCGGGCGGCGAGGCTCGACTCGACATGGAGCACGCGGATGCCGCTCTCGCCAGCGCCCTCTGCAGCGTAACCGAAGTCTGGACTTGAACCGGGCGGCGGAGGCTCGACTCGAGGCGGAGCGCGCGGATGCCGCTGCCATCGAGGCCCTCCTGCAGGCGGAACCGGACGTCCTCGACTTGAACCGAGATGTGCTCTCGCCAAGGTCAGAAGCGCCGCACGCTACGCTTGAACGAGTAGCTGGAGGCCGAGGACAACCACGGTGCGGAGGCACACGTCGGCAGCGACGGCTGGTTCGAGCCGGCAGCCAAAGACGATGAGGCCGTCTCTTTCCGCGAGCAGTGATAGTTTTTCTTTATGTTGTTGTTTTTATTATTATGGATATTTTGCTCTGTAAAAACATACTATTTGTTATGCAAGTCGCTGAGTCTACCATTTCAAAGCGGTTGGATGAATATCCCTCGTCTCCTAACCCTTCTTTCCTTCTTCCTCACCTCTTCTTCTTCCCCAACAGACCACCGCTTGCAGGCGTGCGGATACTCGGTTGGATAAACATACTCTATGAACGAAAATTATGTGTCAGCCGATAGGATGGCTGAGTTTGGTTTGTTCACATGCGATATGCGATGTCAGTGAGGGTGCGTTCCCTTGGTTGGTTTTGCGGCGTGCAGCAGCGACTGTGTGAGGGTGCGGTGCGCCCGCGGCGTGCAGGAGCGACCGTGTGAGCGTGCGGTGCGACCACGACAGCCGTACGCAAGTGGACCTCCTTCGCATGTTGAAAACTTTAGGCAAGCTTGGCAAAATGTGTGGCGAAGTTTGGCAATGCAAGGCCTAGACCCAAAGCAGGATAATCGTACTACCTCTGTCCGGTTTATTGGTCCCCATTGTATTTCGTGCCAAATTTTGACCATAGATTAAACTAAGAAAATGTTCACGCATGTCACCAAACATTATATTTTTCAAAACTATGTTCAAATACGAATCCAATGAGACAATTTTTCTTGACATGCATTAACATTTTGTTAGTTAAATCTTTAATAAAAATTTGGCACAAACTATAAAAGGGACCTATAAACCAGATTTGAGGTAGTACGCATTTAGGAGTACTAGTGTTAAAAAAGAAAGGCGGGGTTTTCCTTTGATACAAATCCTCGTTTCACGTGTCAATTAATGCATATTTTTTTCTCGAAAGACCAAAGAGCTAACCATCTCACTCCTCATCGCTTGATTAATGCAGCACCATGCAAACTAACCTTCTCACTTCCGCATGCATGCAGGGGATATTAATGTCCTTGGTTGCTAACCCCATCAATTTTGCCTCGATTAGTGTTAGTGGCCCTTTGCAAATTGTAATTTTGATATACTGGCCTTGTGTACAGAAAAAATGGAGGTAGTAACTGTATTTGAATTCCTTGCCCATTGCGGTGACGTCGACGAGTTTTTTTTTTGTGGTTTGGCGAAGTGCGTTCGATGGAGAACACCATTGAGAGAGACCACGGTAAGTCGTTTGCAAGTGCCGCCTGCAAGCCGAGACAACCGCCTTTATTTGCATCCAGAAGTCCTTTACTAGTACTACTACTAGGAGTACTAGTGTGGGAGATGGGTTCTCGAATAAGACGACGGAGAAGCGGAGTCAGCGAAGAGTGAAATGATAGTTGCTTCGTCCGTGCTTTGTGATTTGACGCCTCACTGCTTTGTGATTTGTGATAGAAGGGACAAGGGAGTAGACTCTATGCTCTATGCTGTACTACTCCTACATGCGTCCAAGCATGGGAGAAAGAGGAGAAACGTTGCATTTTACATTTCCTTCAATCAATCAATCAGGAAGCTTCGGTTCCATCTTTTTGGCTTTGGCAACGCCGTCCACAATGGTTCTCACGATGCCAAAAGCTATTTTCACATTTGGCTACACATTGTGGATGCCCTTAACCGTACCACTTGGTTTTGCTCCTGTGTGCTATCTATACAAATCTCAATTATATTGATCTAAAAAATTATAGAATAAAAGATTAGTAAAAAGGAGGTGATTTTGCCGCGCGGATGGCGGGGGAGGTTTCTTATTTTCGGAGGATGTTGTCCTGGCAGTTTGCTAACATGCGGTCCCACGTGTCAGTGCTTTACCAAGCTGATCCGCGTCCCACATGAGGCAGAACAACGGCAGAAGCAACACGTGGTTAAGTTGAAGAAGATGAGGGAGAAGTGACCAAGCTGATCCGCGTCCCACATGAGGCAAAACAACGGCAGAAGCAACACGTGGTTAAGTTGAAGAAGATGAGGGAGAAGCGGATTCAAAGCAACGAGTGAAATGATGGTTGCTTCGTCCCTCCAACTTCTTTTTTTAGCATTATTACTTCCTCCAACTTAACTGCGGAAAGGTGCAGCTTTGTGATTTGACGCCTCATTGCTCATTACTACGCCGGCGCCATGACTGGGTGCTTCACCCCGGCTGCTCTGCACTGTATTCCGGTATGGCACGTGGACCCGGTAGCTTGATGTCCCACATGTCGGCGAAAGGGACTAGAAGATTTATGAAAGCGAGCGCTCCACTCTTACGACGGAGGAGTAGATGACACGACGGCCCAGTGAATCGTCACTTGTCTTTGTATAGTACTATAGTTTTCTTTGTTTACATACGATCCATCGATACAAACCCGATTAAGCGAGAAAGGCGGGATTTTTCCTTGTAGATGATAATCTTGGCCATACATTTCAAAGGCAATTTTAATGTATGCAAACTGAATAATTATATGTAACAATATGATATCTAGTAAAACTAAAAACACATATGATTTATTGTGTTAGAGTGTAGTAGTAGTGATGTATTGCATAGTTGTTAGATGTAACATGTGAGAACGTGTAGAGATGTAGTTTTGGAGGGCCTACAGAGAGAAAAGCGTAGTACGGTCACCGAACTTCAGAATAAGCTGATTACGGTCACTATATACGTTTTGCGGTGATTATCCGGTCACTTGCTCATAGTTCAGCATCAGATTGCACTCTATTGACCGGCCAAATAGTCTACGTGGCGCCATGTTCACTAGTTAAATTGACTACGTTCCTTGTGGGTCCCACCTGTCAGTTCGCATAGGGAAAAGGTCAGATAAACACAAATTTATGCAGGCGCGACAAGGCTCCAACCCATGCGGGAATCACTGGTTGTGTATGTGTGCATCGGGGCTGATGTGTGCGCATGCACGTGTGTGTTGAGCACTTGAGCGTGAGAGTGTGTGTTGGTCGTGTGGTGTACTGGTGTGTGCATGCATGCGTGTGTGTGTGCGTGTGAGTGTTGCGTGCGTGCGTGGCTGCGTGTGTACGTGTGAGTGTTGCGTGCGTGCGTGGGTGCATGTGTTTGTGTGAGTGTTGCGTGGATGGAGTTCGTGTGCATGCATGCGTGTGTGTATAATCACCACACCAGCTCATGTATGTTAAAACAGACGGCTCAGCATACCAATACAAGGCCACCTTGTCCGATGTGCCCGCGGTCATGACTTCGCACCACCGCCAAAATATTTTTTTGTCGTTTGTTTTCATTCTTACTAGCAAGATGCCCGTGCGTTGCACGTAACATCAAGATGCATTTGTATGACTTGTTTATCTTGTGAGAGAAAAGGATGAATGAGGGAAGGCCTTAATTGCAAATGTGGAGAGGTGTGTGGGTACCTTTTTGCAAAACTACCATAGTTTCTTTCCTATCTGTCAGATATAAATCGGACGGCCTATATTGCAGGATGGCAGGCACACCATCATCATCAACTCTGTTTTTTATAAGAGTGTATTTTATGTATTTTATAATAGTGTAGATGTAGAGTAGATACAAGTCCACAGGTGGGCACGATGTTAGTGAGATAATGTGATTCAACACTAGATCAGGTTCCACGTGGAGCGTTCAACCGATCAACTAGTCATGTCATGAGCAAATACAAAGTTGTACGGTGAGCCCATTGATCAGATAATAACCACTAAACGTAAATGGTGACCGTAATGAGTGGATTATGAAGTCCAATGTATGTATCGTTCTTTCACTTCAAATATAATGATCGTCATTGCATATATTGCGAGAGAAAGATGAAACACGCGTGAATTTTCTGGGGGCTTACTTTTAGAGGACATGGAGATAGTTTTGTGTGCATACGTGAAAGGCGTCTGAGGGGTATGCGATGGAGAGAGAAATGCTCTTCATTTCTCTTTATTATGACAAACTTTGTATATAGTATAAAATATACAAATTCACGGTCTTGGAATAAATATCATTGTGGGCACAATGCAATGCAAATTAAGCGTTCAGACTCCTCCATATAACTTTGTAATGTTGTATATATGTAGAAACTCTAAAATAATTTTTTGGCCACACTTTATTCAAAAGGAATGTTGTATGCGAAATAAACGTGAAGAGAGGGCTTTTTAGATCAATGGGGTACGTGATGTAACATGTGTGAATGTGTAGTTGATGCATTTGGCAGGGCCTAGAGAGGTAATTGTGTGTATTACGTATTCGAGAGAGGCATGGATAGAGGGGCCGACAGGGGGGTGGGAGAGATAGCACGAGAAATGAGGGTGGTCTAGAGAGAGAGAGACGAATATGACGTCACGACAAGAGATTCCATTCCCTTGAGTGTGTATATGCAAGGGGGAGGAATAGAGGCACCAGGAGAATTTTTACGTGTGTGTGGTGTTTGTGTTGGTATGTGTGGGTGTGAGAAGATAATGAGGCGTGGGGGGCAGAGGGTGTGTCACCGCGTGAGGTCCGTGGGTCGAGGTGAGGCCCTTTGTTCAGGCCTCCTGCGCCACATTGGTCGGCCCATGACACATTTAGGAAGACCCATGGATGACTAGTCGTACAAGACAAAGACAGCAGAATTGTGAAGGACTCTGTGTCCACTGACAAAGCCGGCTAGGATTAATAACCCTAGGTTCTCGGACTAAGGTAACCCCTCTATATCTGATATTACTATTCATCCAACCTAACTTTAAGGGGCATCCTACAGAATGCTCTGCTAGAATCATACTAAATCGATTAGGAAGAGAGGTGTGAGATAATGCGTGAGAGACAGGCGTAAAGATAATGTGCGTACATGAGACACGTAGGCAGGTCCATGTATATAGAAAGGGTCGATGAGGATTGTGCGTGTGTATCTTTGCGAGAGGAAGAGTGCTTGTGATAAAGGTTAGTGAAAACAGTTGTAAATGGTTACGAGAGGGAGGAGGGTTATATCTAGAGAATGTGTGCGAGAAAGACACCTCGGGAGAGAGTGTGTGAGCATGTGTGAGAGACCACCGATGGAGAGTGAAACTACACGTAAAAGACTGCTCTACACATTGATTAAAGATATAAATTGTATCCAAATATTAGGATGGGATCATGATATTTGCAATTCGCGTAAGGAGCGGTCATTGATCCATCAGACATCTAGATTCTACCGAATTTGAGCATGTCTATGTTATTATTCGACACAATTGATCCACATAGTTAGTATTTTGAACTCCAGACAATGCATCGCTTTAGCAATCAAATATAAACGTGAGTATAGTTCATGTTGTGTGTGTAAAGCACATTATACATACGAAAGTTACACAATGGACATTTATAAATAGCTACCTATGAACTAGTATACATTTGAATTCAACCTAAGGTGGTTTACAAAAATCAAATTCAACATGAAGTCCATTCAATTATTTGAATTTGATATCATGGCATTTGTAAACCATACCTAAACTATTGGGGTACCAATCTTTGCCCTGATTTTGTACATAATAGCATATGTAGTCGTGTACAAAATAGATTCAAATTTAGCTCCTCCATTCCAAAATAATCGTAGTTATAGGATTTTCAAGTGTCAAAATTCAAAAGGAAGCGGATAATTTAGTGAGGTTTTCAAACATACAAGGTCAAATATAACGTTGTCTATTTAGGTCAATCATCATAGTTCAAGAGTACTCTAAACGTGAATGCTTGTGTTTCAAAATTTCGAACGGTTACCAAAAGAGCCTCTACTACTTGAAAACCGCGTGAGACCGATGTTTGGTAGTACAAGGAAATTACTTTTCTAATAACTCCGACCTGTGAAACCTACCGCCCGACGTCCAAAGGTCTAAATCGGGTAGGTTTGTAGCTTCATCTAGACGCCACGCAACCGCCTCGAAAAATATTCATACACAATGGCCGCTTAAGCACACATGCGCGGCGAAATCGCCCCGCCCACTATTTGGGACACAGGATTACCATCCTACCCCGACCCAGATGGGTCCGAAATTTAAGAGGGGCAAAGTTTGTACTTTCCCAAATTTCAAACAAGCGCGTCCCATCTTCTGTTCAAAAGCCAAAAACAAGCGCATCCCTGCATCAAACATGGTTCCCCCACCCATCGGATTCCCCATTAAATGCATCGTGGGCGCCAAAACTACCGCTCCACCAAGGAACCCCGTCCTCCGTCCGCCACCCCATCCCACCCATCAACCGCTGCCCTCCTCCATCACGCCGGAGCCGATACCCCGACGTCGTCGTCCACCGCAACCTCAACCGCAACCCCCTCCACAGCTAGTAGTTGAAGCCGAGGCCGAGCCATCCGTACCCGAGCCAGTTCAACCACGCCGTCCTGCGCCTCACCACTGCCGCTCCAACTTCGCCACCCTCCACCGCACCGGAGATGTTCCTTCTACGCCGTCCTTCGCCGCCTCGGATCTGCTTCCCCTCCGCCGACATACAGCCACGGCAACACAGTTAACAATTTGGCCATGGGTTCGTCCAAGCCTGCACCCTCCAGAACATCGGTTTCCCCGGTAAAAACAAGAAGATCGGCGCGACATGTGGAGGTGACCACACCGGCAACCGAAGAAGGTACTCCTCTTCCCTTATTCGTGCAAATCTTACGTCTCTGCTTGCACGGTATTCATCCCACGAAGACACTAGTTGACCGCTTCTTCTTGATACTAGATGTTCCTAGTAACTCGCGATGCACAAGGTTTCTCCTCATATACTATTTCACCTTAGCTAGAGGTCCGTCGCCCCCAATTTCAATTTCTGGCGCTTGATTCCCAATTAACGGAAGCATTCCCGCGTAACAGCGCTTAGTACGACTATTACGCCCGGGAAGCAACATATGGTGTTTATCTTAGTGGCGTCTGCGGCCTAGAGCTCTGGCGCCCGATCCGGAGGTCGGCCGGGATTAAAGGGATGGCTTGGGGCGCCGCCAAGCACGGGCGGTGGTGTGAGGTCGATGGGAGGGCGGGCGTGAGGCACATGTCCTGGGCTGGTGGTCGCTGGCGGTTCGTGAAAGATCGTCAACTGACTGGCGGGAGGTAGAAGAAGGCCATCTGCCTGTTCCTTATAGATCGGACGGTTCATTAAAAAATGACTGACCTATTTATTTTCAGTCGACTGTTATCTTAGATATGACCACATGTGGTGGTGTCTTTGGAGGAGTACCTGCATTTCCTGTGCTCATATATTACAAAATCATACGGAGTAGAATCTAATTTTGTTTGCCATGCAATGTTGTAGAGCTATCATATGTCTCCTGTCATTTATTTTTAAGCCACACTATCTACTACTTTTACAAAGGCACTAGTTACGCACACACTTCACCCATACTCTCACTATTGTGTTTTTATGCAAGGGTATTTCAGACTCTCCTGCCGAAAGAGAAGCAGCAAAGAAAAGATGTAAGTCGCTCCAGCTTGGTATACGGGTAGGCAAGACACGTTACAACACTATAAAGGGTGCGATGTCGTGAGACGGAGACGCTAAACGTAGCTCTGTAGTTGATGACCTCGCTCGCAATGAAACACCATCCCAGGTGCTTGCTTTAACTTCGCGGTGTCATATGTGGTTGCATGTTGGTGTCTAGCTTGTATTCAAAAGGTTGAAGTCGGTCTTTATTAAGATAAGGAAAGATAAGTTTTTACATGAACCACCATCCCGTGAGCACCGGAAGACAAATAGCTAGTCGAGCCTTTGGCGAGCCGATGACAAGCCCAAAGAAAGACAGGCATCACACGAAGCCAACTAAAAAGCCGTGATGGTGGCGAAGCAGCCCGCCTCCCACCAGGCTCTCAGGTCCTAGATGATCATGTTCACCACTCCAGCCGGATGTCTAGCTTGTATTGCTTCCAATTTGGTTAAACTGCATCTGCTTAGCTTACACATTATACCTTTGAATATGACATGCCATTCTGTTTTTGGTGCATACTAGTACATCTGTGTATTAAACATGTTCTTACATCAAACTAATGTTCTTGTGGATCCCTCATCAAGGGGACTACTCCTCATTTAAAGAATGCAGCGTCAGCCTCCCGGCATGATTCTCAAGAAACAAAAATGCTAGATGAAGATAGTGAAAGTAGCTCTGTAGTTGATTACAGCATTTCCCCTACACTAGCATTGCAGGTGCTTGCTCTAACTTGGCAGCGTGATGTGTGGTTGCATGTTGCATATGGTGTCTAGATTGTAATTCTTCCAATCTGGTTAAACTGCATGTGCTAGTCTGCTTAGCTTATACTCCTGTAAATGTGACATTATACCTGTTAATGTGACATGCCTTCCTGTATTTAGTACATAGTACATCAGTCTATTAAGCATGTCATTACATAAAACTATTGTCTTTTTGTATCCCGCATCAATCAATATGACGAGACACCTTTAGTATATGCGGTCGATATTAGTTGCATCTTTCATATGATTTATAGCATGCGCCGCTTCTAATTTGTTGAAATTCCATTTATGATGGGACGCTTTTAACTTGGCAGTCATATTGGTTGCATCTTTCATGTGGTGTCTAGCTTGCATTGCTTCTTATTTGCTGGAATGGTTTCTGCTTAGTTTACACAAACAGTTGTGAACATGTCATGCCGTCCTGTTTTTCGTACATATTCCATCCTGGTATCACGTGTTCCTGTTTCTAGAACATACAATATCTGTCTATCACACCATGTTCTTACATCAAATTACTACTGTTGTGTAACCTACAACAATCACTTATCATAAGACACGTTTGACTTCGGAGTGTGATATAGGTTACATCTCACATTCTTTTCTAGCTTGTACTACTAATTTGTTGAAATGGCACTTACGATGAGACAGTTTTAACTTGGTAGAGTGATATTATTTGCATCTTTCATATGGTGTCTAGCTTTCATTGCTTCTAATTTGTTGAAATGCCTTCTCCTTAGTTTACACATCATAAGCTGTGAATATGCAATGCTGTGAATATGCAATGGCACTAATGACGAGAGACCTCTAACATGGTAGTGTGATGTTGTTTGCATCTTGCATATGATTTATTTCTTGTACTGCTTCACATTTGTTTAAACGCCATTTATGCTGAGACACTGTTAACTTGGCAGAGTGATATTTGTAGCATCTTTCATATGGTGTCTACCTTCCATTGCATTTCTTCTAATTTGGTGACATGTCTTCTTCTTAGTTTACACATCATAGTTCTGGTTATCTCTTCCGTCCTGTTTTTCATACATATTACATCCTCCTATCATGTGGTTGTCTAACATCAAAGTTTTATTCGTCTGCATCACGCATCAATTTGTTCTGAAGAACTAAATTTTATTCATTTTTCTTGTCGGCTTGACTTAACATGGCACAGAGAAAGAGGAAGAAAGCGAGAGAATGGCGGGAATGACAAGCGGATGAATCCTGCAGATTCTGCTGATGCTTGATGGTGCAATAGAAGGTGAAAGTCTAGCGAAAAATTCTACAAACACGACATCCCATGCTACACGAACTGCAAAAAAAGCCAAACAGAAACAAATAGCTGCCACCAAACAAGCAGAGACACCCTTAGTTCTTGCAACACCTACCATAGTACTACCAGCTGCACGACATACTCGTGCATCAACTGAGCTAGCAGCACGTTCCCAAGCTCCCTTGCCACCTGAGACTACTTCCCAAGCACTCTTGACACAAGACGAGTTGGCAATATCAAATGAACCTTGTGAGCTTCAATAGCAAGAAGGTAGTTGCTGGAGTCAAGTTACAGTTGCATGCTTCTTTATATGTAGTCTCACAGTTTGATGTACACTAACACTTCCTATGTTTGTTGTTGGACTAGCACCTAGGCGCAAGAGGAAACAAACATCAGGGATAATGCTCGATAGGTTAACTAAATCTAGAGGAGGAAGAATGGAGATCGGTTTTGAGGTAGGTTTAAAAAGGCCACGTGATGCTCTGAGTCGCCCAAGTTAGTATCGAGGCAGCGGTTGCCGTTAGGTGTCATGTACGTATCCTCCCAACATGGATTCAAGACAGGAATGACAAAGACGAAACCCAGCTCAACACCTTCCTCGACCGTTTATCTGTAAGTATGGTTATGTATGGAAACTAGTAATATCGTCTTGCTCTATCCCATACTTTCTAGGTTGCTGATAATGAGACTCCCATAATTTTCAACAGATGAGGTTCAAGTTGGATAGCCAAGATGATGTAACCAGACAAGCTTGCACCCATGTTTTCGAGTCCTTTCTGCGGCGATGTCGGTATAACTTGAGGAAAACTCACTTTGAAGGCAAGGCTAACGGTGAACTTTCGCAAACATCTCCAAGTGGAAAATATATCGGATGAAGACTGGAGGGGCCTTGTTAAACACCGGTCCGATCCAAGTATCGTGTACATTATATATGTGTGTGATCGATCACATGTTGAAGTCCTATTGACGCATGTGCCACACAAATCTATCTTCTTGTAGGTGAACTGTTCAAAGAACAAGGCCAACTGCGTCTGAAAGTGAAATTCCAATGCATTTACGTGATCTCGTAGCTATATTGCACACTGCGAGGCTCTTGTAATTAGCTGTTATTTCACTCTTTTTGTTGTACCATATTATCAGGTCTATATTGACTTGTTCGAAATGCAAAGGAAAGCCCGCAAGGACCAAAAAGTACCTGAACCAAATGTTGTGGAAATCTTCAAGGACTGTCACACCAGGAAGAAGAAGGGCATGACTACACCAGTCAAAGCCGCTGTTGTAAGTCCTTAATCCTCATGCCTTTTAACTACTACTTACTCTGACTTGTGCCTTGAACCGCATGGTTCGCAACCAATGTCTATTACTCTTTTCAATTTTATACACAATTGTCTTAGCGTATCATTGCACCTTACAAGGTTTAAAAGGGAGGAGTGATGTTCCTTTGATCTTGACCCGTAATCTAGTTCCGTCTTTGGACTTGCCCACACAACGTTACAATTGCCTGTTTATGCATTCTCGCTTGTTTTGTGATATGAATGATGTCATACTATGCTTACCGTATTATAAACTTTGTCTCTTTATCCTTAGCCCTCAATACAACATGAAGAAATAGACAATACATTAGCGATGGTACATGGTCATATGTTTGGAACCTGGTTTTATTATGTACTTTGCAATAAAATACAACTAATATTTTACATGAGTTCACCATAATAAGTTCTGTATATAGACCAAAGCTATTTTGTTTGGTTTTGCTGCCTCCTTAATATCTTACATTGCAATCGCTAATGTAAAACCTCAACTTTTCAAATGAGCTATGGAAAAAATGGTGGAACCGCCACCTTACGAAGGTGGCGAGGCAACTATAACCGCAATGTCGACTCTTGCTGCGGTGGGTCGATACCGATCCACTAATAGTGCCAAAAACACGTTCTGCGTATCTTTGGGTTGGTTGTTAAGGCAATATTGTCCAAACTGCCTCATGATCAAGATATGCAAGCTCAAAGCAATGTTGTATCTGCGCTCCAGACACAAGTCCATTCCCTAATAGAGGCCCTTTGTGAAACAAGGAGAAACATTGCTCAATGTCATCAAGATATGCATGGTTTTGAAACCAGATTATCAGACATTTGCTATGTTGTTCAGGAGCCTAGGGGAAATGAAGGCGAGGGTTATGGTGTTCCATCGGACAATACAACATAAAAGCATGTAACGATCGGTCAAATGAACCGAGCTTCTGAAGTTCTGGTGGTGCATTTATCTGCTAGACTGTTAAGTTTTATGCCAACCTTCCTTTTTGTTATATAGTTGTAATTTGTTTTGGTGCAATACAAAATTTATTCTTAACATGCAGCCACCGGCTGAAGAAAACAGCAAACCATTTTTGTATAGTGTAGGGTGTTCCCTATATTTGCACTGGTGGCGATCTTTGATGCCGAGTGGATGTAATCTGTGCAATCGCCTTAATAGACTAGCGTTAGTTTGGGCCTTATTTATTTCCTAGTCTTCTTTTTCCCTGGTTTGCTAGTGGCCTCAACTACCCATGGGCCATATACGGGCCGTAGGATCCATGGGTCTCCTACGGGCCACCGATAAATGGGCCTGTAATCGGTGGGCCTCGGGCCGTCGATAAATGCGCCTAGGGCCGTCGGATAAATGGGTCTACATGGGCCGTAATCGGGCGTAATTGGTATCGGCCCAGCACGGTAACGGGCCGTTAACAGGCCGTAGGACTGCAAAAGCTTAATTCTGTCACAGGCATAACGGGTCGTTAATGGGCCAGAATATAGGACGGGCTGGCCAGAAACGGGCCGACTCTTGCCATGGGCCGAATTTGGCCCATTAGGGTAACATGCCAAGATGTGGTCGACTCTTGCCATGGGCGAATTTGGCCCATTTGGGGAACATGCCAAGATGTGGGCCGACTCTTGCCATGGGCGAATTTGGCCCATTAGGGGAACGAGGCGATGTGGGCGAAATGTCGAGGGCGAAAAGGAGCCCAAGAACGTATGGGCCGTCGATAGGCGGCTAACACGCTGGAAACGGCCCATGTAAATCACGGCCGTTAACGGGTACAAAGAAAATTACTGTTCATTATGGGCTAGAGTCACCGTGGGCTGTAAAGGGCCGAAGATCTGAAAGGCCTCATATGGGCCGAAGACGTCGTGGGCCATACATGGGCTAAAAGTGAAATGAAATTTGGTGTTATATTCGACGGGCCACATGGCGTTGTTGGGCCGATTTCCTTTAGTGCCTAACGGGTAGTAAAATGGGCTATTTATGAAGAGACCGTTAACAGGCTTTTCATGGGCCAGCCTGTTAACTTTTGACCAAGTCAAATGGGCCAGCTTTGTAAGCTAAATGGGCCAGTGGTGGGCCGTGGCACGTGTCGACATATCATAGGCGCCTATCTGACCTACTGACGAGCTCACACGTGTTTCGTCCGGCCAATAAGAAATTTACACGTGGAAATTTCCCATTGGTCGGGGCTGTTAACGGGTTATCAGATCCAAAACCCAACTCGATAGCTTAACGGTGTTCCATTACGGTGGATGCCACGTGTCGGTCACCCTTGACGAAAGCACTTCTGTGACGCGCGATTTATCGTCATGGAAGTGGACACTTCCGTGATGATAATTTTGGTAATGTCATGGAACACTTATACAACAGCATATGTATGACTATCTTGATTCTGTCATAAATTTGTCATGGATGTACATGCATGACAAAAAACGCGACCTACTGTGACAAACACGTATCATCACGGAAGTGTATTTTTTTTGTAGTGGGTCTGGCCGCACGCAATCAACTGCCTCCTTATTACACGAAAAAAAATGATTCCTCCCACTGACATTTGGGGCGCACCGGTTGGGAGGCTGACCTGTGGGCCTACTACGTTGACGCGTACGCAGGGCTTGTCAACTTAGTCAACAAATGATTCTAGCAGCGATAATCGTTGGATTTGAATCGAGCGGTCATGCCGCTTCTTCAATCATCGCTCTTCTTGCGCCAAAACCAAACCGCCCGGAGACCTTTGCTCACGCCTCCGGTGGTCGGTCTTTGCCGTTGAGGCCTCATCGCCCCCTACTACTCCCACCGCTAGCCAGGCCCTGCGGCGACGGCAGCCTCACACCGCAGCTGAACCAGTGAACCCTCGTACTCCTCTACGCGTGGGCATCCACTGCCACGTCTTCCCCGGCTCCGCGTCGTCCCCTTCTTAGGCCTCACCGTCGTCCACCGCCTTGGTGCTCTCGGCGCGGCGTGGTCAATGTGGTCAACGACATTCTGTTGGAAGAGTACTGTACATGGAGAGGCGCATACCGGGTCCACGGCCACAACCCAGTTTTTTTGTGATTTTCCAAGTAAGTCGCTTTGTCGGGCTGTTGGGCTGCAAATCTTTCAAGACGAGGAGAGCTTTCATTAATTTGGCCGAGAAAATGGCCCATCAAGAATGAGAAATGGGTTGTACATTTTTAAAACACATCAAACCGCAATTAGTTTCAAATATCTTTTTTCATTTTAGATTTTAAATTATATTAATTTTTATGCGTGGAGAATTTGTTGGATTTTATATTGATATACATTTATTTTTAAAATCAGTTTGAATGTGAGTCGAAATTTCGGGATTAAAAATAGTTCGGACCGCTTTTGAAATATGCAAAATTTTGTATAATTTCTTAACCGTGGCCACAGTATGGGCTGTAATGCTAACAAAAAGAATATGGGCTCCAAAAAAACCTTAAGAATTAGCAAATAGGCTGTAAATTATTAGAAATAATGGCAGATGGGTTGTATGTTGTTTTCCGTAGATTTGAGGCTTTCCTAAAAAAAGGTTGACGCACAAGCAGTGACTGTTGGATGTCCATCCAACGGCCTTCGTGCTTCTTCTCTGCTCTTCCTGCTCCAACCGCTCAAACAAGCGCCAGCGGGACTGCCTGCTCCCTCCTCCCTCAAGGCCGGGTCTTTGCCGCCGCAGCCTCACCGCCCATCAGCACTCCCATCGCTGGCCTAGCCATCCCTCTACTCACTCACACCTGTTGTTATTCTCCGGCGACGGCAGACGAACCAGTAA
This sequence comes from Aegilops bicornis, assembly GCA_021605145.1. Classification (NCBI taxonomy): domain Eukaryota; kingdom Viridiplantae; phylum Streptophyta; class Magnoliopsida; order Poales; family Poaceae; genus Aegilops; species Aegilops bicornis. The sequence goes on from CM038669.1 coordinate 166,432,135, forward strand.
ACCCTCGTACAGTCGTACTCCCCTCCGCGTGGGAAACAACTGCCGAGTCTTCCCTGCCTCCGTGTTGTTCCCTTCCTAGGCCTCGCCGTCGTCCACCGCCCTGGTGCTCTCGGCACGGCTTGGTCAACGTGCTCAACGACCGACATGCATCTGAAGTGGATTGTACGTGGAGAGGCCGACAGCTGGGTCCACGGCCGCACGCAAGGAAATGCCTCCTTATTACGCGCAAAATAACGATTCCTCCGGTGACATCGAGGACCCACCGAAGGGCCTCTATATTTCGCGAAAAAAGCGTTACCGCGACGGCTCGGACCCATCAGCTATATCTTCGCATGTAAGGAAGTGCCTTCTTATTACGCACAAAAATGAATACTCCCCGTTAGCTGGCACCCAAAGTATAGTGGCGAGCTGACTTGTGGGCCTACTAAGTTGACGGGGATGGAGGGCTTTGTCAACTTAATCAATATGCACGATTCTAGCTTCAGTGATCAGACGATGTCCATCCAGTGACCGTAGTGCTTCTTCAACCTCTGGTCTTCTTGCTCCGGACCGCCCAAACCAAAGGCCGGTCATGCCTCGTGCTCCTGCCTCCCGTGGTCGGGTCGATGCGGCGGAGGCCTCACCACCCCTACTACTCCCACTTCGGCGGGCCATCCCTCTACTCACCCACACCCCCCTGTTATTCTGCGGCGACGGCAGCCTCACACCGCAGCGAACCAGTGAACCCTCGTACTCCTCTACGCGTGGGCATCCACTGCCGCGTCTTCCCCGGCTCCGCGTCGTCCCCTTCCTAGGCCTCGCCATCGTCCATCGCCCTGGTGCTCTCGGTGCGGCGTGGTCAACGTGTTCAAGGAACGACTTCCACCGGACATGGACTAAACGTGGAGAGGCTGACAGCTGGGTCCACGGCTGCAGCAAGGAAGTGCCTCCTTATTACTCGCAAAATAATTATTCCTCCACCTGACAGCGGGGACCCAGCGGACGGGCCACCATATTTCGCGAAAAAATGTTTCCCCCCTGACTGCTGGGACCCACCAGCTACACCTTCGCACGCAAGGAAGTGTGTCCGGGCAAAAAAAAACAAAACGATTCGCCCCCCTGACTGCTAGGACCCACCAGCTACATCTTCGCACGCAAGGAAATGCGTCCGGGCAAAAAAAACAAAACGATTCGCCCCCCTGACTGCTGGGACCCACCAGCTACATCTTCATAGGCAAGGAAGTGCCTGACAGTCGGGACCCACCTGGTCGAAGCGTACATAGCATTGTCATTCTGGTCGCGAACGTGTATGTATATATATATACTGGTGGATGTAGAGGCGCGCACGTGTCGTAGTAGATGAGCGCACGTAGCATGTACACGTACGTACATCGGTGAGGGTGCAAGAAAGAAAATATGGCCATGTACGTACATACGGGCAGGGTCTCGAACGCCTACTCGCGCATACGTACATGGCTGGGTTGGAACGGAGAAACAGCGTCATTGTCGTGTTCATGGGGAGGCAAAGGAATGCGTCGAGTTCATGGGGAGGCAACGGAATGCGTCGTGTTCATGGGGAGGCAACGGAATGCGTTGTGTTCATCGGGAGGCAACGGAATGCGTGGTCGTGTTCATCGGGAGGGCTTGGACGGAACAGGCGATGGAAACGAGGCCTGGCGTACCGCACAACAGATGAAACGGCCTTGTGTTCGACCGGCCACGTTTGAAACGGGATCCTGTTCATCGGGAGGTGTCTGGCGTACCGCAAAATGGAGGAAACGGACCTCCTACGGTCGAAACGGGGGTCCTGTTGATCGGGAGGGGTGTGGCATACCACAAAACGGAGGAAACGAACCTCCTACGGTCAAAACGGGGGTCATGTTGATCGGGAGGGGTGTGGCGTATCACAAAACGAATGAAACGGACTTGTGTTGGAGCGCTACGGTCGAAACAGGGGTCCTGTTCATCGGGAGGGGTGTGGCGTACCGCAAAACGGGACTCCATGGGATACTACACATCTCCACCGTCGACCTCCTCCAGCCTTCACGGGCTACCGTCGACCTCCTCCAGCCTCCACGGGCTCCTGTTCATCCGGCCTCCACCGCGCTACTCCACAGCTCTTGTTCAACCACCCTCCACGGGCACCCCTCCACCGTCTCTGTTCATCCGACCCTCCACACCACGGGGCATGTTCAACCACCCTCCACCATCTACCGCTTATCCGACCCTCGACACCACGGGTCCTGTTCATCCAGAGGCAACGCCACCGCTCAATGTTCATCCACCCTCCCCGCGCAACGCTCACCTGTTCATCAATCGATCGGCTTGATTAGCGGCGATGGCGAAGAATCGCTCGATCGGCTTGATTAACAACCATCGATCGATCGCCGGGTTCGATGGCGCGTAGCTTTGTAGTGCAATCGCCGGGTTCGATTAGAGCCCAACGCCTCGCTTCGGGTTCGATTAGAGCGAGCATACGCCTTGCACACCTGCAGCAGACGTCACGAGAAAGCAGCGCATCGCTCCCCGACCTCCCACCGTAACCGGCAACTCCCCGAAATTTTCCTCCCCCTCGCTTCTACCACGGTTTTTTCCGTCATGGACGGCCCAAATAATGTCATGCAGGTGCGTCTCCGGCCCGCCCAGGACGAAAAACCCATTTTCTGTCATGATTTTTCGTCATAGAAGTAGGAGCCCACCACATCTATGATAATACCGGGTTTTGTCACAATTATCGTCATAGAAGTGTCATATGTATGACAGAAATTTTTTCCGTTCGGCCCAAAATGTCACGGATGTGTCTTTTTTTTGTAGTGCAGGATCAGAGCAGATATAGCATAAAATATAAAATCTTAATTATGAACATGGAAATATAATAATACAATATTATTGCCTCTAGGGCATACTTCCAACACATGCCCCATCCAGCCACAACACTTGAAAGAGATTTAGAAATATTTTCCAAGGCTTCGGGCTTGAAAGTGAACTACCAAAAACCAACCTACTACCAATTAATATTCCTGATGATGATGTCCATATTTTATCCCAAATTATGGAATATCTAGTTGGATCGTTTCCTTTCACCTATTTAGGTGTTCCTCCCAGTTACAATAAACCAAGGTGGGATTTTTTCATGTATTTAAATGAGAGAATTTAGAAAAGGCTCAATGCATGCTCTCAACACCTGAGTTATGATGGCAGATTTCTCATGGTCAATGCAGTGCTCTCATCACTCCCCACTTTGTTATGAGTTTCTTGTTGTTATGCAAGGGCTACATTTAACAACTAGACAAATATAAAAGACACTACTTCTAGAGAGGTAAATATCTGGAGAAAAAGAATCCTCCACTTGCTAAATGGGATTTGGTTTGTAGGACTAAGGAAAATGGTGGATTAGTAGTGCTTAATCTTCAAACTTTGAACAACAGTCTTATTTCTCAAGATGTTGTATAATTTCTCAACCACCGGGACCTCCCTTGGGTCAATCTCATTTGGGAGTTCTATTATCCACATGGCCTTAAGACAGCACCTCCAAAATATTGCTATTTTTGGTGGAGAGACTGTTTTAAATTCTTGCCCACATACAAAGAACATGTTGGCTGCCTGATACAAAATGGCATAATAGTGGACTTCTGGCATGACACTTGGGATGACACTCCAAAGCACCAAATTTGGCATCACCTTTTCTCCTTCACTAACGAGTGGCATATCACCCTGCACTCAATTGCTAATCTACATGATATATCTGACATCTTTCATCTTTCATCTAACGGGTGGCACATCTTTTTACACAATACCAATATCTGACTGCTCTCCTTCAACACATTTCTTTAACTAATGAGAATGATCAATGGAAATTTGCACCTGAGGCAACAAGATATCAAGTGTCCATAGTTTACAGAATTCTCACAGTACATCGTGATGTCATTCCAACACTCAAATGGCTCTAGAAGACATGCTGCCAACTCAAGCACAAAAGCTTTTTATGGCATATACTCCATAACAGGCTTAGCACTGGAGCCATGCTCCATAGAAAGAATTTTTTTTTCTTCCTGGCTACACTTGTGTACTTTGTGGCCTGCAGGCTTTGGAAGCTAGGGACCATCTTTTTTTTGTCTTCCCTTTTGCCAAGGTATGCTGGACATATCTCCGCCCCACTTGGACTCCAAGCTTCCAAGGCACACAACAAGAGCCCGGTAGATTAAAAGACCTTTTGGGAGTCCCGTTCTCTCTTGAGATTATCATTTTGGCTGGATGGGCAATTTGGATCACCAAAAATTGTTTTATATTCAAGGGTATATCACCTAATATCTATAGATGCAGGAAGACATTCAAGGAGGAACTGAATTGGCTGGTGCACAGAGTTAACAGGAAAGAGTTTGTGAACCTTGAAGAGTGGGTCAAAGCCTTTAGATGATTCTGTTCCTTTTATTTTTTGAGCTCTCTTGAGCCTTTTGTTTTGTCTTTGTTTCTTTTTCATTCTTTCATTCATCGTAATTGCCACTATGTGCCCTATTTTGAAAATCAATAAAAATGCACCGGAGTCCTGCTACTTCCCAAAAAAATGTGCATGTGCCCCTAAATAACTCTCACTGTTGCATGTTCCATTTGTAGATCAATGCATGTAATCGCCGAGGGCAAGCACGTGATGTGCTTGCTTCCAAGAGTGCTTGAACTACTATAAAACTAGTGCTATTGACCTAGTGTGCTACTACAGAACGAGTACATCTCTAGTGTTGTTAGTTGGAAAAATTCTTAGGTGATTTGCATCGATGTCATGTATGTTTATGTGATGTGGAGTCGCTGTGATGCGCCTTTATAAATCCATGTCAACTATGGTTTCTATGGTATTTACCGAAAACCATACCAACATGGTATTGTATTTATCAAAACGGAACCGCACATACTTCTACAATTTTACCGAAGTATGAAAACCGTACTTACCATATTTACTGAACCATATTTCAGTCTGTTGGGTGTTATCTTGGTGCTATTGGGCAAGGAGCCTATGATGACATTGTCTTTGAGGTGCCATTGTATTTGGTCAAATGATATTTTGGATTTTAACAATGTTTGTGAATTTGAAAAGTGTTCTAAGATTTTAAACTCCCCAGGAATGTTGGTTCTTGGTGCGCGCGCGGGGTGTAGGTGGGGGGGGGGGGGGCAAGTGGGTATTTTGCACTTTTAGGTTGTTTAGGGTTGTTCACAAGCTATCATGGCTCATGTATGGTGTTTGTGTGTTATGTATCAGCATGTTTATTTGTTTTGTTAGCTACAAAGGAGCTCACCTGACCCGACAACAAGCTAAACATGCAACAAAACTACAGTCACGCACCGAACAATTTCAACTTCCTCCCAAAACAAATATCGCCTGGGACAACAAGCCAAGCCGGCACCAACGAAAGAAAACACCACCATGCCTAGTATAATTAAAGCCTAACCCAACAAAGATAAAATTAAATTAAAACAACCAACCATAATAACTGAGAGTCTGAGAGCTTCAGTCTCGCGTGTAACACGCATGATAGCAAGACACACTATGCCGCGACCCATGTAGCGTTACGTGCATAATGTGTGGGTGATTTTTTTTCTCGGTTGTCTTTTTAGCCAACTTTGTTTTTTTGCTCCGGTTTTCTATTAAAATCATTTGTTTAAATATTTAGGAATTTATATCTCGATGAAATTCAAGAAAATCACAAAACTTTAAAAACATTTGTGAATTAAGACAATAATTGTATATTTTAAAATTGTTCATGAATACGCGAAAAATATTGAAAAATATAAAATAATTCAGGAATCATGAATTTTAAAAGTATGGTTTTAATTTGAAAAACTTTGTGAATTTAAAAATATTCATGAATATGAAAAAATCTTCAAGAATTTTAAAAAATGTTCATGACTTTTAGAAATTTGTTTACAAAATTGTAAAACATTTATGAATTTGAAGAAATGTTCACTAAGTATGTTCCTAATTTCAATAAATATTCGTAAATTTGAAAATTTCATGAAGTAAAAATTAAAAAGGAAAAGAAATATAAATACAAACCACCTTAGACAAAATGAAATGAAAATGAAAAAAGAAGAAGAAAACGGGTAGCGAGAAAAAGGAAATGAAAAAACTGAATGGAACCTTCACAAAAAAGGAAGTATCGTCCTACATGGTCGACCAATAGCATTAGCCCGTGCTTGCTTTTGCTCGACCGCCACCGCTGTATGCGTGAAATATGAAGTGTCATATTAACCTTGGGAGAAAAATAGAATTAATTCCATAACTTAAGAACAGTGCAGCAAAGCGCGCGTTAGCCTCTAATAATTACCATATGTAGTTGTTGCTTCCTAAATAGAAGTTGTAAAAAAAACACTAGACAAAAAAAATTAATGGTTTACTGCACCAAGCAATTCACTCAAGAGTTTTCTCACGTTCTTTTCCGAAAAGGAGGGAATGCTTGTAAGCAAAAAAACACATTTATCAAAATATATTTTCCTGTGGAATATCAAAAGAATTTATTATATATTATCTCGTTCCATAGGAACACAGTTGTAGGTTTACAACTCATGCATGTATCATAAATTTTATTGTCAGACCCAAGCTACCGTCTTCAAGTGGTTGCAGCTAGAGTCCATATATAGTACCAAATGCATCAACACATTGCAGTAAGCACCAAGTATGGATTTAGTCGATAGCCATGCAAATAACCTAAAAAAAATAATTCTTAGCTTGATAAAAGCAATATCATTACAACAATTACACATGTCTTAAGATAAGACACGTACTCCCACATTAGTTTTAGATTTAAATAGCATATGGCCTTTTGACAACTAATTTCATTCACATTGCACTACTAGATAAACAGATTTTGGAGGTGGTCTCGGTACATGGGCGAATATAGTTATCCATTCCGCCTCTAAGCTAGCATCGCTAATACTTAGACTATCGGAGGCGGTTTCAAAATCGCCTCAAATGCTTTCAACCGCATGCTGTTCCATACGAATAACCTCTTATAATGATTTATCATTCAAATTGGTTTTCCGTACTTAACCGGCGGAATACTATATCATTCGAAGTGTTCTCCTGTTGAGAACTGCCTCTGTTTCCCTTTTGGAGAGATGGACGTGGCAATGGCGAAGTTCGGGGAATGAAATAGAATGAAAGGAAGAGGGACAAACGAGAATCATGGGAGTAAGAGAAGAGAAAATGTTCTACTCAGTGGTACTAACTCACTAAAAGGATCCAGAACACAAAACTACTTGTGCATGTGAGAAACTATAAGCGGTCTCAGTTCTAGTACCTACATATGGTCACTCTAACAAATACTCAAATGATAAGTCTCACACGTGTGGCAGGAAGCACTACGGCCCTGACCTTTTCATGCAACTAAAGTTTTTTTTGCGGGGTCATGCAACTAAAGTTGTCAACCGAAAAGAAAAACAAACCGAGAAAACTAAAATCTATCATCCGAAATTAAGTTGTCATGCTTAATAACTAAAGTTGCTATCCTCGCGTCATTAAAGTTGCCATAAAAAATGTTCGGAGTTGCGATGTGTTCATGCCACACGTGTGACACTTATTAGTCCAACAAATATAACCGCCTCCGGTAGGCTGTTATGAACGATTTTTTTCTCCAATGTGTTTTGAAGCCTCTGAAAAAAAATGTTTCCACGAATGTCTGTTAGTTAGGATTAAGCAGCCGAGCACAACTGTCACCCCTTATAGATTAAATCTAAACCATTTTGCGGTGTACCTTGGGCAACACTCAGGCTCACCACAAGTGCCCAACCTACAACCTAAGGCCATTAATTGCAGGCATGCATGCCAAGGAAGAATACAAACTTGGAGGTTGCCGCTAATCAACTCCAACCATTATCTAATCCGTTTAGCATTGGACACTATCCTCGTCTTCGTGCAGGTTATGCTCCTGTTCTGAGCAGGGTGCAGCAAAATGCAAGACGACGTACGCCATGGTCCGTCCGTCCATGGTCGCCAACAACGGCCCGGATCTACGGATCTGCTCTTGGCTGGCCCGCCGGCAATTAAACCCCCAGAGGTGGGTCATCGGAGCGTTTTTAGAGCACATGATCAGTTGGAGTGAATTTATTAGTTAGTATCATGCCTTCTCCAAATAGAGTAGACTGAACCCAGTTAGGTGACCACCTTAGGGCATCTTGAAGGCGGACCTGTAAATCGCCCGCATCCGTTTGGACTACACTGTTTGGACGGCATAAGTCATCTAAAACAGCCCTATGAGCGCCCAGACGTGTTTTCTCGCGCAAATTAGAGACAAAGTAGGAAGGTTTATGGGAGTCCGGACACCAGAAACGTAGGACTCCGACACTCCCGGCCCATCCAATGCCCCCTCCTGGTCTCATTTTCTTTCACTCTGCCCCTTCTCACCTTTACTTTGCATCCGCACCCTCACCTCCGCCGCTGTTGTTGTACGTCTCCGGCCGCCACAGAGGCATTGCTGGAACTAGCAACGATGCGCCCGCTTGACGGAGCTGTCCATCCTGAAGCCGTTTGTACCTAGGTACACTCCGCCCCCTGTTGACGACCTCCATGGCGGACACCACGCTCGGCAGGTGTTCGGTCAAATGCCATTTTTTAGAGCACGAAGGATGATGAGCTACCCTACCGTGGAGGGGATGAGTGACTGTCCTTATCCATGGATTTCGTAGACAGGAGCAGAGGGGACCCTTCTTGAAGCAAGCGCATGAAAAGTTTCATACACGAAAACACATTGCGCACTATGACATGTACATCATTCAACCACGCAACGTGAGGTTGTTATCGTATCGCTAGCACGCTAGCCAGATCAGCGTCGCCAAGTTTTGTGACGTGGTCCGTCAACTCGAGGCAAGTTTGCCATTGCACGCGCTAGAGGACAAGATCGTAAGTTTTACTTCCCCTTGATCAACTTGTTGATTGATTCATTCACTCAATATTGGTCTACACATTATTGTAGCCCGCACGCGTTGTCGTGGTGTACCATAGGACAGAGAGACGGTCATTTACATGCACACACTGTTTGATGAAGCTGAAGGGGGAGTATGTGTGGAACGACCGTTCATGAAAAACTTCTTGGACATCCGGGATCTAATCGAGTTAGAAACATTGTTGTACTAGATTTAATTTGCATGGTATGTATGGATGATTTGTGCTATTTTCTATCTGAACTTTAATCAATATCGACCGGTTTGTATGAATTTTGTCCGGTTAGTAAAAAATGCGGCTTGAAATATATGCGAGCTACGGTCGGATGATGTTCTCCGAGACTGGCGTTTCGGCACATGGGAGCGCGTGCTCCTAGTTTTTGAAATGTGATTTAAACATATTTTGAAATCTCAAAAAATTCCAAACAAAAACTTGGCGCATACATCTCAATATTATACATGCTAACAAAGTCGTTTCGTGAAAAACCGACAACTTATGCTCCGTGTGTGAAAAAGACAAAATTCGATGTTAAAAATGCTTTTTCACAAGACATTCTTTTGACTTTTTTACACAAGGCACAAAAAATGTTGGTTTTTTCCGAAACTTGACTTGCACACATATAATGTCGAGATGTATGCGTCAAATTTTTGTTTAAATTTTTTTCACACTTTGAAAAAAAAAATCATGTGCAGGAGCGCGCGCTCCCAAGAGCACCAACGGATTTCCGGATGTTCTCCGGCATACATATCCGCGGACTGGTCTTCTTTTGAAAATGCCCTTACAAAGAGGTTGCCACACCCACATGCGCATGCAGCGATCAGCCTTCCACAACTTTGCTAACAACCCGAAACATGATGCTAAATGCAAGTCCAGCACGTTTAGCAGCAAGCTGCGTGCGTTTCGGCCTGTTGGGCCTGCTGGCGCTGTCGTGCTAGCTGGAGTGAGCTCCAGGCCCCGACAGTTCGTACAGGCGGTGAAACTCCTCCTTACGTCTGAAGACACCTTACCTACCTACCCTGTGTGCCGTGCGTAGTGCACGCCGATGGAGGAGGTGCGGCAGCCAGTGTTGACCGAATACACAATTACACACACTGGTCGGTGGGCAAGGCTGAGGCTGAGCAGAGGGATAACACAATGGCGATCGCGTACGGTTAGTCGTTGGTGTTGCGAGCATGTCGATGGAGTACGTAGCCAAATGATCGATATGAGTATGGGATGGGCGGGACACATGTCGACCGACCCGACCACGCGGCATTTAATCATCACACTACTAGTGCTACAGTTCCGTGAGGGCCGGCCTGGGATTAATTGGCACGGGAAAGTTCGTCGGTTTGGGCGCGAGACGGAATTGAACCGACGAGCGCGCGCTCCAGGTTGATATTTTTTTTTTCGAAACGGAGGACTCCAGGTTGATATTCGTTTGCAATGCATGCACATACGATTTCTTTGGAACAAGATAAGACGCGTGGGCGTGCTACGTGTTTAAGGCGTGTGCAGTGTGTCCTCGGCCAGGCATGCATGGGATCGATCGAGTAGTTGGCAGGCAAGATGAAAAATAGATAGAGCTATTCATGCTGACACGTATTCATGCACATGGCAAGTCTCAAGAACGACCGGTGCATATAGTGCATGCGTCATTATGTCCGCTGCACAACTTGTTCGCCCATTTTTCATGTTTTTGTTTGCTGTGGGCCTAAGGTGTCAGATGATACTATTATCTTTGTCTTTGGAAAAAAATATCTTTAACAAAAAAGGTTATGCGCCTCGCTTTATAAATAACGAAGCTAAAATCCAGTCTGACTGGATTTTAGCGATAGGCACCGCATCGCAGCGCTCCCTCGTTCTGTTCTCCCGATCTTTCTCGCTCGGTCAGTTTTTTCCTCCCGTATAATCCCACAATGAGTTCTAAATTTCGCTAAAAATTTTTGGGGATTCGATCCCAAGACCAAATAATTGGAGGTGTACCGCCGTAACCAACTCAGCACAAGTAGTTCTTGTGATAGATTGGTAGTTAAAATCTCCTTTTGTACAAAATAGCATGGAAACTAGACAAAACAAAGTCTTTTTTTTTTTGCGAGATAGACAAAACAAAGTTTTTTTTTTTGCGAGATAGACAAAACAAAGTCTTCTTTTTGCGAGATAGACAAAACAAAGTTGATAAACAATGTGAGTAAAGTATTTCGACAACCAAAGAAAAAAAAACAGTGGTTCTTTTATCATTTTCATAATCTAGACTTTGAATCTACATGTACTCTGATTCAAGGAAAAAAAGTGTTGAAATATCCCTCTTGTAACGACTATGCGAATAACACGGTATTTTATGCACGGCGCACTGATAACTTAGATACAAAAATCACGATAACTTTCACGCAGAAAAATTGTTGAAAAATACTACCGATAATTATGTGTAAATAGGTCGATAATATAGACAGCACGGACATGATAACTTATACAAAAATCATGAAAAAAATTACCCAAGATTTTTTATTGAAAATGCTCTGATAATTATGTGTAAACCGGTCGATAATATAGCCAACGTAGACCTGATAATTTAGATACAAAAATCACGATAACTTTTACCCAGAAAAAATGTTGAAAAAATACTCCTGATAATTATGTGTAAATAGGTCCATAATATAGGCACCACGGACACGATAACTTGTATAAAATCAGCATAACTTCTACCCAGAAAAAAATTGGCGCCCATTTGGAAAATAGGTCGTTTGAGACACTCGAGAACTTATGTACCTCGGTCTTGATAAATTTTGGCGGGGGGTGATGAAGTATCCCCGGTAACTGTTGTGTGAATAGCATGATAACTCACACATCACAGATCTGATAACTTATGTCCCTCGGTCCTGATAACTTTGCGAGGGAGGGGGGAGGGTGATGAAATATACACACGGTAACTGTAATGTTAGTGGCACGGCAACTCACACATCGCATACCTGATAACTTATGTACCTCGGTGCTATTAATTTTGGTGACTTGATAACTTATTTTACGTTTAAACACCATGGTGTCTTTCATCCAAGGGAAAAAAGTTTTTGAAACATTTCACCGGTAATTTCTATGTTAAATTACCATACTTTCCCATGCTTTTAACCTTCTCGTACTGTAGTTACCAGCCTTATCATGGTATAGTTATCATGTTACTCAGATCATAGTTATCACGCTGGTCATTGCCAAAGTTACCAAGCCAAATTTTATTTTTTCTTTTGATATGGCAGAAATAAGAAAGGTTCAAATAACATTGTCATTCTACAATAGACAACAACAAAAGGTGGCTTAGTTGGTTATTAGGCTCGATAGGTATTACATAGACCTAGGTTCGAATCCTCTTTCAAGCACTTTTTTTTTTTTTTCATATTATGCAGCGAAAAACCAGAAAAAACCACTAGCAATTTACTATGGTTTTTGAGAGAAGGAAAAAAATCAGTGGAAGCGGGAGGAACAACACAGCGGAACGAGCGGAAGGATAGATCGAAAGTCGTGCGGATCTGTTGCTAACCACCAGTCGGCTGGTGGTTAGCACAGTCCTATAAATAAAGCTACAATCGAATACAAACACCATCGAATACAAAGGTCCACGTGAAAAAACAAGAGGTAAACAAGAGAAAGAGAATGTATACTACGTTGCGGGCAACATCACAACAAAGCCCAATACCAGAAACCACAAGGATCAAGGAGGATAGGTAATCATAAGAAGGCGTGACGCCAACTCCCTGTAATCCGGCGTTACCTCAGGCCCACCCACCTCAGGATCACACTTCTACCCTCTAGCTTAAGGTTTCTGCATCTGGCGGCGGCGAACTAGCCGTCGTCTAGAGTCTCTACCGATCGATCACCGGCTAATCCTGCTGATCCTCTCTGAAACCCGCCTGCCCTGCGGGGGCAAACATGCGTTAGGGTTTTGCGCGGGCTTTTGTGCTTTCCTTCCCGCAGCCTCCGCCGTAACCTAGATGGCGGGCCAGGAGGGGTCGTCGTCTTCGGCGGGCCTCTCAGGGAACAACCTGGAGGAGATGCTGAAACATCTGGATTTGCAGGATGATGAACTTGATGATGTCGTCGTGGGAGAAGAAGAGGTGAAAATTACGCAGCAGATGTGAGATGGCTTGCGATTGGGAAGGTAAACACGTCGAGGCAGTTCAGCGCATCGGCTATGTTCGAGACGATGAAGTCAATCCGGAGGCTTGCTAATGTACCAACCTATCGTGAGGCAGGTGAAAATCTCTTCATCTTTCAGATGTTTTGCCTGGGTGATTGGAAGAAGGTTGTGCATGGAGGTCCATGGCTGTTTAGGGGGATGGGGATGCTCATCGAAGATTATGACGGCAAGCAGGAGCCGTCTTCAGTTGTTTTTGATGGACTGTTTGTTTGGGCCCAGATCCATAATACCCCGGAGTTATACCGGAAAGCAGAAGTAGTGGATCAACTAGCTCGCCGCATTGGTCGCGTAAAGGAAACTCAACTCTCGCCTTGCCTTTTTTATGAAGGTGATTATGTCAGGGTGCGTGCGAGGATACAGGTGAATAAACCACTGACGAGGGTTACTCCTGAATGTAACTGGTGAGGGGAGGAAGTTTCTCCCGGTGAAGTACGAGAAGATTCCTTTTTTCTGCAAAGTTTGCGGTCTCATGGGCCATAATCATGAGGAATGCGGTGATGGTGTTTGGGAGGAGAAGAACAAACAGTGGGGAAGCTGGATGCTAGCAACTAGAAGGGAGTCACCTCAGGAGCATCCCAGCTGGGATCGTGGGGCACGGGGTGGTCGTGCAGGAGGACGAGGGCGGGGGAGAGCAAGGCGTGGAGGTCCTGAGCGCCGCCATAAATCACCCCCCCCCCCCCGTAAGAGATCATCAGAGGAAGCAGGTTTGGACTCAGGGCACGAGGAGGAAGAAGTGGTCAGCCCCCTCAAAACGGCTACAACAGAAGATGAGGTCAGAGATGCTACGAGGGCTCGTCGCAACCTGGATGCAGCGTTGTCTGAAAGTGCCAACGCAGCGGCACTCATTGTCCGTCCGGGCTCTACGGCAATGTCAGTGGAGACACAAAACCTGGCTCTGGTGGGGGGCGCAAGTACTGTCCAGGGTACAACCCCGCCGCTTCCTCCGGCGTATGTTTCACCAAGAGATATCAAGAAACAAAGGAAGGGTAGCTCTCCCCTGAAGCAGAGGAAAGACAAGATGGCGACAATGGCGGGCTCCGACCAGGGGTTCCGCCAGGCCCAATGAAAATATTAAGCTGGAACTTCCGTGGGATAGGCGATCCCGCGACAGTTCGCGAACTCCGTGATCTCCTGGAGATCAGCTCGCCATCTACCCTTTGTTTAGTAGAAACTCAGTTACAAAAGGCTCGTGTTGAAGGTATTCGTTCTTCTTTAGGTTTTGATTTCAGTTTTGGTGTCAGTAGTACTGGCCGTAGTGGCGGCATTTGTATCTTTTGGAAAAACTCTCTTGATGTTGCAATAAAGAATTTTTCGGAGTATCATGTGGATGCCTGGGTTACTGAACCAGGTAGGGAGCAATGGAGGATGACGTGTTTTTATGGAGAAGCAACTAGAAGTTTGAGATATAAAACATGGAACACAATGACGAGACTCGGGGGGGGGGGGGGGAGAGTACCCACCCATGGATGTGCATAGGTGGTTTCAATGAGATCTTGAGAGCTGATGAACAACATGGCCCTAATGAACGTGACAGTGCCCAGATTGAAGCTTTCAGAGAAGCGATGGATGTTTGTGGCCTTGCTGATCTTGGCTATCATGGCCTAGACTGGACCTGGGAGAAAAAAGTGGCTTGAGGTCATTACTGTAGAGTCCGTCTGGACCGAGCTTTAGCAACCGCTTGCTGGTCAGGTTTATTTCCTTTCGCTACTGTTGAGCATCTCACAACAACCAAGTCTGATCACTGTCCTATACTGTTGGAAACTGATCTGATGGAGTCAAGTGTAAGAGTGCGGCAAAAACGTTTCCGGTATGAATGCATGTGGGAACGGGATCAACGGTTTGGAGATGTGGTCACTGAAGCTTGGAACGCCACTGCCCGAGCATCTACAGTGGCTGATCTGTCGCACAAACTGGCCTCGGTTGCTGGATCTTTGCAGCGCTGGGGATGCACCACTTTTGGTGTTGTCCGGGCGGAGCTGCGGGCTCTCCGCGCGCAGCTGCAGGAGCTGCGAGCTGTGCCTGACCGAGTCGGCCCGTCGGAGGTAGAAAAAAGGGTCGAATCACGTATGACGGAGCTATGCTTGCGGGAGGAAATCATGTGGCGTCAACGCACTCGTATTCAATGGCTAGCAGAAGGCGATAGTAATACTAAGTTTTTCCACCGTAAAGCAAGTGCAAGGAAAGTCCGAAACCGTATCACGGAGCTTCAGAGGGCTGATGGTTCTGCATGCAAAGATGAACAGGAGATGGCTAGTATGGCCACGAGCTTTTACATCAACCTGTGTGCTTCTGAGGACACGGTTGGAATAGAGGAAGTTCTGTGTCATGTACCAAAGAAAGTTGATGATGCTATGAACAACTTACTGACAACTCGATATACCAATGCCGAGGTCAAGGGGGCTCTCTTTCAAATGTTCCCTACAAAGGCCCCAGGACCCGACGGCTTCCCTGCACACTTTTTTCAACGGCATTGGGACCTATGCGGTGAGGAGGTAACTGATATGGTGCTTCGTGTTCTTAGTGGAGAGGATTCCCCGGAGGAGATAAACAAAACGTTCATCGTATTAATAGCCAAGATTGCAAGTCCAAAAAATTTAGGAAAGTTTCGACCGATCAGCCTTTGTAACGTGATCTTCAAGATTGCATCAAAGGTCCTCACCAATCGGCTTAAACTAATTCTGGTCGTTTAATCACCGATAACTTTATCTCAGCCTATGAGTGTTTATACTACATGAAAACATGGAAGCTCAAGGGAAATAGGTTCTGTGCTCTGAAACTTGACATGATGAAAGCATATGATCGTTTGGAGTGGAATTATCTGGAGAAGGTTATGTTGAAACTGGGAATCAGCCCTAGGTTCACAGAGATTGTGATGCGGTGTGTTTCTTCAGTATCCTTTTCCGTTAACTTCAATGGAGGGAAACAGGAAGATTTTACGCCATCACGCGGTTTGAGACAGGGGGATCCCTTATCTCCATACCTCTTCCTTCTGGCGGCCGAGGGCCTTTCATGTTTACTGAAATCGATGCTTCCGATGGAGAGGATACATGGCATCACGGTGGAAGCAGGTGCACCAGAGGTAAACCATCTTCTTTTTGCAGATGATAGCCTCCTATTCTTTAATGCAACACCAGAGATGGCAAAGCGTGTGGATGATCTTTTGCAAAGGTACTGCTCTGCCTCGGGTCAGCGTATAAATAAAGATAAATCCTCTGTTTTCTTTAGCAAGGGTTGTGCTGAATCTTTGAGATAGGAAATCAAGCAAGTGCTGGATGTTCAGAACGAACAACTATCTGAAAAATATCTTGGTCTTCCTTCTGATGTGGGGCGGGCCAAAGAAGGTGCTTTCAAGTATTTGAAGGACAGAATTTGGAAACAGATTCAAGGTTGGATGGAGAAAACATTGTCTGGTGGGGGCAAAGAGGTACTTATTAAATCAGTTGCTCAAGCTATCCCTACCTACTCCATGGCATGTTTTAAACTGCCGCAAGGATTATGTCAACACATCAATGGTTTGTTACACAAGTTTTGGTGGGGCTCAAAAAAGGGAGAAAGAAAGACTGCCTGGGTCTCTTGGGAAGTCATGTCACAGCCAAAGTTCATGGGAGGAATGGGTTTCCATGATATCGAGCTCTTTAACCCGGCTTTACTGGCCAGGCAGGCCTGGCGCCTCCTACAGGAACCCACCTCTTTGAGTGCACGCATACTCAAGGCTGTTTACTACCCTTCTACCACCATTCTTGATGCAGAGGTGGGCAATCATCCTTCGCAAGTTTGGCGCTCTATAATTGAAGGAAGAGACACTCTGAAGCTTGGGCTTGTGAAACGGATTGGTTCGGGAGAGGGCACAAATATATGGAATGAAAATTGGTTCCCACGTGATTTCAAGCTCCGGCCGGTTTGCCCGAAGTCTTCGGACCCCCCTCACAAGGTGTCGGACCTTATTGACCCAGTTAATATGACATGGGACCGTACTGTTCTTGAGAAGCACCTATACCCCATGGATGTCGAAGCAATTCTTAACATCCCTTTAAGCTCAAGGGTCCGCGAGGATTTTTGGTCCTGGCATTATGAGAAGAGGGGTGTTTTTACAGTACGGTCTGCATACAGACTCTTGGCCTCTACAAAGCAACAACGGACGGACTGGCTAGAGCACAATGACGGCCTCTCGCGCTTTGATTCTGATAGCCGATCATGGACAAAGTTGTGGGGAGCATCGGTCCCATCCAAGGTTAGAATTTTTGCATGGAGATTGGCAAAAACTTCCATCCAACGGGAGAAGTACGCAAGAATAGAAGCATGGCTTAAACATCCGAGTGCATCCTATGCAAGGTGGCAGTGGATACGTGGCGTCACTCGCTCTTTGATTGCAAGATGGCCAGGTGCGTTTGGGCACTAGCTGGGGAGGATCTCACGGAAACCATTGTCTCGAACCGGACAGACGATGCAAAATTGTGGATGTTATGGCTTGTTGTCACCCTTCCCCCGATGGAACTTGCGCGTGTTCTCGTCACAATGTGGGCCATTTGGTGGGCACGACGCCGAGCCATCCATGATGATCAGTACCAAAGTCCGCTAAGTACACATTTGTTCATTGAGAAATTCCTGTCGGATTTGGAGACGATCCCCGACGTACAGAAGCAGACCAGGGACCGGACTGCAAAATCAAAGGACCTGCATGCAAGGGCCAGGGACATGCATGTAAGGCCCCGGGAAGAATTGATGCGACATCAAGCAGTACAGCCGGCCTGGCTTCCACCAAAGGAGCATGACGTCAAGATGAATGTTGATGGTGGCCTCTCCAAGATTGGAGATCGTGGTGCTTCGGCGGTGATATGCAAGGATAGGCAGGGTATGTTCCTTGGTGCCTCTGCAGTTATCTTCGACGGGTTGCTTGATCCAACTACGCTAGAAGCCCAGGCGTGTAATGAAGCTCTTGCTCTTGCTGCGGATCTTCATGTTCATTCCGTGTGCTTTGCATCGGACTGCCTTGAGGTGATTTCAAATATCCATAATGGTGCCCCTTGCCGTTATTTTGCTCTTTTGGAGGAGATCAAGCACAGAAGACGTTCTATCCAAGATATTCAGTTTATGCACGAGAATAGAAAGCATAATGAGGAAGCCCATGCCTTAGCTAAGGCAGCTGCTTCTCTCCCACCCGGGCGTCATGTGTGGCTTACTTACTTGCCCGACATCATTTGTATCCCTATGTGTTTGAACGTTCAATAAAGGATACATTTTCTGCTAAAAAAATGTAATCCGGCGTTAGCTTGTCAATGAAGGACCTATCCCACTGCTTTCACAGATATTTTCACCGCTACAAGAAGCCACATAATAATTTATAAATTGCATCGGTGGGCTGAACAAGGAAGACATGCTCAATAACAACTTTACTATAAATGCATCACAAAAGTCCACGTCAAGGTCCCAAAATTGATCCACATCAACCTACGGACCTGGCCACAAGGAAAGGTTAAACTCAGGAAGTTAGTAGAGCACCACCCATTGCCCCACACCTCCCTGAGGCAGTCCCACAAAAATTTGAACACACAGTAGAAAAATATATGATTAAGGTCTTTCTTCACATTATACAATGGGCACATGCCACCCTAGGCCCATGCCTTTTCAGAACTAGGCTCCTGAAGACAGACAACCACGAACAAGCTATCAAAGAAAGATCTTAAGTTTTTGGGGAAGCCTAGTTTTCCAAATCTCAGCCAACTCCTCCGGACCCGGACCAACCAAGAAGTCGTAGAGGGACTTGGTCTGAACCTGCCTGAAGGGTCAAGGTGCCAAGAGGTACAATCCGGGAGGTCCGAGATAGTCGTGCTCGCCATCACTGCCTCTAGCGAGTGCCACTTGACTATTCCGTCAGGGCCAAACGACCGTCGAAAGGTCAACTGACTACCCACCCCACGGGACAACCACCGCATCGAAATTGTCGGCTGGTTGGAGATCGAGAACAAGGCTACAGAGTTATTTTCAAATCAGTCGGACTGAGCTCTGTTCTATTGATAATGAAGGGGTGATAGCAACATAATTTTTTAGGATTTCAAAATAACTGTGTATAATTATTTTTTGGATTTTTTAGGTAATGTAGTCGAACAAGGCTACATAGTTATTTTCATATCAGTCGAAATAACCTTCCATTAAGGGAAACCAAGCCCGAACAGTCATACGCGAGACATCAAAGTATTCGAGAAAACAGAAATCCAAAGACGAACTACCCAAGAGCACGGCAGCCGCGCTGGAGGCCTTCGCGGAGCGCTTCAAAGAGCAACTGTCGCCTGACGTGATTGTTGCGATGCGTGGGCTATTCAAGCTAGATGATGGCAATGCGACAGGAGTCGAGGAGGCTCTCATTGCGCATGGAGGGGCCGGCTCCCTCGACCTGGAATCGAACGACGTCGGCGCTGCGACTCTGCAGGCGGCCACCTGAGCACCGGCCGTCTCTGCCCACCTGGGGTCCTCACTTTTAATTATGTCAGCACAACCTACTGAACTTTTAGGTGCTTGGATTACGTTCATGCTTAAGGCTGCTCCGTGTGTTTCGAGCATGCTTTCCATCGGCCTCAGGCCATGTATTTGCTCTGCCTCTTTGCTTCTGCAAGTTGGTTGGATGTCCGTGTACCTCAGTGGCTGCTATCTGAACACCAAGCGGCTCCATGCACTGTTATTTCTGTTGTTCCTCAAAGCTCTAGGGTGCGTCAGTTTCCATAATGTTTGAACAACCCATCAACTTTCTGAGCTGGAACGTTAGGGGCTTGAACTGCCCGGATCGACGCTCTACGGTGAACGCCACGATCGCCTCCTCGTCGTGCCATGTGGTGTGCCTACAAGAGACAAAACTCGACAACATTGACCGATTCACCGCAGCTTTTCTGGGTGGCTAGAGGCTACGTAGTTTTGCACAAAGACCGGCAAACGGCACTAGGGGAGGAATCTTGCTGCTCTGGGATGATCGTCTTGTTGAGGTTTCCTGCATCACATACACAACATACTGTCTTTCCGTCATGATCAGTGTGCGAGGGACCGGCGTACGCTTCAAGATCACATCCGTCTGACGCCCATGACCCTCCTCAGAAGACGCTTTCTTCGCCGAGCTACTCAGCCAGAAGCCTACGACTGGGGTGGCATGGCTCGCCACTTGTGATTTCAACCAAATCTACCGGGCCAGAGACAAAAGCAAAAGAAATGTCAACCGAAGCAGGATCAACCGTTTCAGAGCAACACTACAAAGCTGTGAGCTCAAAGAAATACACCTCCAAAACCGGCGTTTCACTTGGAGTAATGAGAGGGAAAACCCAACTTTGTGCAAGTTAGACTCGTTCTTTTGCAACGCCGAGTGGGACGCATCCTTCAACACCCACGTCCTTCATGCTCTCTCCTCTTCCCTCTCCGACCATTGTCCACTACTACTTGCCGATGATAAGGGACCAAGGAAGCCTCGGGTCTTTAAATTCAAAAACTTTTGGGCATCCATGCCCGGGTTCCATGAGTTGGTCCAAAGGGCGTGGAACGAGAGGGTGGATCACACTGAGCCATATCAAATCCTATACTACAAGCTCAAGAAGACGGCTCTCCGCTTCGCAGAATGGAACAAGAGACTTTTCTCAAAGGCAAAAATTCACCACCATGCCGCTCTTTTGGTGATCCTTCGCCTCGACATCGCCCAAGAGGACAGGCTCCTCTCCACCGAGGAGCTCGACCTTCGGGGCAGGCTTAAGAGAAGGGTCATCGCCTTGGCTGTGTTAGAAAGATCGCGCAAGAAACAATGTGCAAGAATTTCAAGTCTTAAAGAAGGGGACGCCAATACAAAATTCTTCCACCGCCGAGTCACCGCTAGGAGGAGAAAAAACCATATTCACGGGATCAAGAACGATCATGGTTGGGTCACCGAGCATGCTGCCAAAGAGAAACTAATTCAAGACCACTTCTCCAATGTCCTAAAGAGAAGCCCCCTGAGCCGCAAAGATTTCAATTGGGACGAGCTAAACCTGGAACCTCTTGATTCGCACAACCTTGACTCTCTGATAGTCGAGAGTGAGGTCCTCGAAGCAATCAATGACCTACCCAGTGACAAGGCTCCGGGTCCAGATGGCTTCACGGACCTCTTTTTCAAGAAGTGTTGGGATATCATTAAGCCGGACCTCATGCGGGTCATTAATCATTTTGACTCCCTTCACACCGCGAATCTACAGTGGCTCAACTCCGCTAATGTGGTGCTCCTGCCTAAAAAGGAAGGGGCGGAGGGGATCGCCGACTATAGGCCCATTAGCCTTATCCACGCGGTCGCGAAAATTATTGCGAAGGTGCTCTCCACTCGGCTGGGCCCCCACATGAAAAGCCTCGTCTCCAACGCCCAAAGCACCTTCATTAAAACAAGAAGCATCCATGACAACTTCTTGTATGTTTGCAATCGCGCTCGGCGCCTGCACAAGAGCAATACCCCGTCCCTTCTTTTCAAGCTTGATATTCGCAAGGCCTTCGACACCGTCAAGTGGGAGTATTTGCTTGCTCTTCTCCAACGGCGAGGGTTCCCTCCCAAATTTAGGGATTGGATCGCTGCCCTCCTTTGCTCTTCATCTTCGAGGATCATCCTCAATGGTATTGCCGGTGGTCCAATTAAGCATGGCCAAGGCCTCCGGCAGGTGACCCCATCTCCCCACTCCTATTCGTCATCGCCATTGACCCGCTCCAATGAATCCTAGATGTGGCCACGAGGAAGGGCTCCTACACAAGCTCGGGGAAGGGGGCAATGCTGAGGACTTCTCTTTATGCGGATGACGCGGTGGTTTTCTTGGCCCCGATCAAAAGAGATGTGGAAAATCTTGCATGGATCTTGAGAGGCTTTGGTGAGGTCACGGGCCTCTGCACCAACTTCCTCAAGAGCTCAATGGTGCCCATCCATTGCAACCACCTCGATCTGGGCTGTTTGACCCAAAGCTTTGCCAAAGAAGAAGAGCTTCTTTCCCTCTGCGGTACCTAGGACTCCCCCTCTCCGTATGGCAGCTGAAGTTGGTGGACCTGCAATTCCTCGTGGACAAGGTGGCGAGCAAGCTAACAACATACGAGGGTCAGAATATCACCACCATTGGGTGTACGACTCTTGTCAAGTCTGTGATCGCCTCCCAACTAGTCTACCCCGCCACTCCGTTGGTCATACCGCCCTCCATCCTACACACCGTCAACAAACTTGAGAGAGCCTTCCTATGGTCTGGAACAGACAAACGACAGGGCAAAATGCAAAGTAAACCGGGAGATTGTTTGCGGCCACTTTCGAATATGGGGGACTTGGGGTCCTCAACACCAACAAGTTTACACGCCCTCGGCTCACGGTGGCCTTGGTACGAATGGAAGGAGCCTACCAAGATGTGGGTCGGATTGGGAAACCCTTGTGACGAGGCGGACCTTAACTTTTCTATGCTTCCACCACCATCTCCGTTGGTAGCAGTGGCGAAGACCCCTTTTGGGACTCCTTGGCTCCTTGGGCGCAAGCCTAAGGATATTGCCCCGCTCATCCATGAAGCTTCCATGCGTAAGAATTGGAAGGTGCGGGAGGCCCTCAAGCACAACGCATGGATCCTCAAGATCAATCCATCCACCTCTATCTCCGCCGAGCATGTCACACAATTCTTCACACTTTGGATGCTCCTTCATGAGTTCCATCTTGACGAACTCTCCGAGGATGACATCCTTTGGAAGCACTCGATCTCGGGGCATTACTCGGCGGCCTCCGCATATAAGGCACAATTTTTAGGATTGGTTCTCTCCCCCATGGACAAGATGGTTTGGAAAGTTTGGGCTCCCCCAAAAGTCAAGTTCTTTGCTTGGTTGGCTCTCCAAGACAGGATTTGGACCGCGGATAGATTGGCAAAGCGTGGTGGCCAAACTGTGATCTTTGCCCCCTTTGCAAGAGGGAACAAGAGAGTAGGAGTCACCTATTCTTCAAATGCCGCTTCTCTAGAAGGCTTTGGTCCTTGGTCATTGACAAGTACCACGTCCCCGACTTCGTCATTTCCACTTGGCCCCTATTCGACTCGGTCCAATCTTGGTGGGCAAGTACTTGGGACGACGGCTATCCGCACAGACAAGCCAAGGCATCCCTCACCATGCTTGTTTCATGGACAATTTGGAATGAACAAAACGCGCGAGTTTTCAGGCATAAGTGTGCCCCTCCGACAGTGCTGCTTTCCTCCATCGCCACCGAGGCTAACCTTTGGATCATCGCCGGTGCTAAAAAACTGGAAGAAAATTTTGTGGACACCGGCTGCAAAGCCCATCCTGTGCGTACCCCTGCCCAGATTCGTCCACGTGTCCCCTCCTTGCATCCGACCGCCGCTGCTTGTTCCGATCCGTTCGCTCCTTCCGTCGGCTCGGGAGCGCTCGCTCGGCTCCAAACAAGTGCGATCCCGGCTCCCTGGGCTCCGCTCGGCTGCAAAAACTGCTGGCAATCGGCTCCTGTCGTTATGCCTTTTCAATCAGATACGCATACTTGTGACTGATAGCATCTGCTTCCCTTGAATAGCGGCGATCTGGTCATGGCAGATGAGATTGGTGGCGGCCGAGGGAACCCTGGTCCGGCACTCACTCCGTCGGGGGAGAGCACAACCATGTTTGCCTCACGCCTAAACACATCGTCATCCTCCCCCTCGCATGGCCGCATCAGCCTAGAAGGATATTCATGGCCGCCGCAGTTAGAAGCTGCAGTACCGTCGAGAAGGACGGGAGCGGCCATGACGGACCATGGTGGCACTGCCGACGACTTGTCCCGCATAAACCTCGCGGATGAGAATGGTCGTGTGCACGCTATGAACTTGCAGGCCCCACACGTCATGTCAGGAGGAGGAGTCCGGGAGGATACGACCACCGCCATAATAGAAGAAGGAGGTCAGCAGGACGACGGGGTCGCCGGTGTAGAGCAAAGAATGCAGGTATGGGTTGAAAAGCGATATCCTATACAGACAGTCGGCATGAGATCATCGTACTCTAGTACTGTACTATGCACTGATTACTTGGCAAATGACTGCTCAAAATTAATATGCATTCTTCAGTAAGCTTAGGAAAACAAATTCACAAAGTGCATGAGAAAAACATTTTCCCACATCACATTATGGTAATATAAATTTAACTCTGGACTCATTGTATGGCAGGCGATTGATAAAGTTGGACAAACGTTGATTGTTCCAAAAGTTGGATTGGCTTTCGATTCAGAGGACAGCGCTTATGATATGTACAATGCATATGCCGCCAAGGTTGGGTTCAGTTGGTAGTATTGACATTACTAATACCATGCCAAAATTTTCAAATGATGTCTATGGGCGATCTTCGATCATGGCTGCGCAGTTGATCCAAGGCGGATACGCTAATGCCACAATGCTAACCTTTGCAAATGATGTGTATGGGCAACCTTCAACCATGTCTGCTCCTTCTATCCAAGGTGGATTTACAAGTCTTTTACTTGGGGTTGAGCAGGATGCCACATTGTCCTCGGCTGCTAGAAAGTTACCTTTTGATAATTAGTATTACGGGCACCCTATACGGAGTACAATTTTTTTGATGTCATTTGGTGTATCTATGAACTATAATTGATGTACTGTAGTAGACTGAATTTTGTTTTCATTTAGAATGTTTTGGTATAATTTTGTACTACACTGAGTACGGTTTTTCATCATTTCTGGATTTCTGCGAGATTGCATTGATTATGCGACAGAATGTGTTAAGTGTTAAATCTTCGAGGCCGAGCACCTGCGAAAGTTTCAGATTTTCAGACCTCTGATTTAAATCTTCGAGGCCGAGCACCTCATTCATATATATCTTAGATGAAAAAACATACAGTGTACAACTGTACATTATAGTTGGAAATTGTCAAGGAGAGCAATCAGCTATATACTAGTACACGATTTGTCACGAAGTCTACTCCAGATTTGTAATATCTCAAAATCCTACTTTAAGTCTACTCATCAGGAATTATTGATGTTGTTTCCATGGCGTCAGTTGTCTTGTTCCAGCGGTGTACTTCGGGGTCTTCGTCCAGTAGAATGATGGCGAAGCATGACTGCTGCATGAGTAGGTGACCTCTTGTTTGCTCTTTGTTCCCTTTTCTACCATCTTAGCTAGTTGGACCAGGGGGAATCCTTGCCAATTTGAAAACTTCTCTTTTACGACTGCAAAGACATGCACAAAATCGCATTGAATTATTAGCATGTGAGTTTGGTCAGATAGTTGTCAGACGTATAGCAAAATAATGTACAGTTCATCCTCCTGTAAGATAAACACCCTTCAGTCTGAAACTACACTTTCTTTACTCTGAAACTAGTGATGCAATTGATTTTGTAGCTCGACTGAGCCAATCAAACGATCCGATCAAGTACGAGCTTGCTAGGTTGCACTTCGTTCGTCCCAGTTTAATCAAAATATGTGATTAACATGTGGTCGTGTACAATTAGCAAATCAAACCTCTTACCTGAAGGAGCTAATTGCAAGCTAACAGCCTAAAGGAAACACAAACTTTCAGACTTGCAAGGGAGGGGGTCACCAGTTCTGAACTGAGCGAGATGGTGGTGCGCGTGGGGGAGTGAGAGGCCGGCGCCGGAGACGGGATCACCTTGGATTGGGCACACCGTGCCCTCCATCATGGCGGACAAGGGGGAGGTGGAGGCAATTGCGGCAGGTTTGAGGGCTTCGGCCGAGGAAGCAATTGCGAAGTAGACGAGGAGACCAGTGCCGTATGACGGGGGATTCGCCGCCGCCGGCGCCGCCGCCGGCGGACGAAAGACGCGGAGGCTTGGAACGGGGCGACTGCGAGACAAAAGGGCCGACTATGTGGGCCTCCGCCTCAGCCGGCCTTGCCTCGTGAGGGAGCCGGGATCGCACGTGTTTGAAGCCGAGCGAGCGCTCCCGAGCCGACGGAAGGAGGGAACGGATCGAAACGAACGGCGGCGGTCGGATGTAAGGAGGGGACACGTGGGCGAATTTGGGCAGTGGTACGCACAGGATGGGCTTTGCAGCCGGTGTCCACAAAATTTTCTTTCTAAAAAATTAGGGTCTTTGTTATTGCGCGAGTAATCCGCATGCCGTGTACTCGGATTGTTTGTAACTAATTCTACTAGAAGAACGCCCGTGCGTTGCAACGGGGTCACATTAACTTTAAGAGTTCAATATTAATATACTCATACATATCAAGTGACATTGGCGACCTTTTTTACCATCAAATTCTCACACATACTCTCTCTCCCTCCCTCTTCCTCACTCTCTCTCCCTCTCCCTCTCTCTCTCTCTCTCTAACACACACACACATATCCATCTTATTGGATCTGTGACCATAATCCATCTATTTCACACACACGCCGCTTAGTGCATAACAATATGGATTATGTGTATTATATATGCCGCCACAACTGAGGAAATTAATTTCATGTAAATGGGCCAGCCACAGCTCCAAGAATACGTGGAGGAGGTGGCACGGGTCGGCATCGACGCTGTCCGGCGCACGCCACGGGCCCGCTTCCAAGTGCGTCATACCGCCACCCACGCCGGATCCTTCAAGTGCCGCTTCCACCGCACCAACTCCTGTGGCGAAGCCGCCTTCTTCGCTTCTTCACGGCCGCGGCACCCGGCCTCGCCATCCTCGTCCCCCGGCACCGTCGCGACCCAGTGACGCAGCCCAAGCATCGGCCTCGAGAATCAAGAACGCTCGACAACGGAGAGGGAAGGGAAGATCATATACATGTCATAAGAAAGGGAGTTTATTTACTGCTCCCTCGATGTATTATTTCCTTTGTTTGGAGATTGATTACCATCCGTGAGTTAAGGTAAGGTTAATGTGATTGAGCGACTTTTCTGAAAATCAATTATTTGTTTTCTAATTAATGTGATTGAGTGATTTAAGGTAAGGTTAATTAATTTAGATTTGATCTTTAGAGATTGTTCGTGATTGATTCTACATTACCAAATAACTTGCGCCAAGATGGAAAGTTCTGATCTTTTCAGATTTCTTTCATTGTGTGAGAGGGTGACGAAAATAAACCGATGAAGTGGGAGGAGGGGACGAAAAAATCTACAAAAAACCAGCGAAGGTGGGAGGAGGTAGCAAAAAAATCATAGAAGATGGGACGAATGACATAATTAGTAAACAATTTCAGCGACAAAAGGATAAACAAATTGGATTTTAAAACAAAACCTGCACCTGCACAAGTGGCTCACTCTTCACTTTTTGACAAAAACTTCCAAATAGCAATCTTGGTGAGTGATCTCGACCGGTTCGATCGGCATGGCGTGTCGTTCCTCCGTGGAGTGGGTCTTTGAGAGGAAGGATGGTGAACCACCATTGTCAATCGGCTAGAGCTGCATCGTCATTTGGATCAGAGCATGGACGAAATCGAGATGGTAGAGGTTGAGGAATTTGTAGGACGTGAGGGTTTGGGGTGGGCATCACGATAACTCACCCATATCTTGGGAGACGGCAGACCCGAGGTGCAGTCGTGTTCGTGCCGTGGGCTGCCACGTGCTGTCCTCGCCGCCATCGCTGCCGATGCCACTTCAGCGCCACGAGCATGGGACCGAGGGACGAAGGGAAGAGAAGGGAAGGAAGCGAGCTAATGACGTACCTATGTTTGGTATGTAATACCCTCCATTAAGAGTAGATATTTTCTTAAAATCGGTTATTTTGTTTCCTAATTAATGTGATTGAGCAATTTAAGGTAAGGTTAATTAATTTAGATTTAATATTTAGAGATTGATCGTGATTGATTCTTTCACATAAAGACATTACTAAAAATAACTTGCACCGGCATGGAAAGTTATGATCCGTTAAGATTTTTTTCGTTGTGTGAGAGGGTGACGCGAAACTAAACCGGTGGGGTGGGGGAGGGACGAAAAAAAACCAGTGAAATAAAACGGTTGAAAGTGATGGGACGAAAATAAACCGTACGAGGCTACCAACTGCTCCATTAAAAGTAGAGATTCTCTCTTATTTAATGGATGAGGTAAAGCTTTTGCCTCTGTTTAAAAAAAAAAAAAGAGCTCCGCAACATCCAAGGACTACTGGACACAAAACAAAAGACCAGACACCTCCACATGCGGAGAGCGCCAGGATAAACCCAACCACAGTCAGGTCACTGCAAACCGATTCATACAAATGTTCAACAGATCTAACAGACAACAAGGAGCGCAAAACAAAGTAGAGAGGGACACTCCAGCACCAGGCTGATGGGAGATCACTTCAGCTGGGGACGTTGAACCTCCACCTTTGTGACGCCTTGTAGACAGATAGCAACATAATTATGTGTAATAATACATGACCATAAGCACCATCTGGTGTTGAGGATCTATCTTAGGTGGTAGTACAATAAAAAAATACAAATGATAGACCCTTTTGCAATTGCTAAGCTTAAGCCACGGGCATACAAGAAAAACCTAGAGAGGACACCAGTCATTTAACCCGTGTTAGCTAGACACAAAGGACTCAAGTGTGCCATGAGTTTGTTTGCCAAAAAAAAAGTGTGCCATGATTTTCAACGAGTTCACATGCCTGATGGAGGAGAAAGAAAATGCAACTCTTATGTTGCTATCCAATTTAGTGCAGAGCGATGATCCATCGATCTCAGAGTGACACTAGGCATAGTGGGTTTATTAAAAGGAAGTTAGCTAAGATATTAGTGAGACAAATTCGCCTAGTGCGCAGCAACGTCGATATGTCCGAGTGGTTAAGGAGACAGACTTGAAATCTGTTGGGCTACGCCCGCGCAGGTTCGATCCCTGCTGTCGACGCTTCCCCTTTTTTTTTCCTTTCTAATTTTCGCTCGTCAGTGAAATTACCATTCCTGCATCGTTCTTCAGGTACGCGTCGTTCCCCTCGCGCCGCCAGCTCCTGCCCCGCCTCCTCACGCGCGTCGGTGGTCCGAGCTCCGCCGTCTGCCCGCCTCCCTCCCAACGGTAAACCTGCTCCGCTGGGCCCTCTTCAGGCAACACAACTGGACGGCCGTACTTATGGACTGGGGGAGCCGTCGCCGATTCCCTCAGCCTCAACATCGCCGAGGTTTACAAGATGCTTTTGCTCTTCTTCCCGCGGCTCCGCCCCCTTCCTCCATGGCTTCATTGTTGATGGTTCACTAGGCTGGCCATTTGGTCAGCCGCAGGAGCACCACGAGTTCCTAATTTACCGTTTTCTGATCTATGGTCTATGATTTGTTACACTCTCTAGCCAGTGTGCAACTGTGCATACTATCATAGGCAGGCACCTAACTTGTTTTATTTGTTTTGCTTTGTGAGTAGCTGATGGATTACGGATGAGCTGAAGACAGAGTAAGATAGAGATAGACAAGTTCTTGGCTGACGGGTTATCTGAAACACCATCTCTTGCTAATGAATTCATATAACTGTTGCTGGCTTTTGTAATTAGATCCAACAACAATACCAATATATATGGGTTCTCTGTAACTGACATTAGATCCCAGGTTATGTATTTTGTTTGCCAGCCATACCATGTTTGCGTTTCCATTAAATTCAGACTCACTGCCTCACATGATTTTTGTTGAAATATGAGTGAACTCAGCTCTGAACTTGCACTAATTATATCGATTATTAATTCATGTTTATGACATCATTATGCTTCGGAAGTTTGTTTCTCATGTCACTATTTCTATATTTAATTTATACCAGCAGTCTAGAGGCATCCAATCAATGTACTACAGTTGGCTATGTCTATTCTTTCCACTTTCTTCTTTGAGCTGTAGTAACTTGGTGATAGAATAGCACATTTATTCTGCGGAAATCCAATTCGGCTCTTGGGAGCATATGCTCCTGCCCATAAAAACTGTTTTTTCCAAATGTCAAAAAAATTTGAAAAAATTATATGTGATCATTGTCACACCAAAATGCTACCTGCAAATTTCTAGGAGGAAACCTTAAGTAGTTTGATCTGTGCAAAAAAAAAAACAAGTCAAACGATAAATGTTACCTCCAAATGTTACACTTACTTTTGTCTTTTTCACCGACGAATCACCGTCATCCCGTTTCGCATGAAAATTGGCAAGCACTCTTGTTACACTAACAAGAACATGTAAGAAAAAATTCAGAATTTTTAAATTTTATTTATTATTTATTTTTAATTTACTGTTCATTAGGGAGCATATGCTCCCAAGAGCTAAAACAGCCCTCTATTCTGGAGCTACAATGATGATCAGGTGCTACAACTTTATCTGCAGAACAGTCGGCTTTCTTACATTGCTTGTTAATTTTTTATGCATTAAGACGTTGTGCCCATGTCGTCTTTGGTTACACTATTCTGATTGAACAAGGGCCCTGTTTGGATACTTTAACTCAGTTAAAGGTTAGTGTTAGATTCTAACCCTAAACTAACCCTGAATTAACTCTAGCCAAAGAGGTGTTTGGATGGCAGGGTTAGATGGAGCGCGGATACGGTGAGGCGCCTTCACGGGTGATGCGAGAGGGAGGAAGGGAGAGGACGAGAAACTTCGAGAAAGTGGGGAGGGATCTGCTGCGGGGAGAGCAAGAGAAAAAAATGTTTTTTTAGTGGACTCGAGAAGAACTAACCCAAATAAGCATCTCTTGGATGGGTTAGATTTTTGGGTGGGTTAGATGCATCTAACCTAAACTAACCCTCCTGTTTGGATATTTTTGGGTTAGTTGAGTCCAAACTAACCCAAACTAACTCTAACCCATGGATCCAAACAGGGCCAAGGATTGCACATACCTCTAAATTCCTGTCAGTCCAGCTATACTTGAGGGAATTGCATGGGTATGCTTTGTAGTTACTGCTATAGCTTAGTTGTTTGCATGTCATTTTTGTGTTGGTTGCTTGAACCATGGAAGGTTTGATCTCACAGCAGGCCTAGACGGGGAGGATTAAGGAGCCCAAGATCAATGTACATTTAGCATCAAATTCAAAAATGCAGTATGTTGTGGGCGTTAGATGTGTATAGTCCCTTTTCGGTACATCTCCGTTTGTATAAGGGGTTTCTTGCACTTTACCTCACATGTATATGTAATGGCCTCTGGCCCTCAGTGAATATCAGTTGTTCATTATCTAACATGGTATCAGATGTTAGGTTAGCCTCGCTCTCCCGCACGATGCAACTCCGTGCTCCCCCTTCCTAGCCTACCTCGTCTCCGGCCACTCCCGCTTGATTCCGGCTGATTTTTCCGGCCGCTCTCGCCTGCTGCTGCACAATTCACCGCCGCCTGCTGCTATTCAGGCCGCCGCGGCCGCACCTGCCTCTGCCGACCTCCTCTCTGGCCTCCTATGCCAGCGCAGCCGCACCTACCCAAGGTCGCGCCGCTCCAGTTCCTTGCTTGAGTGGGCCGCGCCGCTCCGGTTCCCCGCCCTCGTTCGGCCGCCGCCGCTGCCTCTGTCTTGTCCAGGCGTCGCCGCCCCAGGATCCCCGGCTTGGCTGCTTCCGCTCGGCGACTCTACCTCCGCTCGAGCGAGCGTGCCCCTGCCCGATCCAGAATGGGGGGCCCTGCTTCGAGCGTGTGAGTTGCCCAAGCCCGATCCTGATCCAGTTTCTGGACCCATTGCCTTAAAAAAAGGCTCCTCATTTCTTCTTCAGGTTATGTCGTTGTTCCTCGGTGCTCGGTGATCTTCGATGGCACCAACTATGTTGAGTTTGCGGGTTTCATGCGTATCCATGTGCGCGGTCTTCTGCTGTGGGGTGTTCTATTTGGCGAGGTCCCCTGTCCGCCATGCCTTGTTGCTCCTGTTGCACCTACCTCGCCGGTACCGCCAGTTCTTGCTGCTGATGCTTCTCAAGCTGATCGGGATACAGCCAAGGCGCTTGATGATGACGTTGTTGATGCTTATGATCAACAGGTATCTGCTTATTGAGATGCTCTTTCCGTCTACCGCGATAATCTGTCTGCTTACACTCAGTAGTGCAATGATGATGCTCGAGCTATTGTCGTTCTTACTGCGAGTGTCCTCCCTCAGGTTGCTTCAGAGTTCATGGGCCTAGGCACTGTTGCAGTTATGTGTTCTTATCTCTGTCAGCGCTATCAGCCCTCTGGTGATGCTCTTTACTTATCTGTGGTGCGTCAGGAGCATGCTCTTCAGCAGGGTGATTCATCCTTTGATGAGTTATGCACACAGAGTTCTGCCATCTAGCGCCAGCTTGACTCTCTTCGGACTGTTGTTTGTGGATATTGTCGCTGCTGTCAGACTATGCGGTCCGACTTGGAGTTTCAGCGTGTCCATGAGTTCTTATCTCGCCTCCGCTCTGAGTTTGAGCCTCGACGTGCTCACTTGCTTGCTCATGGTCGTGTTCCTATCTCGGAGGTACTTGCTGAGCTTCATGCTGAGGTGACCCGCCTTCGTTCTGCTGGGTTGCTTGCAGTCTCTTCTGTGTTGGCTGCCCGAACTCCTGTGTCGTCTGCTCGTCCCACTGCTCCACCGCTCCTGCCCACACCTTCAGGGAGGGTGGGTCGCCCTCCTTATATTGATAAGGGTCGGTCGCGCCGTGACACCTTCTGCGACTACTGCTCCAGGTCAGGTCACCCAGAGTCTGATTGTCGCCAGAAGCAGCAAAACCAGAGGCACTCCTCTTCCAGTGGGACTCCTGTGTCGTAATCGACTCCGTCACTCACTGACCAGGACATTGTGCGCCTCAAGCGCCTTCTGGCTTCCTCCGGTTCTTCCTCGACGGGCTTTGTTGCTGCTGTGACTGCTGTCTCCACTTCATCACCGTCGACATCTACACCGTCAGGTACATCCTCGTGGGTTCTGGACTCTGGAGCTTCCTTTCATATGTCCTCTGATTCTTCAGTGTTGTCTTCTCTTCGTCCTCTTGATTCTCCTATTAATGTTCTTACTGCCGATGGCACATCCCTTTCTGTTGCTAGTCGTGGTCTTCTTTCCACTCCATCCTTTTCTGTTCCTAATGTTTATCATGTTCCTCGCCTTACCATGGATCTTTTTTTTTGCTGCCCAACTTACTGATTCTGGTTGTCGTGTCATTCTTGATACCGACTCTTGCTCCATTCAGGATCGTCGCACCAAGGTTTTGGTTGGTGCTGGCCCTCGGCGCCGTGAGTCAGAGGGCCTTTGGGAGGTTGACTGGCTTTGTGTTTCTTCCGCTGCCACCACTTCTGCCAGCTCTCATGCTCTTGCTGCCTCTTCGTCTGCGTCCTTCCAGCAGTGGCGTCATCGCCTTGGTCACATCTGCGGCTCTCGCTTGTCATCTTTAGTGCGTCAGGGCCTCTTAGGGTCTGTATCTGGAGATGTTTCTTTACATTATAATTGTTGTAGACTTGGCAAACAGACCCGATTACCTTATCCTACCAAAGGAATCGGTCTCTCGTCATTCTTTTGACTTAGTTCATTCTGATGTCTGGGGTCCTACTCCCTTCGATTCGAAAGGTGGTCATCGCTGCTATGTTTTGTTTATTGATGATTTCTCTCGCTACACTTGGCTCTACTTCATGAAATCTCGTAGCGAGGTTCTCTTTATATACAAACGATTTGCTGCCATGATTCACACCCAGTTTTCCACGCCCATTCGTACTTTTCGTGCTAACTCCGCTGGAGAGTATATCTCCCAGCTGTTGCGTGGTTTTCTCGCAGAACAGGGTACTCTTGCCCAGTTCTCATGTCCTGGTACTCATGCTCAGAATGGTGTTGCTGAACGAAAGCATCATCATCTGCTTGAGACAGCTTGTGCGCTGATGATTGCTGCTTCTCTTCCACCCCACCTTTGGGCTGAGGTTGTTTCCACATCCACCTATCTCATCAACATTCAGCCATCGACTGCTCTGCAGGGTGGTATTCCTATGGATTGTCTCACTGGTCGTTCTCCTGACTACTCAGCTCTTCGTATGTTTGGATGTGTGTGCTATGTCCTTCTTGCCCCGGGAGAACGCACCAAACTGACTGCTCAGTCAGTTGAGTGTGTTTTCCTTGGCTACAGTGATGAGCACAAGGGCTATCGCTGCTGGGATTCTATTGGTCGTCGCTTACGCATCTCGCGTGATGTGACCTTTGACGAGTCTCGTTCTTACTACCCACGTCCTTCTTCCTCGAGCTTCTCTGTGGATGATATTTCCTTTCTTCTTCCCGATACATCCTGCTATGTGCCTCATGTTTCACCTCTTCCATCGGCCCCTCTCATTCCTTCTCCCTCACCACCGACCCCCTCTTCTCCATCCTCCTCCTCCACCTCTCCACCATCATCTCCACTCAGTCCCCCTCTCTCACCGTTTCCTCTCCACTACACTCGTTGCCCTCGTACTGAGGATGCTTCCCCTGATTCGCTTGACGCGCCTTCCACCTCTGGTGCACCTCCGTTCACGCCTCCCCCGGTTCATAACCTTCATGCTCGGCCTCGCCCCCCCCCCCCTGATCGCTATTCTCCTGATCGGTACGGTCTCTCAGTTATTGCTGAGCCCACTTCCTTTCGGACTGCCATGACTGAGCCTGAATGGCAGCCTGCGATGGCCGAAGAACTTGCTGCCCTTGAGCGCTCTAGCACATGGGATCCGGTTTCCCTCCCTTCCGGTGTTTGTCCCATCATCTGCAAGTGGGTCTACAAGATTAAGACTCACTCTGATGGTTCTCTTGAGCGCTACAAAGCTCGTCTTGTGGACCGTGGTTTTTCAGCAGGAGCGGGGACGCGATTATGATGAGACATTCGCTCCTGTGGCCCACATGACCACTGTCCGCACTCTCCTTGATGTGGTTTATGTTCGTCATTGGTCTATCTCTCAACTTGATGTCCAGAACGCCTTTCTCAATGGCGAGTTGCGTGAGGAGGTTTATATGCAGCCACCATCGGGGTACTATGCTCCTTATGGTATGGTCTGTAGGCTTCGCCGCTCCCTCTGTGGTCTTAAATAGGCCCCTCGTGCATGGTTTGAGCGTTTCGCATCTATGGTGACTGTCACTGGTTTCTTGCCCAGTGATCATGATCCCGCGTTGTTTGTTCACACGTCTCCTCGTGGTCGGACTCTTCTCCTTCTCTATTTGATGACATGATCATTACTGGTGACGACTCTGACTACATTTCCTATGTTAAGGTTCGCCTTCGCGACCAGTTCCTCATGACTAATCTTGGTCCACTTTGCTATTTTCTTGGGATTGAGATCTCCTCGGCCCCTGATGGTTTCTACATCTCCCAAGAAAAATATATTCAGGATCTTCTTGCTCGCGCTGCTCTCGGTGATGAGCGCATAGTTGTGACTCCTATGGAGCTCAATGTTCAGCTTCGTGCCTCTGATGGTGACCCTCTTCCTAATCCCACTCGCTATCTTCACCTTGTTGGCAGTCTTGTCTATCTTGTTGTTACGCGTCCTGACATCTCCTATCATGTCCACATCCTGAGTCAGTTTGTTTCAGCCCCCACCTCTATCCACTATAGTCACCTCCTTCGTGTTCTACGATATCTTCGTGGCACGATCTCTCAACGCCTCTTCATTCCCCGCTCCAGCTCTCTTGACCTCCAGGCCTACTCTGATGCTACCTGGGCTAGTGATCCCTTTGATCGACGCTCGCTGTCTGCTTACTGTGTCTTTCTTGCTGGCTTTCTTATTGCCTGGAAGACAAAGAAACAGACTGCAGTTTCTCGCTAGAGTATAGAGGCTGAGTTGCGAGCCATGGCTATGTTGACGGCTGAGGTGATCTGGTTACAGTGGTTACCTGAGGATTTTGGTGTGTCTGTTACTACCTCGACTCCCTTACTGTCAGACAGTACCGGTGCTATCAGTATTGCGCGTGACCCGGTGAAGCATGAGCTCACCAAGCACATCGGTGTTGATGCCCACTTTGTGCATGCTGCTGTGCAGGATCAAACTCTCGCTCTCCACTATGTGCCTTCTGAGTTACAGGCGGACTTCTTCACGAAGGCACAGACTCGAGCACAGCATGGTTTTCTTCTCTCCAAACTCAGTGTTGTTGATCCACCATGACTTTGAGGGGGGTGTTAGATGTGTATAGTCCCTTTTCGGTACATCCCCATTTGTATAAGGGGTTTCTTGCACTTTACTTCACATGTATATGCAATGGCCTTTGGCCTTCAGTGAATACTAGTTGCTCATTATCTAACAGTGGAATAGATGTTATAGGACTGTCTTACTGTTGTTCTACTCTAGATTATTTTATCTTATAAAAAATGTTCATATGTAAAATTGTTGTATAATCACACTATGAGATAGTTTCAGGTGTTCCATTCTCTTGGTATTGTCAGAAGGTTACAGTGTTCAAGAAAAATGGTGGAATGCTGGATCTAATTCAATGTTCAGGTAAGAGCCAACAATTGTAATCTTCACTGTATTATGATCTGTAAGATATAGTAATGATACGTCTGTTAATATATCGATGTAACCTGATATGGATGCACCTAGGCTATAATTTATTCACTCCACACAGAGTTAATTTCTTATGAGCCAACTTTATAGATGATACTGGTCTCTGTGAACAACTTATTTTATTTGAGTCAGCAACACCAAGTCATGTGGGCCGCTAAACTACATTTTAATCAAGAAATATGTACTCCCTCCGTTCCTAAATATAAGTCTTTTTAGAGATTTTATAGAAGTATTTAAGGTGATGTCGCAAAGTCAAACACTTAAACAAGTTTAGCATTTAATGTCATGTTAATGAAGTTCGGCGATCTAGATCTAAAATTTCGGAGCCAGCTATTCATGCTCATCAATTCATATTGCAATTGACTCTATTTTTATTTTGGCCAACCTATTAGTCTCTAATAATAAATGGGAAATAGTAAATGAAAATATAGAAATGTTTCATCGCATATCCTAGAATATTATGTTTATAAGTTGTGCAAAAAGGCAGTTTCCTAAAACATATAACTTCATATATACAATTAGTGGTGGCCAAATAGCACCCCCTCCCCCTGTATTTGGCAACAACAATGCAATAAGAAGATGAGCTCATTCCATAGTGTAGCCATTGAAAGGAAAGATCATTATTTTAAAATGTAGTGGTGGGAGAGATGATCATGTGGAATCCTCAAGAGTCTATTAATAGCATATGATCCTTTCAATATATAAAACAGTTGTACAATCCAATTATTTTTACATGATGTTTATCCTTTTTCTAGGTAATATGTTGGGACTTTGGATATGGTTATCCAAAGAAGCATTATGAGAGATATCTTATTCATACTTTATTCGACCTCGAGTGACCAACATAAACTAGTACATATTGACCTAGAGTAACTAACAAGTTGACACTTTTGGTTATCCAAAGAAGCATTATAAGATGCACATAACGAATTGTATCTTGACCTAGTACATATCGGGCGGCCATATTATTTGTTATTCACAAAGACCTTACAAAATAATACAACAGTAAGCCCGAGACCACCATCTAGACGACACATGTCGCTACTCCTATCCTCTTGATGAAGGGGTGCCGAATGTCCGGGCCAAATACCAAATAGACATCACACGAAGCCTAACATCGAACGCCGGATGCCCCATCCAAGCCACATAGGCGGGACTGGGTAACACTCCGGTCCGGCGCACTCTTAGTGAGTACCACACGTACACGCTGCAAAGGGCCGTCACCTCCGTCTTCCCTCGATCCATCCTCAAAGCATGTATCGACGATCGACCTTGTCAGCCTCTACGCCATCGACGCCACCACGACGCCGCATAACGCCGACCTCCCCGCAGCGTGTCCCTCGCCACACATCTGACGCCAAGCCTCCACTGCTCCATGCCGTCGAGAACCGCCGCCATGAATATGTAGAAAGAAACACCGCTCCACCGCAGATGTCATCTGCTGGTCCCTCGAACTCGAGTGCATCTCCAAGAATGCAGCCCCCAAGGGGGCAACGACACATGAACGTCGCCGTCATCCGATCAACTGATCTAGGGTTTTCCCCGGAGGTATTGGGTGGGGTTGGGAGCTTCACCTCAATGACGCCTTCATGAAAGAAACGATGATAAGGGCATCGTCATCACCGTCTCCGGCCAATGACCGAAGACCAAATTTTCACCCGGATCCGTCCCAAAAAATTCACCCGACAACCTTGTTGTTGACTCTCTTAATTATTTGGACCATTCTGCTAGTCTAATTTATAACTAGTAATACTACAACTAAATGGAAAAGGGTAAAAGGTATCCAAATGTCACCAACGCTCATTCTGATTTGTTCATGTCAATATTATGCTCATGTATATCCCTAGTTATTTATGAGTAGAGCACACAGATAATAAGTTAAATAATTGTTGTTAACTTTGCCGGCCATCTTTGTCGGGAGGTGATGGTTTCATCAATGAGGACTAACTTTTTGTGAGGGATCATATTCACAAGTGCCTGCGCGCGCACACACACAAGGGATTAGTTGGTGAGTAGGCATTCGCTTCATGTTGTGATGTGTGTAGAAAAACACCTACTTAAGGAACAATGATCCAACTATGGGTAATTATGCATGTCTATATGTAACAAGAAAAATGGTAACCATCATGACCTATTTAAGGAACATAAAGGTGAATTAGGTCAAGATCTCACGTACGCAATCTGAAACTTGAAGTTGTAGGTGTCAGGTCGTGCGACTACTCTTTTTAGCATTTTCACTATCTTACAGGTATGAAAATAAATATACACTATGATGTGCGCTACATTGTCTACCCTCTGAACTGAGACGTCTAGATGAACTCGTGTGTTCCGGTTACATACATAATCGAGCATCTTGGGAGCTTCCATTCTATATGAAAGGCAACAAGAAGTTTAGCTATTAGTGGTCATGTTAAAAAAATTAGGTGATCTAGATCTTGAATTAAGGAGCTTGTTGGTTATGTCGAGTAACTAATACTATAAGTGAGATGGCAGGACCTATAACCTTGTCCTGTTAGTTGACTCTCTTATCTGTTTTGACCACCACTCATGTCCAATAAATAACAATACATTCTACAATAAATGGACTGGAAAAAATATTGCATATTTGCATCTCATTATTATGATAAAGTATATTACCAAATAAGTATGAGTAGAGCACACCCATGGCAAGTTACAACATGACGAATAAATTTGATGGGCCACCTCTTTCTTGGGTAAAATTCATGTGAGCTATGTTGCCCTTATTCAGAATCACGGACAGAAGTGTGCAGCCCGCATGTTTGAGTTTTGATAGAAAGTTAATACAATTCTTGGATTTATTCCCAGTTTCTATCAACTTTACTATGTAATTACATTCCGAGCAGGCATTCATATTTTCTTTTGCATCAACAAGAATTTGTAAAATGTATCCCTTATTTATTTCCTTTATCTTTCCAGCATTTGTAGTGAAAGTCACATTAGTTAGGGGGAATACTTTCATAATAGGAGTTGCATCAAGGATATGAACATTCATGGTAGAGATGAGTTGAACTTTCACATGGGAAAAAGAACTCAAAAAAGGAAGAGGGAATATGCATGGCACAAACTAGTGCTAGCAAAGATATGTAAGGTATTACGGAATAAACGGGTATCTTTTTCCACTTGTAGAGCGATATTGATAACTCTTTGTGCAAGTAAAGCATATAATAAGAGGATTAATGCATGATATATATACATACATATATATATATATATACATATATATATATATATATATATATATACACATACATACAGACGGTCTATTCTGCTAATATTAGCAGAATAACTATTCTGCACACCACTTCGGCACTGCACGCTCAACAGAAGCACACGGCATCATTTTGACGACGAGCACTGCAATAGAGATTAGTGAACTTCTCGTCGGAAAAAACTGCACGCGTTATCTTTTCGGTACTATTTTTGCTCTAATTTTTTAACCGTTTATCGAAATGAGGCATGTAATATACCATTGAAAAGCTATGGATTAGGCACAACTTCGACATGTTAAACACTTTTCGAAATTCCACACGGTTTAAGAGCAGTTTTTAAAATCGTGCGGCGGATGACGAGTAGCAGCGAGCGTTTTTTTGCGTTTTTTTCTAAACCGATTGTCGGAATGAAGCAAATGATACGCCGTTGGATAGATATCGTCGAGGCGCATCTTTTTCATATATAAATATTTCTCTAATTCATTACGGTTTAAGAGCAGTTTCAAATTTACTAAATCGCGGAACTCTGTTTTTCAAGTTTTTTAAAAAATTTGGTATTGTTTTCGCTCCAGTTTTTGAACCGTTTGTCGAAACGAAGCGTGCGATACTCTGTTGGAAAGCTACTAACGAGGCTCAACTTTCATATGTTGAAATATTTTTGAGATTCCTTACGGTTTTAAGTTAATTTTGAAAATCGTGCGGTGGACGACGAGTGGCAGCGGCCGTTTTTGGCCAAATTTTTGCAAAACCGCTGGTCGAAATGATTCAAACGATACACCGTTGGAAAGATATCGACGATACACAACTTTTTCATGTAGAACACTCTCTCTAATTCTTTACGGTTTAAGAGGAATTTTGAATTTACCGAAATACGGACACTCTGTTTTTCGCGACACCCGAATCGACGTGCGTACTTCATCCGACTGAAAAAAGCACTTCATCGGACGAAAACCGCACTGCATCAGACGGGTAAGAGAACTGCATGGTTTCCTTTTTGTGGGACGTAAATTTTTGAAGACGAGGAAGAAAACCGCACTGCTTTTAGACGGAAAACCGCACTAAAACAGAGAGTCAAGCGAACTTCATGATTTTTTTGTCGGGCGTAAATTTTCTCAGATGAGCTTTTGTGAGTTTTTGTCGTCATTTTTTATGAACAACAGAAGAACGCACTGCTTCGGACGAAAAACGGCACTGCATCAGAAAGTCAAGCGAACTTCATGATTTCTTTTTGTTGGACGTAAATTTTCTCAAACGATTTTTTGTTTTATTTTTTAAACATTTTTTATGAACGAAAGTGGACCGCAGAGACGAGTGCAAATGAACCTCGACAAGTGAACAGTATCACTCTCAAAAGTGAACCACATCGAGGACCAAACGCACTACAGGTATTGATGATAGTCGACTGATTTTCTAAAACACACAAACAAATTGCACTTCATACACAGGGGTAATGAGCTGCTACACAAATTAGAGGAACAAGTTGTTTGTCTTCTTCAAACAAATTTATTCAAGACATCGGCACTGCAGTTGGGAGACTAGCGAACTGCAGCAAAGTACTCCCACGCGGCATTCTGCACCAAAACACATGGCGAACAGGACGACCACGCGCCACCGAACCGCATTGCGTGCCCAGGCGCACTTCAAGTCTGCATACACCTGGACTCCAAAGGGAGGAGGGAGAGCACCCTCCTGGCGATCTGGAGCACGGTTTGTGAAGCTGAGGCTGGTCATATTGTGACCAAAACTCTCCACTTCAATGAAGATAAAACACAAGGCCAAACCTGAAAAAATCAAAAAAAAAAATGCTACAGACTGCATCGAGATGACTCTGCACTGCGTCAACAACACCCAAACCTGCACCAAAAACACACTCCGCACTGCAACAGTTTCCTGCACATCAAAAATCCCCAAAAAACAGTAAAGATATTTTTCTGAACTGCACGGGCTTCGTCCCTGCCGAAGACAGCGTTGCCGGCATCGGGACCAGGGGGATGCGGGACCAGGGCTACCACCGTTGACTGCTTCACGGCAGGATGTGCACTGCACGCACCGGAAGAATCGGTATAGCGTTGACGGCGCGGGGTGGCTGAGCTCCCGATCTGACGACGGAGGCACGTCGACGAGCGAGGAGCTGGGTGTTGCGGGTGAAGTGCTCCAGCCAGATCCAGTTGAGTGGGGAGGGGAAGCCGAGAGGTTGGGTGTGCTACTTGAATCATGGCGAGCAGCGACGACATGGGGGCACTGGGCTAGTACCACACCAGCGATGCACGTACTGCAAGCTCACTCCGGCGAGCTGCACCGCGTCCCCCCCCCCCCCGTCGAGCTGATGAGGATGTGGCCCTCGGGTGCTGCGACAAGGGCGGGCGGCAGCGAAGAGATGGAGGATCATTGACGCTGCGATAAGGGAGCTGGTGGAGGGCCGGATCTCGTGGCCCTGGGCCAGATCCACGCCGGCAGCTGTGCGGGCGCTCCTGGGGGCAAAGGTGCGGCGGCCGGGGCACCTGCATCTGGCGGTAGCGGGAGGTCCGCTGGATCTGGCCGCGGCGGTGCAGAAGGTCAACGGGGCAGGGGAGGGCTCTGGATCCGGCAACCACGGTGTAGAATGAGGTCACCGGCGCGGGGTGCTATGGATCCGACCACCTGAGCGAAGAAGGAGGTCACCAGGGCGACGGCAGTGGCTTGGGGAGGCCTCCCATGGCAGACCGGCTGCTGCCGCACTGCGTGGTGGTTGGCGGGCGGCGCGGTGGGAGGTGGTGGCCTGGAGGTTGCTCACGCTGTGGAAAGTGGTGGCCAGGCGGTGGCCGGCGCGGTGGGAGGTGGTAGGCCGGGCGGCGACGTGTGGTGGTGGGGGATCGGGGAGAAGTTGGTGGGTACTGTGCGTAGGGGAGGTGGGGGTGCTGGTTTGTGCGCGTGGGTGGGTGGGTGCGATGGGCGCCTGGTTAGTTTGTAGCTTCGGGTGTGGGCGTCGGGTGTTAGCAGAATAAGCGATTGGGTGTGCAGAATAAGACTCTTAAGGGTGTAGACCCACCCTATATATATATATATATATTATATATATATATATATATGATTGATCATGGTCATACAACGGCATGTAATAGGGCATAAGACATGTAATAGAAAGTAATGCATAATTAAGCACATCCA
This sequence comes from Aegilops bicornis, assembly GCA_021605145.1. NCBI lineage: Eukaryota > Viridiplantae > Streptophyta > Magnoliopsida > Poales > Poaceae > Aegilops > Aegilops bicornis. The sequence goes on from CM038669.1 coordinate 166,474,901, forward strand.
TCAGCAGGGAAGATCATTACTTGCAATGAATATGTGTAGGGATGATCATGTGGAATATACTGGAGTTTAATACCGAAAAAGGCTTTCGCGCCGCTTTATAAATAAAGCAACCACCAAGCACAAAGTACCGAGGTAACAACAGAACACGCCACACACCAACACACAACACCACCGCAAGTCAGGTCCAACACTCACACGCACAAACAGACACAAACAACCCCAAGTTGCGCTGTGGGCACAACACAACAAGCCCAACACAAATGCACGACGAAACAACCCAAGACGGCGGTGGCGGGGGCGACGACATGACGATCTAATCTGGTTCCGGAGGTGGTGGGGGAAGCGGCGGCACCAACCGGAGAGCCATCGCGCGGAGTTGGGTGATGATGGAGGTGATGGCGTCTCTCTCCCTGGGACGGCTAAGCGGCCGCCAAAGCTGCAAGTAGCCAGACCATTTGAACAAAGCGTCAGTAGCACGACGGAGAGGGATATGCTGAGTCACAAGTTTATTCTTAACAGTCCACAGCATCCAGGCCAGGACCCCAATGGTCAGCCACCTAGTGTGGCGCAACGCGGTTGGGATCGCCTGGAGTTCGGCAAAGAGAGCGGGGAAGTTGTTATGGTCCCAGTTTCCACCCACAATCTCGCGGAAACAGCTCCAAAGGAACTGCACGGACACGTAGGTGAAGAAGATATGGTTCGAATCTTCTTCAGGCCCACAGAGCGGGCAACACCCATCCCTAGGGCCATTGCGTTTCAGAACCTCAACGTCGGATGGCAGGCGGCCGCGAATCAATTTCCACAAGAAGATCCTAATTTTCAGGGGGAGGCGGATCTCCCAAATGGAGGAGAGCGCCTCATGGCCAAGCGATGGGGTGATGGTCTGGTATAGAGATTTGGTGGAGAATTGCCCAGAAGGCTCTAGCCGCCATCTGGCGCGGTCATCGTCCGCCGAGATATCAGGCTCGTGGAGTGCAATACAGTCGAGCAGCTCCTGCCAGTCCGCGTTCTCAGCCGGGCCAAAAGGTCTCCGGAACGCTAGTTGCCCTAAGTCAATAAGGGCGATCGCCACGGAGATCTGTGGCGCAACCGCGATGGAGAAGAGGTCCAGAAAGCGGGCCGCAAGGGGTGTGTCGCCAGCCCACCTATCGAACCAGAACAGCGTGGCGGTGCCGGAACCAATCTCGATCGAGGTCCCAATCCGAAGGACAGGAAGGAGCTGAATGATGGACTGGCAGAACTGGGAGCCCCTAGAACGCTGGCAGAAGGCGAGAGGCTGGCCACGGAGGTATTTCTGCTGAATGATGCGGAGCCACAGTCCACCATCACCACTAGCAATCCGCCATAGCCACTTAATCAGAAGGGGCAATGTTCGTGCGTTTGGAGGACATGATACCCAGACCGCCCTGGTCGCGAGGTTTGCGGATCTCGGACCACCTGACCATGTGGTACTTCTGCTTATCCCCCTCGCCTGCCCAGAAGAAACGCCCCTGAACGGTGGCAATCTCGTGATGGAGGGTCTCGGGAAGGCTGTAGAAGCTCATGATGAATAATAGCAGGTTGGAGAGGGACGAGTTAATGAGCACCGTACGGGCCGCTTTCGAGAGCCACCTACCCTGCCAGGGCTCGATCCGATGTTGAAGCTTTCCCACCGTGGGGCGCAGCTCGGCCACTGTAAGCCTGGAGTCGCTAATGGGGATCCCCAGATATGTCGTGGGGAAGCACCCGAGCTGGCAGTTAAGCCGATCCGCAATGCTCTTTCGCTCGTCTTGGGTGTAGCCCAAGACCATCACCTCACTCTTGTCGAAGTTGATCCTAAGGCCGGACATTTGCTGAAAGCACAATAGGAGGAACTTGAGGTTGGAGATATCACTCTCCGAGCCCTCCACCATGATAATGGTGTCATCCGCATATTGGAGGAGGGAAACTCCGTTTCCCCCCAACCAGATGCGGAACTATCCCCTTAATGTGGCACGCTGCCTTGGCCTTATCCAGGATGGCCGCCAGAGCATCGACCACCATGTTAAACAGGAACGGGGAGAAGGGGTCGCCCTGACGCACCCCACAAAATGGGGGAAGAATGGGCCGATCTCCCCATTAATGTTCACCGCGGTGCGACCCGAGGAAACCATCTGCATCACCCTGGTCACCCACCGGTCGTCGAAGCCCTTACAGAGGAGACATTCCCGAAGGAAGGCCCAACTGACCATGTCATAGGCCTTGTGGAAATCCAGTTTCAGGAAGACTGCCTTAAGGTGTTTGGAGTGCACCTCATGGAGCGCTTCGTGGAACACCAAGACTCCATCAAGGATATAACGGCCCTGTATGAAGGCCGATTGGTCCGAGTGGGTGATCCGGTCAGCGATAGGGGCCACCCTAATGGCGTACCCCTTGGCGAGGATGCGGAAGATGACATTAATCACCGTAATCGGGCAAAATTGCCGGATGTCGGACGCCCCGGCCACCTTGGGGATGAGAGTGATTACCCCATAGTTCAGCCGGGCGAGGTCAATGGACCCAACAAAGAACTCGTCAAACAGGGCCATCACCTCAGGTTTGATCACCTCCCAGAAAGTCTGGAAGAACTTGACTGGGAGGCCATCCGGGCCGGGAGCCGAGGATGGGTTCATGCCCTTAATTGCCGCCCAAACTTTAGCCTCAAAGAACGGAGCCATGAGGGCCACGTTATCCACAGCCGTGACGCAGCAGTGGGCAGGCCAAATGTCTTGCGCTAAGGCAAGACCTCCCCGAGGGGAGGCAGAGAAAAGGTTTCTGTAAAAGCCGTCTACATGGGCCCGAATATCCTCTGGCCGCTGCAGGAGGGTCGCTCCGTCTCACAGGAGGGGGATGGAGTTACGGCGTCTGCGGACGTTAGCGATTGCCTGGAAGTAGGCAGTATTGGCGTCCCCCTTGAGGACCCAATTCTGCGTACCTCGCAAGCGCCAGTATGCCCCCTCGTTAGTGTAGATGACCGTGAGCTGATCTTCCAGGTCGTATCTAAGCATCCATTCGTCCACCGAAAGGCCAGCAGCGTCAGCCTGCAGGTCGAGGGTCTGGATGCCCTCAAGTAGGGCTTTCTTCCGTTCCCGGATATCCCGGCCCACGTTGGCGCCCCACCCTTTCATGAATTGTCGTGACCGTTTGGCACAGAAATGACATGAATCAACGGCTGAGAGGGCACGGTGGGGGGCATCACGCGCCTCGCGCCACCTGGCAACCACCACGGCAGTAAATCCAGGCTGGCGAAGCCAGAAGGTTTCAAAGCAGAAGCGAGGCAGCAGGGGTGAGCGCTCATTCTCTGAAGAGAGGAGTAGGGGACGTGATCTGAACCAATCCGAGTAATCGCCCAGAGCACGCTATGGGGGCAACGAATGTCCCACTCAGGGGAGGCGAAAACCCGATCGAGGACCGAGCGAGTCAGATCAACTTGGCGGTTTGTCCAAGTGAACCTAGCCCCGACTCGATCAAGCTCACGCAGCCCCATGTCAGCAATGTAATCATTGAACATTTGCATGCGAGGAAAGTTCACTAAATTATTGCTCTTGTCTTCTTCCGTACTGATGAGGTTGAAATCGCCGCCCACTACCACCGGTTGAAATCACCGAGGAAGGCCTCAGACCGGCGGTGATCGGCAGGGCCATAAACCGCAATGATTTCCCATTTGAAATTTAGAGTATGCACGAACACCTCCATGCTAACGAAGAACTCTTCCTGGTCCATGCTTCCAACCTCAAAGGTGGCATCCTTCACTCCTAGGAGGATGCCACCTGAGTGGCCCGTACTCCCATTAGAAGGGAGCCAGTGCCAAGCGAACAAGTCGGAGCTCAGATACTCAAGTTCCGACAGGGAGAATTCTGTACGCATCGTTTCTTGGATGGCCACAATGTCGATTCGCTCGGTTCGCATGTATTCTATGAGTTGGCGGCGTCGACCATCTTGGCTGAAACTGTGGATGTTCCAGAAGAGGGTCCGCGTCACGCATCCATCGGGGGGCTGCTTGACCCCAAGACACGTGAGGCGCTCTAGGCATGGAGGGCTGCAGTACGCGAGCGGGTGCGGCACCGGATCTCACTCGGGGCGGCCGCCGCGGGGGCAGGGGCGCTCGGGGCAGACCCGTTGCCGAGGAGGGAGGGATACGTGCACGGGCCTCGGCTAGGCGACCATCGAGGAATTCCCGCGCATGGATCGCCTCGATCTGAACTAGAGGAGGGGCAAACTCCCCCATGAATACTATGGCAGATCTGCGACCACCTTAGCGAAGTGGCCAAGCGGAGCCGACTCCAAAGCAGAAAAGGAGAAAGTAGCAGAGGTGGCCGGAATGGACGGGGTACCTGACTCGAGGTTCCGGGAAGCGGCTTGGAGCGCAGCCGCTCGGGGATGGGCAGAGTCGGGTTACCAGCCGGCCTGGCCGCCTCAACCCGAGCGCTGCGTCGCGAGAAGGTCACCGGGGTCGAGTTCGACCGGCCCCTCCTGGAGTACGCTGCAGATCGAGGCGGAAGTGGGGGGGGGGCAGCCGCCGGGGTGGCCACCACCGCTGACAACCCACCAAGGGCGGTGCACGAGGAGGCCGAGGGGCGGGTCGGCGGAGAGGCGAGCGCGGCAGGGACCAGAGCCATCGGCGCCGGGGTCCCGTCCGGGTCAGGGAGGAAATCAAGCATCCCCTGGTCCGACAGAACTGGGGCGGCGCGGGGCGTGGAGGGGGCGGGTCCCCTTCCGGAACCGGCCCATCCCCCACGGGAGGTGCATGAGCCGTCGGCGAAGGCGGGGGAGCAGGTGAGGAGTCGATCCCGGTCAAGAGCTCAGAGGGGATGGTGGGAGGAGTACCGTCTGGGGAGCGGGGGGACGACGCCGGGAAAACGGTGAGGCTCGCGTCGGACGCATCACTCCCGTCCGTAGGAGGCGGAGGGACTGCCCCGTGGCCGCGGCCGGCGCCCGAACCACCCCTGGAAGCTGCTGGGGGAGGAGGTGGATCGCGGGGGCTATCCTCATACTCGTCGTCGTCGTCCTTCGAGCCAGAGTGGCGGTCATGGCGGGGGGCCACAGTCGCTGCGATGCCCCCCCCCACGCCCCCACCATCGGGGCCACCCAAGAGGCTGTCGTCGGGGATGCGAGGGCGGCCGATGTGGTTGGGCGGCTCGGGAGAGATCTGGAGGTCGAACGCCTGGTCGTTGAAGAACACCCGGATCATGGCACGAAGCTTGGACGAGTCAAGGGATTTGACCTTGACCTGCACCTCCTCCTCCTTGCGGAGCGAGAGCTCGTCCACCACGACCACCTTGCCGAGGATGAGAGACATGTTCCGAATGACCCTCTCCGAGCGAGCGATGTCGGGGAGGCCGCCGATGAGAATCCATGCCGTGTCCAGGACGGCCACAGCCAGGGGATCCCGGACCGGCACAGAGATGTCCACCACCAGCTTGTTGAGAGCGAGGGTGATGTCGCCGCTGCGGGTGCCATAGCCGTGGTTGTCCACGTTGGGGAACACCACCGAGAACTGGTTGCCAGTCAGAAGTGTGGCCTGCCAGTCCCAAGTGCAGTGGTAGAGGTGGTTGAGCTTGTCCTCGATCATCTTGGGGGATGCCACCCCGTCCCGGACAGCGACGATCGCGAGGAGCGGGGGTGAGGGTGAGGGAAGAGGGAGGTCCGGGACCTCAATGTGGAAGTAGCTGATACGTCTCCAACGTATCTATAATTTTTGATTGTTCCATGCTACTTTATCTACTGTTTTGGACTATATTGGGCTTTATTTTCTACATTTATATTATTTTTGGGACGAACCTATTAACCGGAGGCCCAGCCCAGAATTGTTGTTTTTTGCCTTCAGTGTTTCGAAGAAACAGAATATCAAACAGAGTCCAAACGGAATGAAACGTTCGGGAACGTGATTTTCTCACCGAACGTGATCCAGGAGACTTGGACCCTACGCCAAGGAACAACAGAGGCGGTCACAAGGGTGGGGGACGTGCCCCCTGCCTCGTGGGCCCCCTGTTGCTCCACCGATGTAATCCTTCCTCCTATATATACCTACGTACCCCCAAACGATCAGAACAGGAGCCAAAAACCTATTTCCACCGCCGCAACTTCCTCAGATCCACGAGATCCCATCTTGGGGCCTGTTCCGGAGCTCCGCCAGAGGGGGCATCCACCACGGAGGGCTTCTACATCATTACCATAGCCTCTCCGATGAAGTGTGAGTAGTTTACTTCAGACCTTCGGGTCCATACCTAGTAGCTAGATGGCTTCTTCTCTCTTTTTGGATCTCAATACAATGTTCTCCCCCTCTCTCGTGGAGATCTATTCGATATAATCTTCTTTTTGCGGTGTGTTTGTTGAGATCGATGAATTGTTGGTTTATGATCCAGCTTATCTATGAATAATATTTGAATCTTCTCTGAATTCTTTTATGTATGATTGGTTATCTTTGCAAGTCTCTTCGGATTATCCGTTTGGTTTGGCCGACTAGATTGGTAGTTCTTGCAATGGGAGAAGTGCATAGCTTTGGGTTCAATCTTGCGGTGTCCTTACCCAAAGGATGTAAAAGGTTGCAAGGCACGTATTGTATTGTTGCCATCGAGGATAACAAGATGGGGTATTTATCATATTGCATGAATTTATTCCTCTACATCATGTCATCTTGCTTAAGGCGTTACTCTGTTTTTAACTTAATACTCTAGATGCATGCTGGATAGCGGTCGATGAGTGGAGTAATAGTAGTAGATGCAGAATCGTTTCGATCTACTTGTCACGGAAGTGATGCCTATATACATGATCATACCTAGATATACTCGTAACTATGCTCAATTCTGTCAATTGCTCAACAGTAATTTGTTCACCCACCGTAGAATACTTATGCTCTTGAGAGAAGCCACTAGTGAAACCTATGGCCCCCAGGTCTATTCTCATCATATTAATCTCCATCACTTTTATACTTGCTTTGTTTTTACTTTGCCTTTTACTTTTCACTTTGCATCTCTATACCAAAAATACCAAAAATATTATCTATCATCTCTATCAGATCTCACTCTCGTAAGTGACCGTGAAGGGATTGACAACCCCTAGTCGCGTTGGTTGCGAGTAGCTATCGTTTTGTGCAGGTACGAGGGACTTGTGCGTGGCCTCCTACTGGATTGATACCTTGGTTCTCAAAAACTGAGGGAAATACTTACGCTACTCTGCTGCATCATCCTCTCCTCTTCGGGGAAACCAACGCAAGCTCAAGACGTAGCAAGAAGGATTTCTGGCGCCGTTGCCGGGGAGTCTACGCAAAAGTCAACATACCAAGTACCCATCACAATCCCTATCTCTCGCATTACATTATTTGCCATTTGCCTCTCGTTTTCCTCTCCCCCACTTCACCCTTGTCGTTTTATTCGCCCTCTCTTTCCCAATCTCCTCCTCTCTTTCCCGTTGCCTTTTTCCTCGTCCGCTTGTTTGCTCGTGTGTTAGTTTGCTTGCTTGCCGTCATGACTAGTCTCATATCTTCTCCGTTATCTCCCGAGAATGAAGTTCTAAATTTTAAGCAAAGGGAGGGAGAAAATCTAGAAGACGCTTGGTATAGAATTTGCAATGCTCAAAATAGATCTACCAGGAAGCAATCTACTTCAGTTATTCTTCGTAATTTTTACGTAGGTGCTAATCCTTGGTATAGATATATCCTTGATACCATTACCCGAGGGAATTTCTTGGGTAGCCATACTTTTGATTATTATAATGCTTTAATAGATTTATTTGGCTCACCACCTCTTTTGGTTAATGGAACGATGTTAACTTTGGAGCATGTTATGCAAAGGCTTGAAATTATTGAAAACAAAGTTGCTACCATTGAATCCATTGAAAATCTAGATAAAAATATACATAATCAAATTACTCAATATGGATCTAAGGTAGGAATGACTTTGAAAAATATTAAGGAGAAGGAACCTATGGTTAATGAGAAAATAAATTTAGATTCCACTCGAATCAATAACTTGTGGGTATCATTACCAACTTGGGAACCGCTTTTTCTTCCGTAAAGAATACTCCTAGTCCTCCCACTAAAATTGCCAAGCTTATGTATGTTCCTAAAAATAAGGGTGAATCATTTAGTAAGGAAACTGCGGATCTTAAATCTATAAGTATTCATCCCGATCTTTTTACTATCATTAAGGAACCATTTGCTACAAATGAATTTTTCGATCTTGTGCAGAAAGGTTTTATAATTACTAGAAAGAAAGAAATCTATAAGAAAGATAGATGCCTCATTGAAGAATTGCCTACCAAATATGGCAATACCTAGATCTATCCTTGCTTTTATGCCTAGCTAGGGGCGTTAAACGATAGCGCTTGTTGGGAGGCAACCCAATTTTATTTTTAGTTTTTTGTTTTTGCTTTTGTTTAGGAATAAATAATCCATCTAGCCTCTGTTTAGATGTGGTTTTATATTTTAATTAGTGTTTGTGCCAAGCTAGACCTATTGGATCTTCTTGGATAATAGTTATTTGATCTTGCTGTAATTTCCAGAAACTTTGTGCTCAGTGCCCGAATTGTTAAAAATCACCAGAACGTGATAAAATACTGATTCCAATTGCTGCGGATCAATAAACAAATTTTATAGGTCGTATAATTTTGGTAGAATTTTTGGAGTTCCAGAATTTTGCATTAGTTACAGATTACTACAGACTGTTCTGTTTTTGACAGATTCTGTTTTGCGTGTATTGTTTGCTTATTTTGATGAATCTATGGCTAGTAAAATAGTTTATGATCCATAGAGAAGTTGGAATACAGTAGGTTTAACACCAATATAAATAAAGAATGAGTTCATTACAGTACTTTAAAGTAGTATTTTGTTTTCTTTCTCTAACGGAGCTCACGAGATTTCTATTGAGTTTTGTGTTGTGAAGTTTTCAAGTTTTGCGTGAATTCTGTTGATGGATTATGGAACAAGGAGTGGCAAGAGCCTAAGCTTGGGGATTCTCATGGAACCCCCAAGATAATCCAAGGACACAAAAAAGTCAATGCTTGGGGATGCCCCGGAAGGCATCCCCTCTTTCGTCCACTTCCATCGGTAATTTACTTGGAGCTATATTTTTATTCACCACATGATAAGTGTTTTGCTTGGAGCGTCTTGTATTATTTGTGTCTTTGCTTGTTAGTTTACCACAATCATCCTTGCTGTACACACCTTTTGAGAGAGCCATACATAAATTGGAATTTGATAGAATACTCTATGTGCTTCACTTATATCTTTTGAGCTTGATAGTTTTGCTCATAGTGCTTCACTTATATCTTTTGAGCGTGATAATTTTTGCTCTAGTGCTTCACTTAGATCTTTTAGAGCATGGTGGTGGATTTGTTTTAAAAAAACTATTGATCTCTCATGCTTCACTTAGATTATTCTGAGAGTCGTTAATAGCATGGTAATTTGCTTAATGTTAATATACTTGGTATTCAAGATATGTGAAACTTTCTTTTTGAGTGCGTTGAATACTAAGATAAGTTTGATGCTTGATAATTGTTTTGAGATATGAAGATAGTGGTATTAGAGTCATGCTAGTTGAGTAGTTGTGAATTTAAAGGATACTTGTATTGAAGTTTGTGATTCCCGTAGCATGCACGTATGGTGAACCGTTATGTGATGAACTCGGAGCATGATTTATTTATTGATTGTCTTCCTTATGAGTGGAGGTCGGGGACGAGCGATGGTCTTTTCCTACCAATCTATCCCCCTAGGAGCATGCGCGTAATACTTTGCTTTGATAACTTCTAGATTTTTGCAATAAGTATATGAGTTCCTTATGACTAATGTTGAGTCCATGGATTATACGCACTTTTTCCCATCCTTCCACCATTGCTAGCCTCTCTAATACCGCGCACTTTTCGCGGTATCATACACCCACCATATATCTTCCTCAAAACAGCCACCATACCTACCTATCATGGCATTTCCATAGCCATTCCGAGATATATTGACATGCAACTTTCCACCGTTCCGTTTATTATGACACGCTCCATCATTGTCGTATTGCTAGCATGATCATGTAGTTGACATCGTATTTGTGGCAAAGCCACCATTCATAATTCTTTCATACATGTCACTCATGTTTCATTGCATATCCCGGTACGCCGGAGGTATTCATATAGAGTCATATTTTGTTCTAAGTATCGAGTTGTAATTGTTGACTTGTAAGAAAAATAAAAGTGTGATGATCATCATTATTAGAGCATTGTCCCAAGTGAGGAAAGGATGATGGAGACTATGATTCCCCCACAAGTCGGGATGAGACTCCGGACGAAAAAAAGAGGCCAAAAAAATGAGAGAACCCCCAAATAAAAAAATGAGAGAAAAGAGAGAAGGGGCAATGTTACTATCCTTTTACCACACTTGTGCTTCAAAGTAGCACCATGATCTTCATGATAGAGAGTCTCCTATGTTGTCACTTTCATATACTAGTGGGAATTTTATTATAGAACTTGGCTTGTATATTCCAATGATGGGCTTCCTCAAATGCCCTAGGTCTTCGTGAGCAAGCGAGTTGGATGCACACCCACTTAGTTTCTTTTGTTGAGCTTTCATATACTTATAGCTATAGTGCATCTGTTGCATGGCAATCCCTACTCACTCACATTGATATCTATTGATGGGCATCTCCATAGCCCGTAGATACGCCTAGTTGATGTGAGACTATCTTCTCCCTTTTTGTCTTCTCCACAACCACCATTCTATTCTACCTATAGTGCTATATCCATGGCTCACGCTCATGTATTGCGTGAGGATTGAAAAAGTTTTGAAAATGTTAAAGTATGAAACAATTGCTTGGCTTGTCATCGGGGTTGTGCATGATTTAAATATTTTGCGTGGGGAAGATGGAGCATAGCAGGACTATATGATTTTGTAGGGATAACTTTCTTTGGCCATGTTATTTTGAGAAGACATAATTGCTTAGTTAGTATGCTTGAAGTATTATTATTTTTATGTCAATATGAACTTTTGTCTTGAATCTTTCAGATCTGAATATTCATACCATGATTAAGAAGATTTACATTGAAATTATGCCAAAGTATCACTCCGCATCAAAAGTTCTCTTTTTATCATTTACCTACTCGAGGACGAGTAGGAATTAAGCTTAGATGCCTCGATACGTCTCCAACGTATCTATAAGTTTTTATTGCTCCATGCTACTTTATCTACTGTTTTGGACTATATTGGGCTTTATTTTCCACTTTTATATTATTTTTGGGACTAACCTACTAACCGGAGGCCCAGCCGTAATTGCTGTTTTTGCCTATTTCGATGTTTCAAGAAACGGAATATCAAACGGAGTCCAAACGGAATGAAACCTTCGAACATGATTTTCTCACCGAACGTGATCCAGAGACTTGGACCCCTCGCCAAGGAACAACAGAGGCGGTCACGAGGGTGGGGCGCCCCCTAGGGTGCGCCCCTTGCCTCGTGGGACCCCGTTGCTCCACCGACGCATTCCTTCCTCCTATATATACCTCATTACCCCCAAACGATCGTAACAGGAGCCAAGAACCTAATTCCACCGCCGCAACTTCCTCAATCCACGAGATCCCATCTTGGGGCCTTTTAGGAGCTCACGGAGGGGCATCCACCATGGAGGGCTTCTACATCATCACCATAGCCTCTCCAATGAAGTGTGAGTAGTTTACTTCAAACCTTCGGGTCCATAGCTAGTAGCTAGATGGCTTCTTCTCTCTTTTTGGATCTCAATACAATGTTCTCCCCCTCTCTCGTGGAGATCTATTCAATGTAATCTTCTTTTTGCAGTGTATGTCCATTGAGATCGATGAATTGTGGGTTTATGATCCAGCTTATCTATGAATAATATTTGAATCTTCTCTGAATTCTTTTATGTATGATTGGTTATCTTTGCAAGTCTCTTGAATTATCCGCTTGGTTTGGCCAACTAGATTGGTAGTTCTTGCAATGGGAAAAGTGCATAGCTTTGGGTTCAATCTTGCGGTGTCCTTACCCAAAGGATGTAAAGGGTTGCAAGGCACGTATTGTATTGTTGCCATCGAGGATAACAAGATGGGGTATTTATCATATTGCATGAATTTATTCCTCTACATCATATCATCTTGCTTACAGGCGTTACTCTGTTTTTAACTTAATACTCTAGATGCATGCCGGATAGCGGTCGATGAGTGTAGTAATAGTAGTAGATGCGTAATCGCTTTGATCTACTTGTCACGGACGTGATGCCTATATACATGATCATACCTAGATATACTCATAACTATGCTCAATTCTGTCAATTGCTCAACAGTAATTTGTTCACCCAATCGTAGAATACTTATGCTCTTGAGAGAAGCCACTAGTGAAACCTATGCCCCCCGGGTCTATTCTCATCATATTAATCTCCATCACTTTTATACTTGCTTTGTTTTTACTTTTCCTTTTACTTTTCACTTTGCATCTCTATACCAAAAATACCAAAAATATTATCTATCATCTCTATCAGATCTCACTCTCGTAAGTGACCGTGAAGGGATTGACAACCCCTAATCACGTTGGTTGCGAGTAGCTATCGTTTTGTGCAGGTATGAGGGACTTGTGCGTGGCCTCCTACTGGATTGATACCTTGGTTCTCAAAAATTGAGGGAAATACTTACGCTACTCTGCTGCATCATCCTCTCCTCTTCGGGGAAAACCAACGCAAGCTCAAGACGTAGCAGTAGCCGAGACCCTTGATCCCATGCCCGTACATCATCAACTCCTCCGACACCAGCCGGTCGGGGCAAATTGCAGCCGGATGGCCAGGGTCGGCGCACACGAAGCAACAATGGGGGCGGGTGCATGCCACCTGGGAGTTTCCAGCAATGCCGCGGTTGAAGTACTTGACGAGGTCGGCGGCACGATCATCGGGGAGGAGGGCGGACGATGCGGGGATGGTCGGGTCGCGCGCCCGAGGAGCGGTGGAGGCCGGGCCGAAGCTACGCCCCAGGCCCCTCTTCTTCTTACGCTTGGGGCCCGTCTTGCCCCGGCCGGCACCGTTGGTGCCCGGCGGGAAGCTAGGCTCGCCGCGAGGGGGCTGGTAGCGACGCGGCTCCTAGAGAGGCGCTGGGTGATGCACACGGTCAGGGGAGCGGAAGCGCCCGCCACGAGGCGGCGAGTGGTTGTCGTAACGGCGTCGAGGCGGGGATGGGGAGTGGCGGCGCTGAGCCCGCCAGTCGACGGCCTGCATGGGCGAGCGGGACCAGGAGCGGTCCCGGCGTTTAGCCCGGGCAGGCGAGCGACGAGGCGGAGAGCGGTAGTCAGTGAGGGAGGGCGAGCGGCGGTCGGAGCGGGGAGGGGGACGGCGGCTATCTCGAGCCGAGAGCTGACGGCGAAGGTCGGCCTCGTGGCGAGCCGCGTCCGGGGAAGGGCGGAGCGCCGCGCGGTGCTCGTCCGCCCGCCTCTTGGGCCGGGGGGGGGGGCGTCATCCCACACGTGGGGCATGGGCACCGGCGAGGATGGGGCTGGAAGGTCGCCGGAAGGAGAGGCGGCGGCCGGGGGAGCACGGGGGAGGGGCGCTAGGGTTCCAGGCGAGGAATCGGGGGTGGAGTGCGGGATTGGGGGGGCGAGGGAGCCCAGCCGGGAGCCAGATAAACTGGCAGACCGCGTGGGCCGGCCCACGAGCTGCCTCAGGGGGAGTGTAAGTGCATCTAGTGCCCCTTAGTGATTTTGGTGTATTGAAGACTTATAGGTTAAGGAACTAATGCGTTTGTGAGTGTACACAGGTCTATAAGTCTATGAGGAGTTTGATATTTACAGTAAAAGTCGACCCCTAAAATGAAGTTCTTCATCAAGACTTTGATATTCAAGACTTTCAAGACTATGAAAGTGAAGAAATTGGTGTGACCTTGAAGACTTGGTATTCATTTGAGGAACATGAAGCGTGAAGACTTTTGTTTTTGTAGTTTCGTTTTCTCTTTCTTGAGTCATAGGAAACACCGTACTGTTAAAGGGGGTCGAGGAAATACTAAGGAAAATTTTCCATGTGATGCTCAACTCAAAATCCTACACCTACCAAATCCCTTCGAGTGAAGCCTTTCGAAATCTCATACAGTTCAGTCAATTTCTTCAAAGGATGTGAGACGAAGTTCTTCTGGTCGCTGAGGAATTTGTTCTGACTGAGGAGTTAGGAATTCGCTAGTGTGAATTGCCTACACACTGAGGAACATGATAGCCCTGAGGAATTTGAGAATCAAATTTCCGACCGTTGTTGTGTTGCGCGCCAGCTGTCCCAAAATATCTTATCCACCTAACGGTCATGTCATTGAAGGGCATTTATGTCTTATCATGTCGGGCTGCTCCCTAGGCTATAAATAGGATCAACCCTACAACCACTAGCTGGTTGGCTGCTCCGAGAGAACTTGACACTTGTCATTTGAGAGCAACCCATCCTCTGAGGACTTTGAGCGAAAATCATCAAGTGAGGAAAAACCCCAAAAACAAACCCCAACAAACCCAAAGTGATTGAGCATCACTGAAGAAATTGATCCTGCGTGGATCCGACGCTTGTTACCTTTGAAGACTGTGCCTCTTCCAGACGGTTAGGCGTCATGGTCTAGAGCATCCAAGAGGAATTGTGGATCGCCGAGTGACCAAGTCTGTGAAGGTTTGGAAGTCACCAAGACTTACCACGAAAGTGATTGGACGAGGTCTGTGTGACCTTAGTTCAAGGATAATACGTGAGGACTTGGTGTCCTGAAGCTGCGTGCTCACGACCGAAAGTGTCCGGACCGTGTGTCCTCGAGTTTAAATACTCAAATTACTTCCAACCAGACGCATAACCGAGACAAAGCAGCTTGAACTGGTCTACCAAATCATTGTCTTCACCAACCCTGCTGGTTCTATTTCCTCAACCCTTTCATTTCCTCATTACTGTGTTGAGTGTTTGTTCATATCTGTGTTTGAAGACTTTGATCAAGACTTTCTCAATTTCCTCGATTCAATTTCTCCAGTCTGTTTGTCTTCATCTTGTGTTATCCTGTGATTACGCTTTCTGTACTTTGTGCTAGTCTTCATTTCATCATGATGACCATGCGTGTATTCTGTTAAGCTTACTTCTGAGTACTTATTCCGCTGCAAGTAGTTCTTCGCTAAGGAATTTCCTCACCGGCAAATTCCTCAGTGAAGAATTCATAAAAATCGCCTATTCACCCCCTCTAGTCGATATAACGACTTTCAATTGGTATCGAGCAAGGTACTCCTTGTTACGTGTGATTTTGGTTTAACCACCGAGTTTTAGTTATGTCGACCGCAGTATGATCAAGGTCTCACTGGGTGTCCTACCTTTGATGGGACGGACTACCCCTCTTGGAAGAACAAGATGCGAATGCATCTTGAAGCAATTGACAACGATCTCGGTATGTTGTGGAAAATGGTGTTCCTCACCACACCTTCTCCGAATGCTGCCGATGTGAAGAGATTCAAGCAACTCGATTCTCAAGCGAAGAATATCATATGTGGCCATCCGAGCAAAGGTCAATATGGAAGAGTGAGTGCTTTTGAATCGCCAAGCTCATCCGGGATGATCGTCAAAAGTGAATGAAGGAGTCTCAACTCAGCGTGACTCTCGAGTTGATGTTCTTCTAATCTCTTCAACCGCTTCAAAAGACTCGACAACGAAAATGTTCAACAAACCTTCGATCGCCTCATCGACATCTCAAATGAGCTTCAAGCACTTGGCGCCATCGACATCACCGACCATGAAGTGGTGAAGAAATTGTTAAGATCGCTGATTCCTCATTTTATACTCCGCACCGATGATACAAGAACGAGCCGACTACAAGTCTCTTGATCCTGCCGATATCCTCGAAAGGCTAAATACTCACGAAGTTCCAACTTGTTGAAGAGAGATCTCTATGGTTCTAGCTATGGAAAACGCGTGCCTCAAGGCCAAGGTCAGGTCCAATCGAGTGTGAAGACTCGGTAGTAGCCTTGGAGATCCTCAAGAATTAGGCCAGAGCTAGCACCGCCGTGAAGAAATTCCAAGTTCTCAAGACGTGGTCGATTTGGAAAATCCTCAAGGAGCAGTGATTCCTCATCCAAAGGACTATAAGAGAAGACTTTGTCACAAATGCAAGAAACCTGGTCACTACATCCAAGATTGTCCTCGCGGGAAAAGGAATTAAAGAAGAAGAAACACAAGGATTACAGTTACGATGACGCCAAGAAGAAGAAGAAATCATCGAAATCTTCATCATCAAAATCCTCAAAGCCTTCTTCTCACAAGAAGAGCAGCTCCAAAAAGGCTCGGGCATTCATTGGCAAGGAAATGGACTCAAGCTGAATATGAGGAACATGAGGAAGAGGAGGCATCGTAAGAATCTGAGTCCGTGTGGCAAGTCTAGCTCTCGCACGCTTTCACGGCAAGTCCATCTTCAACTCAAGAAAATGACCTCACCAACAATGCTGATGAAGATAGTGATGACTACACTCCCACCTATTGCTTCATGGCAAAGGGTGCCAAGGTACTCAAATATACCTCCTCCGAATCTAGTGAAAATGAATCTGATGAAGATTTAAAGCCTAGTTACTCAAAACTTGCTAAAATTGTTGTAAAACAACAAAGGGCTTTGGAAAAGGTTCAAAACATGCTAGATAAGAGTGATGATATGTTAGGTGAAGAAATGGATCGCACTAAAGCCCTGACTGAAAATCTTCAGAGACTTCAGTCTAGGCTTGACAGCCTTCAAGGTCATCATAACACTCTCTTATCTGATCATGAGAAACTTTCTTATGAATTTCTTCAAAGAAAGCAAGATCTTGAGAAGCTAAGAGTGAGTTATGAAGATCTTCGTATGAGTGCGATTCATTACTTGCTCAACAAATCAAGCGCTTCTCGTGAAGAATTTGTTCCTCCATGCTTAAAGTGCATTGAACGTGAATCGCTAATTCTTCACTGAATGTTCAAATCCTTCAACTGCTATTACAAATTCTTCACCGCCTCTGCTATCACTAATTCCTCATCCGAGGACATTGCTAGTATCACCGACGATGCAGGTTGAAGGAATTGTACATGACAGCATGTACAAAAGCCTCAAAGGGCATCGACTCTTTGTGATGTGCTTAAAAGCAGATCCTCAACAGAACCCTAGGAAAGAGGGTATTGCTTTTGAGAGGAAACTCAATGCCGATGGAACATATTGGAAGCCCGAGCGGTATCCCAAAACCTCATGGGTTGCTGCAAAGGGACCTCCAGCTTGATCCATCTAACTTATCTGGCTTTACATGCGAATCTCCTCATTCTTCTGATGAGTCATTTGACTCCAACTATAAACTGCTCAAAAATCAGAATGGTGAAGTATTTGCTAGATATGTTGGCACTAACTGCAGGAACGGTTCCCCTATGAAGAAAATCTGGGTTCCCAAGAAGTGCCTTGAAAGTCTTCAGTGAATGTCCTGACACCACCGTGAAGAATAGGAACCCCAGATCAAATTCTTCATATGGACCAAATTCTTCATATGGATCCAAGTCCTCATACGGACCAAATTCCTCACGTGGATCAAATTCCTCAAAACGATCAAAGTCCTCACATGATTATCATCATGCTAATAACTCTGTTTCGCAGGGTAGAGCTAAGGGCTATGAATATGTGCATTATTCTTCAAACCAATATGTTCATAAGTCCTCGAAGAATTTCTCTGCTTATTCATATGCTTACCCTAACCCCTCTTATGTGAAACGAAATGGTTTGGCTTCTATGCCACCATTCTCGTATGGTGCTCGCAGAGTGATGAACTCTTTGCCACCCCTTCGGATGTGGGTGGTGAAGAAAAGAACTAATCTCTTCTGCAGGGTCAGTCTCCGGGCGTGCCTTAACGTCTCAAGAATTTCTTTGGGGACCTAACAAAATGCCCGAAAGGGACGCAGCTAATCATGATGAAATGAACCTTCATTTCACACGTCCTCATACTGCTTATCTGTTAATGCTGACTGATGAAATTCATCTGATGAACTTGATATCATATTCTTCACTGATGAAGTATATGAGATCATAAGTTGTACTAATTCATCTGCAGGATGAACAACCCAAAGCCACTGAGTGGGTTCTCGATAGTGGATGTACAAATCACATGACTGGTGACAAGAATCTATTGATGGATGCTCCCTTATCACCGTCACATCTGAAGCATATCATCTTTGCTGACAAAGGCAAAAGTCAGGTATTGGGTCCTGGTAAGGTCGCGATCTCTAAGGACATACACATGGACAAAGTCATGCTTGTTGAGTCCTTAGGATACAACCTCATGTCAGTCTCAATGCTTTGTGATCTTGATATGGTTGTTATATTTGGCAAGTATCATTGTGTTGTGATTATGGAAGCTGACAATTCCAAAGTCTTCAAGGCTTTAGGAGAGGAGACTTGTATATTGTTGACTTCTCTACAGGACCACAACCAGCCGTGGTGTTTACTTGCAAAAGCTTCGTATATTGGCTATGGCATCGGTGACTTGGTCATGCAGGCATGAGGAATTTACTGCACGCTATAAGAAGAAGCATGTCATTGGCATTGAGAATGTCAAATTCCTCAAGGATCACTTATATGCGGAGCCCGTGAAGCTGGAAAAATGACCAAGGCCAAGCATCCAAACAAGACTATCATGACCACTACTCGTCCTTCAATTGCTTCACATGGACCTCTTTGGTCCCAATCATTACTCAAATTGTCGTTAATGATGCATCTCTATATGGCTTTGTTATTGTTTATGATTACTCTCGTTACACATGGGTACACATTGTTACTTACAAAAATCAAGTGCAGGACGTCTTCAAACGATTTTCCTCGAGGGCTTCAACCAACTTTGGTGTGAAGATCAAGCACATCGAGTGACAATGGAACTGAGTTCAAGAATTCCGGTCTTGATGACTATCTTGATGAACTTGGTATTACTCATGAGTTATCTGCTCCTTATACTCCTCAGAAAAATGGCGCCGTGGAGCGCAAGAACAGAACTATTGTTGAGATGGCTCGCACTATGCTTGATGAATACAAAATGCCTCGTCGTTTTTGGATTGATGCAATTGATACTGCGTGCCACATCATCAACAGAGTATATCTTCACAAATTCTTCAAGAAGACTGCCTATGAACTCCTCACTGACAAGAAACCCAATGTAAGTTATTTCAAAGTCTTCGGTGCCAAATGCTGGATTAGAGATCCTCATCACAATTCTAAATTTGCACCGAAAGCACATGAAGGTTTTATGCTTGGTTACGGAAAGGACTCGCACACCTACAGTGTCTTCAACATCACTCTTCACAAGATTGTTGACACTGTAGATGTGCGGTTCGATGAAACTAATGGCTCGCAAAGAGAGCACCTACCTTCTGTGTTAGATGAACCAGCACCTGAGGAATCTATCAAGTTCAAGGCAGCTGAGGATGTCATTCCTACTGAAGAAACTGTTGAAGAACTCATTCCTGTACGCGAAGAACGTCGAGCTGATGCACCTGAAGATAATGCTGAAGAAAATGGTGTTGAGGAAAATGATCAAATTCCTCGACGACAACCAGCTCATCCTCGCGTTGCAAAAGAAGTGCAAGTGGAGAAGATCATCAATGACATTAAAGCGCCAGGTCCTCTCACACGCTCAAAAGCTTCACATTTATCTAACTTTTGTGGGCACTATGCTTTTGTCTCTATCACAGAGCCCACTAAGGTAGATGAAGCATTTACGAGCCGGAGTGGATTCAGGCTATGCAAGAAGAATTACATCGATTCGAGCTCAAAATGTCTGGAACTGGTCAAACGTCCGCATCCTCGCAAGCATAATATCATTGGCACAAAGTGGATCTACCGCAACAAGCAAGATGAAAATGGTCTTGTGGTGAGGAATAAGGCACGACTAGTAGCTCAAGGCTACACACAAAGTTGAAGGAATTGATTTCGATGAAACTTTTGCACCTGTTGCTAGACTTGAGTCTATTCGATATTACTCGCCTATGCTAACCATCACAATATCACTTTATATCAAATGGATGTGAAAAGTGCATTCCTCAATGGTAAGCTTGAGGAAGAAGTATATGTTGCTCAACCCCGTGTTTTGAAGATCCAAAGAATCGACAAAGTCTTCAGACTTAATAAGGCCCTCTATGGCCTCAAGCAAGCCCCTCGGGCGTGGTATGATACATTGAAGGAATTCTTCGTGAAGAATGGCTTCACACCCGGTTCACTCGACCCTACTCTCTTTACTAAATCCTATGATGGTGAACTGTTTGTGTGTCAAATATATGTTGATGATATTATCTTTGGCTGTACTGACCAACGTTATAGTGATGAATTTGCCTATATGATGAGTGAAGAATATCAAATGTCTATGATGGGAGAGTTGAAATTCTTCTTAGGTCTTCAAATTCGTCAACAACACAATGGCATATTCATATCTCAGGAGAAATACCTCAAAGATGTCCTGAAGAAATTCGGCATGCAAGATTGCAAAGGCGTCAAAATTCCTATGCCCACAAATGGCCATCTATGCACTGATGGAAATGGTATTGACTTCGATCACAAGGTATACCGCTCCATGATTGGTTCTTTATTGTACTTATGTGCATCTAGGCCAGATATAATGCTTAGTGTTTGCATGTGTGCCCGATTTCAAGCTACACCGAAGGAATCACACCATAAGGCTGTGAAGCATATTCTTCGATATCTAGCTCACACACCAACACTAGGATTATGGTACCCCAAGGGCTCTACTTTTGATCTCATTGGATATTCGACTCGACTATGCCGGTGATCGTGTGGACCGCAAGTCAACATCTGGTACTTGTCATTTCCTCGGACGATCTTTGGTCCGTTGGTCCTCGAAGAAACAGAATCACGTATCACCGCTTCATCTGCGGAAGCTGAATACATTGCTCTTTGGCTCGTGTTGTGCTCAATTGTCGTGGATGAAGCAGACTCTCAAGGACTATGGCATCAACGTGAAGAATGTGCCTCTCATCTGACAATGAGAGTGCCATCAAGATTGCTCACAACCCAGTTTAGCACTCAAAGACAAAGCACATTCAGATTCGTCATCATTTTCTTCGTGATCATGTGTTGAAGGGCGACATCTCCATCGAAAGCACGTGAAGACCAAGAACAGCTAGCTGATATCTTCATTAAGCCCTTGGATGAGAAGAGATTTAGCAAGTTGCGGTGTGAGCTAAATATCTTAGAATCTTTGAACGTTCTTTGAAAAGGACACACATCCTGACACTTATGCAAAATTGATGACTTAGATGTGCAACACATGAAGAAACGTTTTTCTTCAATCAATGAAGAATAACACTCTAAGTGTGAAGAAATTAATGAAGAATTTGATTCTCGTAACCCTCGACAATTGTACGCGGTGTCTGAAATCATCATTCTTATCTGATTGGGTCACGCCACCACCAAAGCTGAAAATCTTCAATTTGAGTTTTTCCTCAGTTTTGAAATTCTTCAGTTTTTCATATTCTTCAACTTTGCAAAATCTTCACTGTTTCCGTCGTCTTTCTTCATTGGATATATATATATATGTTTATGTCCTCTACAGCATTCACTTATGGCTATATCTTCAAGTCGCTTTTTCTGCTAAGTGAATGTGATCGGACCCTTCCCCCTCTATGCTTCACTCAACCCAATCTATTCACAAATTCTTCATGTGCGTTCTATTTTGAAACTCGTTCAAAATCTTCATTGTGTCATTGACAGCTGAAGAAATTGTGAACGGAACTTTAAAACTGATCTTATCCAAACTTTCGTTTTTGCCGCTCAAACCGTTCCGCATCCCACGATGCATTACTTTACTCACCCACAGTACGTGGATGACACATGTCGTGAGAAGGGAAATGGTCAGGGGCACGTTCGTCCTAAATCTTCGGGCGATCCGTTTTTTACCGTGTCTATAAATACCCCTCTTCCCTTCCTCACTTCTTTTACCCCGCTCGAGCTCCTCAAACCCTAGCGCCGCCGCTACTCCATCGTCGCCGGTGAGGAAAAGCTTCACTGCCTCGACCTCGTCGCCGACGTACTCGCGCCGACCGCAGAAATCCTCACTCCACCGCCGCCGTAGCTATCTTCCTCCGCCAAGTTAGGGCGTGGAAGATCTGGAACCGATTTAACTTCCCAACTGTTCTTCCTAGTTCGTCGTGTTCTTCACTTCGGGTAATTAAAAGTTACTTTTATTACTCGCTTTGATTCTCAAACCTTCTTGAAAATCTTCAAAGGTGTTTATTCTTCAAATCTTCACACATATGAACACCTCAAACATAATATGCTCTTGATTCGTTTCCCTAAGCAATGATTTTCTTCAAGATTCCTCAATTGTGTGGATCCTCGATCTGTACAACTCTGGAACCTAAGACAAAGAACGCTTAGTGAAATTCTTCAAGGCTCATCTGGTCAAAATCCTCAAAACTTGTTCTTTTGAAAAAACCTTCTGAGAACGCATATGACCTCTCCAAATTCCTCGCAACTATACTCTGTTCACAGTACACATGTCCGTCTTTGAATCACTAGGTTCTCATCAACTTAACTCATTTGCGGCGTTCCTCGAAGAAAAACTGCATACTTCTTCAGAGAACTCAATTGTTCAAATTCCTCAATCAAGAACATGGCGTACGGTAAGAAGCCACGTAAAGGAGGAAAGAAACCTGAGGTTATGACTGCGTTTGAAATCCCCGAGGAAATCTATGCCGACTCGCACACCGATGAAGAAAACAAAAATCAACGCAAGGTGCGTATTCAGAAGATTGAACGGAGATGGGCACGGGAATGGAGGGAGTACAGATATGTGACTCCAAAGTACATGAAGAAATTCGCTCTCAATCCTCCATGCCCAAGAGCTCAATTGGCACATGGCCAAGTAGCTGATCCCACAAGCATCAAACGTGGTGAGGACTTTCCTGATGAATGGGCTAAGCGCCAGGCTAAATTGGCAAAACAAGCCAAGGAGGCAGTGAAGAAATTCAATGAGGATTCTGCCACGGCTATCAAGCATCGAGGCCTCGGTCAAACCGAGGAAATCCATGCCAAAGAAGCCTGCTCATAAGCCAAGTGCTTCACCATAAGCGCCCTCACGGCCAATTTCCTCAGCAGCACCCTCAAAGCAAATTCCTCACACTGCTGCTGCTCCACCAAAGTCCTCAACAGCTCCGTCAAAATTTTCAGTTCCTGTGCACCTGGCTACATGTCAAAGGACTGCTGGCTTCTCAATTGCCTCAGGCGTTTCTGCAAGTTCCTCAGCAGCTCCCATTTCTTCATCTGGCCCGACTCAGCTGAAGACCAAAGCAACAGCTGGACGAGGTCCTCGGCCAAGCCCAAAGAAGAAACATGTTGCATTCCATGTGCCTTCTGATGATGAAGCGTCTGATGATGAACTTGCGGAAATCATCAGAGACCGTCAAGAAAAGGCCGTTAGAGCCAAAGGTGCGTTTGTGCCACTGCTGTTGGATCCGAAGAAAGTCCTCGACTATATTGATCTCTGGCACAAGGATCCCAATACCCCTATGCCTGACTTTCATCTGACACCTGGACAAAGTCATATGTTAACTCACTTCATCGCTGAAGAAAAATGGAAGTTTGAGAAGGCAAGAGAAATCAAAAGGCTCAATACGTAAAGGAGAAGTTCACGAAGAAAAAGCGTTGTCAAAATGACACCTGAGGAGCTTCTCAAGGTCCAGACTGAAATTCAAGACCTGAGCAAAAACTTCGATTCCTATTATGCTGATTGACAAGGAGCCAAGGTCAGATTCGTCAACCTGACGAAGAAATTCAAAAATGTTGCTGCCCAAGTGCAACATGAAATTCCTCAGTCAAGCCTCACCAGCAGATCGAAGAACATGCCAAGACCACCGATGACGCTCAGTCTTGATGAAAATGCTAGTTCCAGGCTGATGATCCCATTCCAAATTACCGAAGAAATTGCCGTGGCATCCTCTAGTGGTGCGCTGAAGAAACTGAAAATGTCAGGCAATCGTGCATCGGTTGTGCTCAAGAAAATCAACCAAATTCCTCGGCTCCTCCTGCGCCAACTCCAACTCCAATTCTTCCATCTGCCTCGATGTGAAGAAAAACCAAGGCTGCAGAATCGAGCTGTGAAGAAAAGGAAGGCATCAGCTGTGTCACATTCTTCGGCTGCGAAGAAAATGAAGCCAATGACCAGCTCATACGAAAATCCAATTGATGCTGTTCCGATCTCCTCCATGCCATCAAAGGACCTTGTTCCTTTTGGAGAAGAATATGAGATCCCAATCGGATCTAATGAAGAACATCATTCTGCTGCTTCGTCAGAGCAGATTGATGAAGAAATTGAAGTGGACGCAATCCCTTCAACCCCAGTCATTTCCTCACCTATGCCTCAGTTCACAGCTGAAGAGGCTGGTGTTGAGGAAATTGAAGATGAAGATGTGGATATAGGGTGCACCACACCGTGATGAATGATGACTTTTGGGAAAGTCTGCATCCCAATACTCCTCTCTTCACCCCGCTCCAACAGATTCATCACCCTGCACAAACAGTCCAAATGGACTCAAGAAACTCAACCCACTTGCTCAGCATGAAGAAATTCCAGCCACTAGTGCTTTGATGAACTGCTGTCTTGATCCTCGGTACGCATCTGTTGAGGAACAAGAAATTCCTCAGCCTGAAGAACCTGAACTTGCGATTCCTGAGGTGGTGATGCAACTCACTGACACCCCCCTGCCCAAGCAAAAGAATCCGTTCTCAAGCAAGCAAAAGTTCAAGGCTGAAGATTTCTTTGCCGAGCACGTGTTCTTCATCGACTATAATCCATATGATTACGCTCGCATTAGGAAGAGGCGGTTACGGACTGCCACCAAGCAAACTTCTATTCCTCGGTGCTCTTCAACAAGGATAAAGTCTTCGATCATGCTCATATTCCTCATGTGGACATGGAGTCGCTGCCAGATTTGAGCCATCCTCGGTGTTCTTCACGACGCAGACTTCAATTTCAGACCGATATCTCAGAATCGGAATGAAGAACTCATTCTTCAATTCTATGCAACGCTGCACATCACCGAGACGCTCAAGACGTGAACTCATGGGTATTAGACTGGATGTCCGAAAATACTCACTACAAGGCACCAAGAACTGAATTGCTTCGTGCCCTACCACTCGATCCTCCACTTGATGGTGCTTGTTGTATCTACAACGAACCATAACTTTCAAATCACTATATGCAAGTGTTGATGAAGCCTTTGAAGCCAAGGCAGGCCCCAAGAACCAAATTCCTCGTCAAGGAATTATTGTATGTGCCTCGGACTGTCTATCGGATTCTGACGAAGACAATGAGTCCTATCAAAGGCCACGACTCAGATGATGAAGAAGTCGTTGGCATCATGAAGAATATGCTTTTCAACATCATCCATGGCGTTCCCGTCAACTTCCATGATTTCTTCATGAGGACTCTGGCAAACATTGCTATGTCACCATTTGAGCTGAAGCCTTATGCGCCTTGGATAATGAGATTCATCAGGACAAGGTCTTCACTCAATTACAAGGCTGATACTTTGAACCACCGCAGCTACTTGCCCCCGATTGAAATCCTCAAACGGACATTTACCTCAGATGATGACAAGGGCAAGGCTCTTTGCTGTGATCGATGAAGGCATTCGGTCCATTGGATGGACAGTTTATAAGCAGCATCCTACTCCACCAATGATGACTCGCCACACATGACTCTGCCATAAATACCTCGGTCAAGCAAAGTCCTCAAGCTATCGCACCTGTGGTGATGATCGATCGTGAGTTACTCCTCAGTCTTCATCAGAAGGTTGATCGTAATCATAAATGGGTCAAGCGTCAGTTTGGTTCAATTCTTCACAACATGACCTCAACACACAATGGAGTGAAGAAAAACCACTACTACCTCCATGAAACCTTCAAACGCACCTGGGCTATTCTTTCACATGTCTACAGTGCAGAAGAACTGACGTCAATGGGACTCAAGGAAGAATTTGACTGGACTGCACCTCCTCCGAAGAAATACAAGAAGGTCAAAGTTCCTTCCTTGGTGGCCAGCTCCTATTCTTCATCTCGCGACACTGATGAAAATGAAGACTTGGACGACACCGCGGCTGGTCCTACTTCAACAACCGACCCCAACAACGCTGGCGCTCCGTCTTCAACTTGAAATTCTTCAGGAGCGTTAGTCCTCAGTTTCGATCCTTTTGGTCATTCGATGACAAAGGGGGAGAAATTTGAGTTAGTCTTCAAGCGGGTCTAGTTTATTGCCTATATACAGTAATTTATTCTTATTAAGTTACAACTCTCGTTCTTCTGAAACTTTATTGGATCGAGTTGTAATCTTAAACCCGATGGTGCTTTGATACTTTTGATGCATTATGCTCTGCACTATGCTCTGATTCTCTTGAGCTCCGTGAAGATCTTCATAGAAAATCTATTTGAGCTCTGATACTCTTGATGCGTTATTTTGCATGCTTGTTCCTCACTAATGTTATCGCACGCATGCTGAATTACATCAAGCACCATATTTCATCATGCATTTCAAATTCTTCATATTATATGTCAAATGCGTGTATGAATTACAAGATATAGGGGGAGATCTCCATGGTTCAACTCTTCAAATGTGCATTGCCTCAAAAGCAAATTCCTCACTATGCACATCTTCGTGGGAGTTCTTCTATATCTTGCAATCAAATTCCTCATTATCGATTTACACTTCATATGTTTATCCCGTTGAAAACTTAACCTATATTGTCATCAATCACCAAAAAGGGGGAGATTGTAAGTGCATCTAGTGCCCTTAGTTATTTTGGTGTATTGAAGACTTATAGGTTCTGGAACTAATGCGTTTGTGAGTGTACGGGTCTATAAGTCTATGAGGAGTTTGATATTTACAGTAAAGTTGACCCTAAAAATGAAGTTCTTCGATGAAGACTTTGATATTCTCAAGACTTTTACGAAGACTTTGAAAGTGAAGAAATTGGTGTGACCTTGAAGACTTGGTATACATTTGAGGAACATGAAGCGTGAAGACTTTTGTTTTCGTAGTTTCGCTTTTCTCTTTCTTGAGTCATAGGAAACACCGTCTTTGTTAAAGGGGTCGAGGAAATACTAAGGAAAAAATTCCATGTGATGCTCAACTCAAAATCCTACACCTACCAAATCCCTTGAGTGAAGCCTTTGGAAATCTCATACGATTCGATCAATTTCTTGATGTGAGACGAAGTTCTTCCCGGTCACGAGGAATTTGTTCTGACTGAGGAGTTAGGAATTCGCCAGTGTGAATTGCCTACACAGTGAGGAACATGATAGCCCTGAGGAATTTAAGAATCAAATTTCCGACCGTTCTTTGTCTTCTTGGCGCCACCTGTCCCAAAATATCTTATCCACCTAACGGTCATATCATTGAAGGGCATTTATGTCTTATCATGTCGGGCTGCTCCCTAGGCTATAAATAGCCGCCCCCTACAACCACTAGCTGGTTGGCTGCTCGAAGAACTTGACACTTGTCATTTGAGAGCAACCCATCCTCCGAGGACTTTGAGCGAAAATCATCAAGTGAGGAAAAACCCCAAAACAAACCCTACAAACCCAAAGTGATTGAGCATCATCAAGAAATTGATCCTGCGTGGATCCGACGCTTGTTACCTTTGAAGACTGTGCTTCTTCCAGACGGTTAGGCGTCATGGTCTAGAGCATCCAAGAGGAATTGTGGATCGCCGAGTGACCAAGTCTGTGAAGGTTTGGAAGTCGCTCAAGACTTACCACGAGTGATTGGACGAGGTCTGTGTGACCTTAGTTCAAGGATAATACGGTGAGGACTTGGTGTCCGAGCTGCGTGCTGCGGTATTTGGGTGTCCGGACTGTGTCCTCGAGTTTAAATACTCGGCCGCTCCAACTGCATCGCACAACTGAGGCAGCAGTTGGAAATGGTCTACCAAATCATTGTCTTCACTAACCCTACTGGTTCTATTTCCTCAACCCTTCCATTTCCTCATTACTGTGTTGAGTGTTTGTTCATATCTGTGTTTGAAGACTTTGACTGAAGACTTTCTCAATTTCCTCAGTTCAATTTCTTCAGTCTGTTTGTCTTCATCTTGTGTTATCCTGTGATTACGCTTTACTTTCTGTGCTAGTCTTCATTTCATCATGATGACCATGCGTGTATTCTGTTAAGCTTACTTCTGAGTACTTATCCCGCTGCAAGTAGTTCTTCGCTAAGGAATTTCCTCACCGGCAAATTCCTCAGTGAAGAATTCATAAAAATCGCCTATTAACCCCCCCCCCCCTCTAGTCGATATAACGCACTTTCAGGGAGGCCCAGGACAGAAAGCACAGCGGCCCGGCGAGGGGAAGATGGCCCAAGGTGCGTCCGGCCCAAAGCCTCACGGCCCAACCAGAGGGGCAGGGAGATGGGCGCGAGGGTTTCCCTCGTCGCCGCCATCCCTGCTGCGGCCGGTGCCGGAGCTAGGAGGAGCGGGCCAAGCGCGCTGGGGGCCCCGACTGGGTGAGTGGCGGAGGGAGGACGAGCCAAACACAGCAATGGAAGGTCTGAAGGGCGAGGTGCAGCAAAGAGGCGGGATGCATGACGACAGAGCCGCCGGGCCGTGAAGGGGAGCATCGGCCGGGGAGGGAGGAGTCCCGAAGGTCGAGGGGCACCCCGTGCGCCAGGAAAAGTGATAACCCGCAAGTATAGGGGATCGCAACAGTTTTCGATAAGTAAGAGTGTCGAACCCAACAAGGAGCTAAAGGTAGAACAAATATTCCCTCAAGTTCTATCGACCACCGATACAACTCTACGCACGCTTAACGTTTACTTTACCTAGAACAAGTATGAAACTAGAAGTACTTTTTAGGTGTTTTTGGATAGGCTTGCAAGAAAATAAAGAGAGCGTAAATGAAAGCTAGGGGCTGTTGTAAGTAAAGAAGCAATAAAGTAAATATAGCGAGTTTGGAAAAGTGGTGATAGGAGTTGCGAAATTGTCCCTAAGCAATTGACTACTTCACTAGACCGATAGCAAGTATTATGTGGGAGAAGCCACTGCTAGCATGTCATCCCTTACTTGGAATTCTATGCACTTATGAATGGAACTATTAGCAAGCATTCGCAACTACTAACATTCATTAAGGTAAAACCCAACCATAGCATTAAGATATATTGGTCCCCATTCAATCCCGTATGCATCAATTTCTATGCTAGGCTGAAGCTTCTGTCACCCTTGCGCTCCAATACATAGTCCTATCAACATACAACTAACCCTAAGGTGTGATCCACGCGCGCGCTCATATGATGGGAACCAAAGGACAACAACATAACCACAAGCAAATTAAATCAATCATAGCAATTCATCAACCACCAATAGGACAACGAAAAATCTACTCAGACATCATAGGATGGCAACACATCATTGGATAATAATATGAAGCATAAAGCACCATGTTCAAGTAGAGGGTACAGCGGGTTGCGGGAGAGTGGACCGTTGTAGATAGAGGGGGTAAGGTGATGGAGATGTTGGTGAAGATGGCGAAGGTGTTGGTGAAGATCACGGTGATGATGATGATGACCACGACAGCGTTCCGGTGCCACCGAAAGAGAAGGGGAGAGGGGGCCCCTTCGTCTTCTTCTTCCTTGACCTCCTCCCTACATGGGAGAAGGGTTTCCCCTATGATCCTTGGCCTCCATGGCGTGGGAGGGGCGAGAGCCCCTCCGAGATTGGATCTATCTCTCTGTTTCTGCGTTCTCTTCTGCTGCCCTTTCACCGTTTCATATATATATGGAGATCCGTAACTCCGATTGGACTGAAACCTTCGCCGTGATTTTTTTTACCAAAAATTAGCTTTCTTGCGGCCGAAGAAGGGCATCAACCGCCTTACGGGTGGCCCACGAGGCTCAGGGGCGCGCCCTGGGGGGGTAGGGCGCGCCCCCTACCTCGTGCCCACCTCAGACACCGTTTCACGTGGACCTTTCTCCCAGATTTTCCAAATATTCCAAAATAATTCTCCGTCCGTTTTTCTCCCGTTTGGATTCCGTTTGATATGGATATTCTGCGAAACCAAAAACATGCAACAGATAGGAACTGGCACTGGGCACTGGATCAATATGTTAGTCTCAAAAATAGTATAAGCCAAAAAGTATATGAAAGTTGAATAATATTGGCATGGAACAATCAAAAATTATAGATACGACGGAGACGTATCAGCATCCCCAAGCTTAATTCCTGCTCGTCCTCGAGTAGGTAAATGATAAAAAGGATAATTTTTGATGTGGAATGCTACCTAGCATAATCTTGATCATGTATCTAATCATGGCATGAATATTAAGATACGAGTGATTCAAAGCAATAGTCTATCCTTTGACATAAAAACAATAATACTTCAAGCACACCAACCAAGCAATTATGTCTTATTGAAATAACATAGCCAAAGAAAGCTCATCCCTACAAAATCATATAGTCCGCTATGCTCCATCTTCACCACACAAAATATTCACATCATGCACAACCCGATGACAAGCCAAGCAATTGTTTCATACTTTTGACATTTCACAAACCTTTTCAACTTTCACGCAATACATGAGCGTGAGCCATGGACATAGCACTATAGGTGGAATAGAATATGATGATCGGGGTTATGTGGAGAAGACAAAAAAGAGAAGGTCTCACATTGACGCGGCTAATCAACGGGCTATGGATATGCCCATCAATTGATGTCAATGTGAGGAGTAGGGATTGCCATGCAACGGATGCACTAGAGCTATAAGTGTATGAAAGCTCAAACTGAAACTAAGTGGGTGTGCATCCAACTTGCTTGCTCATGAAGACCTAGGGCATTTGAGGAAGCCCATCGTTGGAATATACAAGCCAAGTTCTATAATGAAAATTCCCACTAGTATATGAAAGTGATAACTTAAGAGACTCTCTATATGAAGAACATGGTGCTACTTTGAAGCACAAGTGTGGTAAAAGGATAGTAACATTGTCCCTTCTCTCTTTTTCTCTCTTTTTTTGTAGGATTCTTTGGCCTCTCTCTTTTTTTGGGCTTCTTTGGCCACTTTTATTTTCATAACCTCACATGGGACAATGTTCTAATAATGATGATCATCACACTTTTATTTACTTACAACTCAATATTACAACTTGATATCTAGAACAAATATATGACTCCATATGAATGCCTCCGGCGGTGTACCGGGATGTGCAATGATCTAGCGTAGCAATGACATCAAAAAACGGACAAACCATGAAAACATCATGCTAGCTATATTACGATCATGCAAAGTAATATGACAATAAATGCTCAAGTCATGTATATGATGATGATGGAAGTTGCATGGCAATATATCTCAGAATGGCTATGGAAATGCCATGATAAGTAGGTATGGTGGCTGTTTTGAGGAAGATATAAGGAGGTTTATGTGTGATAGAGCGTATCGTATCACGGGGTTTGGATGCACCGTGAAGTTTGCACCAACTCTCGAGGTGAGAAAGGGCAATGCACGGCATCAAGAGGCTAGCAATGATGGACGGGTGAGACTGCGTATAATCCATGGA
Organism: Aegilops bicornis; assembly: GCA_021605145.1. Taxonomy (NCBI): domain Eukaryota; kingdom Viridiplantae; phylum Streptophyta; class Magnoliopsida; order Poales; family Poaceae; genus Aegilops; species Aegilops bicornis. The sequence goes on from CM038669.1 coordinate 166,506,400, forward strand.
CTCAACCTTAGTCATAAAGAACTCACATACTTATTGCAAAAATCTATTAGTCATCAAAACAAAGTACTATGCGCATGCTCCTAGGGGGATAGATTGGTAGGAAAAGACCATCGCTCGTCCCCGACCGCCACACATAAGGAAGACAATCAATAAACACCTCATGCTCCAACTTCGTTACATAACGGTTCACCATACATGCATGCTACGGGACTTGCAAACCTCAACACAAGTATTTCTCAATTTCACGATTACTCAACTAGCACGACTCTAATATCACCACCTTTATATCACAAAACTATTTCAAGGAATCAAACATATCATATTCAGTGATCTACTAGTTTTATGTAGGGTTTTATGACTAACCATGTGAATGACCAGTTCCTGTCATCTCTCTAAATAGATATAAATGAAGCACAAGAGTTTAATTCTTTCTACAAAATATATGACCACGCTCTAACAAATATAAGTGAAGCAAAGAGCATTCTACAAATGGCGGTTGTCTAAGTGAAGAGAAACAGGCAATCCAAACTTCAAATGATATAAGTGAAGCACATGAAGCATTCTATAAAGCCATACTCAAAAGATATAAGTGAAGTGCAAAGAGCATTCTTATAAATCAACCAAGGACCATCTCATACCAGCATGGTGCATAAAAGAAAAAACAAAACTAAATGCAAAAGACGCTCCAAGATTTGCACATATCACATGAATGAAACGAATCCGAAAACATACCGATATTTGTTGAAGAAAGAGGGGATGCCTTCCGAGGCATCCCCAAGGTTAGACGCTTGAGTCTCCTTGAATATTTACTTGGGGTGCCTTGGGCATCCCCAATCTTGAGCTCTTGCCTCTCTTCCTTCTTCTCACATCGAAACCTTCTCGATCATCGAACACTTCATCCACACAAAACTTCAACAGAAAACTTGGTAAGATCCGTTAGTATAATAAAGCAAATCACTACTCTAAGTATTGTTACAAACCAATTCATATTTTGTTTTTGCATTGTGTCTACTGTAACATAACTTTTTCATGGCTTAATCCACTGATATAAATTGATAGTTTCATCAAAACAAGCAAACTATGCATCAAAAACAGAATCTGTCTAAAACAGAACAGTCTGTAATAATCTGAACATTTACCATACTTCTGATACTTGAAAAAATCTGCCAAAATTAGGAAAAATAAACAATTTGTATATAAATACAGTGCAAAAAGAATCAGAACCGTTTGACGTTCCAGTAAAAAATTAAAATCGCGCACTACAGCCAAAGTTTCTATCCTGCACCGCACAAACCAACAAGCATTGTAAACATCCTAAAGGTAAACCTTGGCACATTATTTTGATAATACAATGGAATTGTACAAGGGGATAATTATTTTTGTTGAAAAGTTTCTGTAATCAAGATTCACAAAGTTTCCGTGAGCATGAACAAAGTTCAAGGCTAGCTCCCACTTCAACAATGCTTGTCTTTCTCACTTTCGCTTTTCTTTTTGAAAAAGCTTTGGGTTCCCCTCTTTATTTTTGTTGTTTTTAAACTATATGAAAGCACTCAACAGAAATAAATGACTCTCTAAAACTTCCGGGTTGTCTCCCTGGCAGCGCTTTCTTTAAAGCCATTAAGCTAGGCATATAGTGCTCAAGTAGTGAATCCACCCGGATCCCAAGGTCTATTGTAGCGACCAGACCTCAAACAGTCTGATCTCTGTGCTTTAGTGTCATCCCTAGATCATTAATGCTGACACGCACAGTACTTGAAGGATTTATAACAGAGTAGCAATCACACACTTATTACAGCGGATGTCTCAAAAGAGAGCTTATTACAATAAATATGGCTTAAGGCCATCTAATAACGATAACAGTGGAAGGCTTGGAAGAAAAGCGAGTCCATCAACTCCAACGGCATCACTGAGTATAGAACCACGACCTACAACACCTTACTCGTCGTCTGATAAGTCTGCAACATAAACGTTGCAGCCCGAAAACGGGTCAGCACATGGAATATGCTGGCAATGTAACACATAGAGAGTAATGAACTGAAATAGGCTATACTACATGCATATATGGCTGGTGGAAAGCTCTATGGTTACGCTTTTAAATAAGTCAATTTTTCCCTACTGCAAAGAAATAAATTTTATTTAACTATCATGGTGGTTGTTAAACATTGAGAGTGTAGACACCCTCTCAATCCTAATTAAGCATCATCATTAAACCCAACAATATTAATTAAAGTAACATGATGAGATTCACATGATAATCCAAGTACTAGATACTCAAGATGTCCATAACCGGGGACACGGCTAGCCATGATTAGTTTATACACTCTGCAGAGGTTTGCACACTTTTCCCCACAAGACTCGATCTCCTCCGTTGGGATTCTCGCACTACATGGTGTTTGAGAAACGGATGACCGAGACATAGTCTTTCAGAAGCGCTAGCACCTTACGATCGGGTAGACAGTTACACCTACTTTCCCCTACATCTGCTAGTCTACCATTGTAAGAGTTCGCACGACTTAATCAACTATGCTAGAGCCCATAGTAGCTTGTGGCTGCACACGGAAGTTTCTAGCATGAATAATCTCATGATCCCTTTGAGCCTGGGTGGCGGTCCATAAAGAAAAACAGGCAATCGCTAGAATACCCAGGTGCCTCAATCCACCCAGATGTGTATTAAAGTTGCCACCTTAAATAAACCATCAAATTACCATCTCACATCTGTCATGGATACACTCACCCAATCCACGTCTACTGGCATAGCATGGCATAAGAAAACGTAGAAGTAACTCCCAAGGGTTGATAATAAAACAGGTAATAGGTACTACCTCATCTACTTCCCAAAACCCTCATATTAATCAGATCCTAATCATGCAATTGTTTGAGGATTTATCTAATGCAATAAAACTGGGTAGTAAAGAGGTATGATCAAAGTATTACTTTCCTTGCTGATGATCCGTGAAACCTAGAGATTTGAAGTAGCAAGCGGCGCACTCCGGGTATTCTATCGCAAACAAACAAGCATACAATAAGAACTCAACTAATGCACATGTAAACATTAAATAAGAGATATAACCAGAAAGTTCAACTTAAGAACTCCGGTCTGCAAAAAGAATCAAATCAAACGAAGCAACGAAAGTCAAACGGTGAAAGAAACAAACTTTGTTACCTAATCTGGACCTAAGTCAAATTTTACAGTATCAAAAACTTGTTTGAGTTGGTTAAACGGAAAGAGGGTTTCGAAATGAAACTCTAGGCGCTTGAATCGCCTGATTCCGATAAACGAGCAAAAAGTTAAACTAAAACGAAAATCGGATCAGAAATCGCGATCGAAAATAATCGCGGAAAATCGAAGAAAAAGAAAAACGGACGAACAGGCTAACGAACGAGCGTTAACGCTGCTGACTAAGCAGCGAAAACCGTTTGTTGAAGCGAGCGTGCAGATTTAACGTCCGCTAAATAAACGAAACCTAAAAAAAACCGATCTAAAAAAAACGGATCTTGGTTTTTTGAAAGAAAAAAACCGAACACCTAATTTTTTTTCAAAACCGGCGGCTACCTCGGGATGCGTGACGGCAGCGGCGGCGGCTACTCCGGCGGCGGCGGGCTCGGCGGCAAGGGCGGGTCGGCGTCGGCGACGCAATGGCGGCGGATCGGCCAGCGGCAATCGGCGCGCGGATCGGGCTAGGGTTTGAAGTGGAGTGCGGCTCGGGCTCCCCGGCTTATAAAGGCCGGCCGGGCCTAGAGTCCTAGGTGGACACGGCCCGGTTAGGTCGTTTCGCGTTTTTTTTAAAACATCACGCGATATTTCTTTATTTTGATTTTATTATTAAATCCTCAATATTTCTTTATTTTGAGAAAGTCATTTTATTCCCTCTCTCATATATTTTTTTAAAAGAAATAATTGAAGATAAAATAAATAAAATCAAATGATCGTATTTTCAAAATTTGAGAAAACTCAAATATGAAAATAACGAAATCCCCAACACTCTCCGTGGGTCCTTGAGTTGCGTAAAATTTCTAGGATCGAGCCAAATTGCAATAAAATATGATATGCAATGATGATCTAATGTATAACATTCCAAGTTGAAAATTTGGGATGTTACAAACCTACCCCTCTTAAGATGAATCACGCCCTCGAGATTCGGGTTGGCTAGAAAATAGGTGAGGGTGGTCCTTCAGCAGATCTTCCTCTCGCTCCCAGGTGGCTTCATCCTCGATGTGGTGGCTCCACTGAACTTTGCAAAACTTGATAACCTTGCTGCGGGTGACTCGGCTGGCATACTCAAGAATCTTGACTGGTTTCTCCTCATAGGTTAAATCACTATCCAATTGAATCGCTTCCAGCGACACTGTATCTCTCAGCAGTACATCAGCCATCTCTACGTGGCACTTCTTCAACTGGGAAACGTGGAACACGTCATGAACTCCTGACAATCCTTCGGGAAATTCCAACATGTAAGCAACTTCTCTCATACGCTCCAAAACTTTGTATGGTCCCACGAAACGTGGCGCTAACTTTCCCTTAACTCCAAAGCACTTAACTCCTCGAAGTGGAGATACACGAAGATAAACTCTCTCTCCGACTTCGTACATTGTCTCCTTGCGTTTAGAATCTGCATAGCTCTTCTGCCTGGACTGGGCTACCTTGAGCCTATCGCGAATCAACTTCACCTTCTGTTCAGACTCTTTAATCAAATCCGGTCCAAACAACTAGCGGTCTCCAACTTCATCCCACAACAGCGGGGTTGTGCACCTCCTTCCGTACAAGGCTTCGAAAGGGGCCATCTTCAAACTGGATTGATAAATGTTGTTGTAAGAGAACTCCGCATATGGCAAGTTGTCATCCCAACTAGATCCATAATCTAGCGCACAAGCTCTTAGCATATCCTCCAAAATCTGATTTACTCTCTCGGTCTATCCATCTGTCTGCGGATGAAAGGCTATACTGAACTCTAGTCTGGTACCCAAAGTTTCGTGCAACTGATTCCAGAACTTTGAGGTAAACTGGGTTCCTCTATCTGATACAATGCTCCTCGGAAATCCATGCAGACATAAGATCCTGGTCATGTATATCTTTGCTAACTTAGCACTGGTGTAAGTGGTCTTCACTGGGATGAAATGAGCTACTTTCGTCAAACGATCAACTACAACCCAAATCGAGTCATAGCCTGAACGAGTCATGGGCAATCCCGTGATAAAATCCATGCCTAGCTTATCCCACTTCCATTTGGGTATTGGCAATGGCTGTAACAATCCTGCGGGCTTCTGATGCTGTGCCTTTACTCTCTGACATACATCACAGACTGCTACATACTCCGCAATATCCTTCTTCATTTCAGTCCACCAGAATGTGTCCTTCAAATCCAAATACATCTTGGTATCTCCTGGGTGAATCGAATACGGTGAATCATGGGCCTCCTGCAGAATCAACTTCCTGATCTCCGGGTCATTAGGCACATAAACACGGTCTTCAAACCATAGGGTATCGTGCTCATCCTCACGAAATCCTTTAGCTTTTCCTTTGTTCATCTTCTCTTCAATAGAGGCAATCTCCTTGTCAGTCTTTTGAGCTTCTCTGATCTTATCCATCAAAGTAGATTGAATCTCCAATGCTGCTACATAGCCTCTCGGAACTATCTCCAAACATAGCTCTCGAAGATCCTCGGCTAACTCCTTTGGTAACTATCTCGTCACGAGTGTGTTGACATGGCTCTTGCGGCTCAACGTGTCAGCTACTACGTTAGCCTTTCCGAGATGATAATGCAATCTCATATCATAATCCTTGATGAGCTCCAACCATCTCCTTTGTCTGAGATTCAATTTCTTCTGCGTGAAAATGTATTTCAAACTCTTGTGATCCGTGTACACCTCACAATGGTTTCCGATGAGAAAATGTCTCCACGTCTTCAATGCGTGCACTACGGATGCTAACTCCAAATCATGTGTAGCATAATTCAACTCATGGGGCTTAAGTTGTCGTGAGGCATACGAAACATATCTTCCCTCCTACATAAGCACTGCTCCAAGTCCTCGACGATAAGCGTCACAATAAACTTCATAATCCTTGCGCTGATCTGGCAGAATCAACACTGGTGATGTAACCAAACGTTTCTTCAACTCCTGGAAACTTGCCTCACATTCTTTAGTCCATTTGAACTTGGTATCTTTCTTCAACAACTCCGTCATGGGATTAGCAATCTTCAAGAAATTCTCAATGAATCTCCGGTAGTATCCTGCGAGTCCAAGAAAACTCCGGATTTCTCCAACTGTTGTTGGGGCTTCCCAATTTGTCACAGTGACAACTTTGGTGGGGTCTACAGCTATTCCTTCTCCGGATATAACATGTCCGAGAAATCCAACTTCCTTCAACCAAAACTCACATTTGCTGAACTTGGCGTATAACTGATGTTCTCTGAGCTTCTCCAATACCAAACGCAAATGCTCCTTATGCTCATCTTCATTCTTCGAGTAGACCAAAATATCATCAATGAACACCACGACGAACTTATCCAAAAACTCAATAAACACCTTGTTCATCATGTTCGTGAAATAGGCGGGTGCGTTAGTCAGACCAAATGACATAACGGTATACTCATACATCCCGTACCTAGTGGTAAAAGTCGTCTTAGGTATATCCTGCTCTCTAATCTTCAACTGATGGTATCCTGATCGCAGATCGATCTTGGAAAATACCTTAGCTCCTTGCAATTGGTCAAACAAATCGTTGATCATCGGGGTACTTGTTCTTAATTGTTACTTCATTCAATCCTCGATAATCAACAACCATCCTTAATGATCCATCCTTCTTCTCCACTAGAAGTACTGGCGATCCCCAAGGTGAAGAACTTGGGCGAATAAAACCTTTATCCAGTAACTCCTTAATCTGCTTCTTAATTTCCTCCAAATCTTGTGCGGGCATCCGGTACGGTCTCTTAGATATCGGCCCTGTGCCTGGCAAAAGCTCAATCCAAAAACTCAATATATCTATCCGGTGGCATGCCTGGCAACTCTTCTGGAATGTGACGCCCGGATAATTAGACTACAGTAATTCCCTGCTAATGTTGCCACGTCACCTCATTCACTGTAGTTAACCTCGCGTTAGTTCGAAACCGATTCAAATTCAAATTCAAAATCAAGCAAACAATAAAAGTTTTCAAATAAAACTAAAATGTTCAAGTTGTGCCAAATAATGCATAGGTAATTATGGTGGAGGAACCAAACTTTTATAAACTGTTTAAATATTCTAAAATGAATAAAACATAGCAAGAATAATTATTTAAATGCTTTTAAAATAATAATCGTGGCAGTAGCATATTTATTAATACTATTTTAGATACAACTTTTGTATTTTATAAAAAATTAAAATCTAATAAAACAGAACAGGAAAATAAATAAATAAAAGAGAGAAGCAAAACTAAATAAAAGGGGACACCCCCCCCCCCCCACTGGGCCAACCGGCCCATCTGGCAGCCAATCCAACCCAACTGGCCCACCTAACCCCCTGGCCTATTTGGGCTACCCCCCCCCCCCAAATCCTAACCCCCACCGACACCCCCACTTCCCCACCCCCACGGCGCCTCCCCGATCCACATTGGATCGGCTCAGCCTCGCCTCGCCCGCGCCGCTCGATCTCCGCCGCCCGACGCCGTCCATCTCCGACGCACCTCGCCGGCCTACCTCCTCCTCCCCACCGGTCTGCCTCCTCCGACGCCGTCGTCCCCATCGACCACCTCGCGCCCTACTGCCCATGCCCTACACCCATAGTGAGCCGCCGCCTCCCTCCCCCCTCCTTGCTTCCGCAGCACCGCCGCATAGCCACCGCTGCTCCCTTCCTCACCGCTGGCTCACCATGACCACTAGAGCCAGCGTGCTCACCAGCTGGCCTTCTTGCCGCTTCCTCCAGCGTCGCCGCCGACCACACGCTCGCGGCCACCATGGCCCCGGCCAGCTTTACAGCGCCAGCACACCAGACAGCCTCCAGTCGCCCTCAGCCTCCTCCTCTCGCACCTTGCACAGCCCACCTCACGCGCGCCCGGCTTCGCCCCGCCCGCTCTGGCGCTGCTCACCCGCCCTCGCCTGTGCCTGCGTCGGCCGCCCCACTGCTACATGGCCTCATTCGCCTCCGGTCGCCGCGCCCATGGTCCTCGCGCACAGACACCGCGCGTCGCCCGTCGCCCGTCATGTTCTCGCCACAGCCTCCCCTAACGATGCCGCTATCCTTGCGCCGCGCAGATGAACCCCCTCGCAGCCTCGCCGGTGCCGGCCGGCCTCCGGTCTTCGCCCAATGGCGCCGTTTCCCCATCATATGGTGGGCGTGCGCTAAACAGTGGTGCCCACGCCCGCACCAGAACCCCACACCCGCTAAGGCCCTGGCCCCATGACAGTCGGGGCCCAGCCCTTGAGAATGTTTTATAAAAAAGAATTAAAAAAATAAAAGTAAAAATAAATAAATAATTGATTAATTGATTAATTAATTGAAGAATTAATTAACTTAATTAATTTTGATTAATTAAACTAAACAACTAATTAAACTAATTAATCATAATTAGTTAGTCTAGTCAATGACAGTGGGGCCCACCCCTAATTAATCCTAATTAGGTTAATTAAAATGTTTAATTAAAATGTGTCACTGACCGGTGGGACCCACTGGTCAGGTTGACCAGTCAACCACTTGTTATTTCACGACATCGACATGACATCATCGATGTCATAAATCTAATTTCAATTAAATTAAATAATTAATTAAATTCCGAAATTAATAAATTCTTTTGAAAATCATATCTTTTAATCCGTAACTCGGATGGAAATACTTTCTACATGAAAGTTGCTCAGAACGACGAGACAAATCCGGATACGCAGCCCGTTCGTCCGCCACACACCCCTAGCATATCGAACATGCAACTTTCCCCCTCCGGTTCATTTGTCTGAAAACGGGAAACACCGGGGATACTTTCCCGGATGTTTCCCCCCTTCGCCGGTATCACCTACTACCGTGATTGGGCACCCCTAGCATCACGCTTTGTCATGTCATGCATAGTCATGCATTTGTTTGCATTGTATTTATTGTTTCTTCCCCTCTTCTCTCGCTGAACACCGAGACCGGCCTTGCTGCTACCCGGTGTTGTGACCCCTCCTTCTCGGTGAGCTTCGAGCAAGCCCCCCGATCACCGGATGTCGCCTATTCTTCTCTATCTGCTTGCATTAGAGTAGTGTAGCATATTCTTTGCTTTAGTTAATCCTATCACGATGCATAGCCTTTGTCCTTGCTACTCTGTTGTTACCTTTACGCAATCCTAAATGCTTAGTATAGGATGCTAGTATTCCATCTGTGGCCCTACATTCTTGTTCGTCTGCCTTGCTATACTATCGGGCCATGATCACTCGGGAGGTGATCACGGGTATATACTTATATACTATTACATGATACATGTGGTGACTAAAGACAGGTCGGCTCGTAGGAGTACCCTCGAGTGGATCTTTATGGCGGAGCGATAGGGCAGGTTGAGACCGCCTAGGTGAGAGGTGGGCCTGGCCCTGGTCGGTGTCCGCGGTTACATCATTAACACGCTTAACGAGATCTTGGTATTTGATCTGAGTCGGCCATTTGGTCTATACGCACTAACCAACTCTGTGAAAGCAGATTATGGGCACTTTCGGCGTCGTGGTATCGGTCAAGCCTTCGTGGACGTCGTCGGCCCAGCGGCGTCGCCGGATTGGAACGTAAGCCTGCTCTTGTATTAAGGGGCTAGTTACGCTTCCGGCCGCGTTACATAGCGTCTTGAGGTGTGCTAAGGCGATGGGCCCGGACCCTGTCGCTTAGGTTTAGACCGGCGTCGACCTCTCTGATGGCCTAGGTGGGGCTGCGACGTGTTGATCTTCCGATGCCGAGCATGACCCAGAAAAGTGTGTCCGGCCAAATGGGATCAAGCGTGTTGGGTTATGTGGTGCACCCCTGCAGGGAATTTTATCTATTCGAATAGCTGTGATCTTCGGTAACAGGACGACTTGGAGTTGTACAATGACCTTATGACAACTAGAACCGGATACTTGAAAAACACACACTTCAAAGTGCCAGATACAAATCGGTGGTCGCACTCTCTAACAGGCGAGGAGAGGATCGCCGGGTAGGATTATGCTATGCGATGCTACTTGGAGGACTTGATCTACTCTCTTCTACATCTTTTGCAAGACGGAGGCTCCCGAGCGTAGTCTTCGATAAGACTAGCTATCCCCTCCTCCCTTATTCTGGCATTCTGCAGTTCAGTCCACCGATATTGCCTCTTTACACATATACCCATGCATATGTAGTGTAGCTCCTTGCTTGCGAGTACTTTGGATGAGTACTCACGGTTGCTTTCTCTCCCCTTTTCCCCCCTTTCCTTTCTTTCTGGTTGTCGCAACCAGATGCTGGAGTCCAGGGGCCAGACGCCACCGTCGATGACGACTCCTACTACACTGGGGGTGCCTACTACTACGTGCAGCCCGCGGACGATGACCATGAGTAGTTTAGGAGGATCCCAGGTAGGAGGCCTGCGCCTCTTTCGATTGTATCCCAGTTTGTGCTAGCCTTCTTAAGGCAAACTTGTTTAACTTATGTCTGTACTCAGATATTGTTGCTTCCGCTGACTCGTCTATGATCAAGCACTTGTATTCGAGCCCTCGAGGCCCTGGCTTGTATTATGATGCTTGTATGACTTATTTATGTTTTAGAGTTGTGTTGTGATATCTTCCCGTGAGTCCCTGATCTTGATCGTACACATTTGCGTGCATGATTAGTGTACGATTGAATCGGGGGCGTCACATGGAAATACATCAGGGAAATCCTTCACCACTGGTACTTCCTCCTGTATAACTCCTGATAAGGAATTTACTTGAGTCCTCTTCGGCTCATGTCTTGATACATACTTGATTCTTCTCCCTTCCGGGGTGGTAAGTAAAGTCGGCTTACTGGCGCAATCGATGTTTCCTACATACATCGATAGCCAATCCATACCCAGAATCACATCCAAACCTTGCGATTCCAGAATGATTAAATCAGAGGGAAAAACATGCCTACCTATACTCAATGGCACTTGAAAACATCCTCGACTGGCCATATACTCCGCTCCTGGTGAGCTTACTAGCATAGGTGTTCTAAGAACCTTGGTGGGCAGTTTATACTTATCCACAAATCCCCTTGATATGTATAAATGCGATGCACCAGTATCAAAAAGAACGATTGCAGTAAATGACTTAACCAAAAACTTACCTATTACTGCATCTGGCTGGCCTTCAACCTCCTCCACGTTAACGTGGTTAACTTTATCCTGTTGAAAGGGTTCGGCTTCTTCCAGGCTTCCATTGCCATTTCCATTCTGGGCTTCAGGACATTCATTGGCATAATGTACAGTCTTCTGACACTTCTAGCAAGTGACTTGGCTCAGGTCACTCTTGGCTGGGGTTGACGGGTTGGTACGGTTCTGGCGTTGCTTCCTCCATTCCCGCTACCATTCTTGGGGCCATTATGATTATGCGAATTCCCTCCTCCATGGTATGCTGAAAATGTCCTCCCGGTTTAGGAGTAAAACGTGGCTTCTGCTGAGCTCCAGAATTGTACTTCCCTTACCCATACTTCCTCTTGGATTTTCAATCTGCTGCTGCTTCCCTTCAATCATGAGAGCATGATCTACCAACTCCTGGTAGTTGTTGAAGCTTGCTACCATCAACTGCATGCTCAGCTCATCATTCAGTCCTTCCAGAAACTTCTCACCTTAGTTGCATCCGTAGTAACGTCATCTGGGCATAACGTGCTAACTTACTAAAGTCATCCACATCTTGTGGCCAACTGTCCGTCCTCCTTGGCGCAAGTTGCGAAACTCACGCTTCTTCATGGCCATAGCTCCTGCTGAAACATGGGCGACGGAAAGCTTCTTTGGCCAGATCCCATGTGACAGTGTCGATAGGATAAGTGGTTGTGAAATTCTCCCACCATGCTTCTGCAGGTCCTTCAAGTTGATGTGCGGCAAAATGCACCTTTTCCACATCTGTGCATCCTGCTGTGGTCAACTCCCTTGCTGTCTTGCGGAGCCAATCATCTGCAACTATCGGCTCGGTGCTACTGGAGAACACCGGCGGATTCAGTCTAAGGAAATGGGTTAAGTGATGAACAGGTGGTGGAGGTGGTGGGTTGTTGTTGTTGTTCCCCTGGTTCTGATTCTGGACTAGCAACTGCATCAACACATTCTGCTGCTGGATCAACTGAGTGAGCTCTGGTGCGAAAGCAAATCCATTGTCACGTCTCGGAGGCATCTGAGGGTTTAGAAAAGATGAGAAAATAGAAAAGAATGGGGTCTAGAGAGAAAACACTACCCATATGCACATGAGACAAATTCAATCAATATCACTCCAATAAATTCAAACAAAGGCATACAACGCTCTAACTATCGTTATAAAAGTGCTCGGACTATACTTGATACATGGGTGAATACTACTACTGTTATGGTGGTTGACTAGAAAAACTGCTCCGATGAAGACTCCATGATATCCGCTCCAGCTTCATCAACATAGTCGTCATCGCTATCGTTTGGGTCCGAGTCGGTGTCGTCGATGATGATATAGTTCTCCGGGCAAGTGGAATCGTCATCTTCTCCTCCTAGCGCGGGGTCTCCCATGAAAACTCCTAGCTTCCTGGTTAGGTCGTCATTCTTCTCTACTAATACTTCGATTTCCTCCATATAATCTTCGTGTAGCCTTGAGTTCTTCCTCCAGCTCCGTGATCTTGGTCAAGGCCTTCTGCAGATCTATCATGCCTGCGCATATCTGGTTCTCCTGGCGTCGAATGTGCTGGTTTAACTCCTGGATAAAAGATGCGATTGATCTATCCTTCCTGGTGCTGATCGTCTCCCATTGCTCATCTCGGCGCCCACAAATCTGGTAGATAGTGTCCTTGAGATCATTGTGGTAAACTTCTCCAATGCGTTCCATGGTGATGTGGGCTGCCATACTCTTTCCTCGACTCCAGGTTGGTGCATCAAAGGAGAACTCTATGGGCTCAGTGACTGGTGTGAATGTCCTTCCTGGAACTTGAACTTGAATCATCCAGCGCTCCTCTTCGGGTAAAGTGGCCTTGTAGGTCCTGGTGAAGCTTGGTACTCCGATTTTCAGGTATCTAGTAACTTCCTTCAAGTGGCGTCCAAAGGGTGTATCTTCATCCGGTTGCGTGAACTTGTTCCTTGCATCCGCCATCCTAAAAGAGTAGAAAAGATGAGGAGTCAGAAATGAGAAGAGTGAGTAGTGATCTAGGGCTTTTAGCTTAGTGGTCGTGTCCTCTGATCGAGTGTGCTCGATACCATATTATAGCGACAGGACCTCAAACAGGTGATCTCTGTGCTTTAGTGTCATCCTGGATCAAGAATCTTTGACACACGATGCTTGAAGGATTTATAACAGAGTAGCAATCACACACTTATTACAGTGAATGTCTCAAAAGAGAGCTTATTACAATAAATATGGCTTAAGGCCATCTAATAACGATAATAACGAAGGCTTGGAAGAAAAGCGAGTCCATCAACTCCAACGGCATCAGAGTATAGAACCACGACCTCTGACACCTTACTGTCGTTCGATAAGTCTCGCAACATGAACGTTGCAGCCTGAAAACGGGTCAAGACATGGAATATCTTTGGCAATGTAACACATAGAGAGTAATGAACTGAAATAGGCTATACTACATGCATATATGGCTGGTGGAAAGCTCTATGGTTACAGCTTTGTGTAAAGCCAATTTTTCCCTCTTGCAAAGGAATAAATTTTATTTAACTATCATGGTGGTTGTTAAACATTGAGAGTGTAGACACCCTCTCAATCCCAATTAAGCATCATCATTAAACCCAACAATATTAACTAAAGTAACATGATGAGATTCACATGATAATCCAAGTACTAGATACTCAAGATGTCCATAACAGGGGACACGACTAACCATGATTAGTTTATACACTCTGCAGAGGTTTGCGCACTTTTCCTCAAGAAGACTCGATCTCCTCCGTTAGGATTCTCGCACTACATGGTGTTTGAGAAGCGGATGACCGAGACATAGTCTTTCGTAAGCGCTAGCACCTTACGATCGGGTAGAGCAGTTACACCTACTTTCCCCTACATCTGCTAGTCTACCACTGTAAGAGTTCAAGACGACTTAATCAACTATGCTAGAGCCCATAGTAGCTTGTGGCTGCACGGAAGTTTCTAGCATGAATAATCTCATGATCCCTTTGAGCCTAGGTGGCGGTCCATAAAGAAAAACAGTAATCGCTGGAATACCCAGGTGCCTCAATCCACCCAGATGTGTATTAAAGTTGCCACCTTAAATAAACCATTAAATTACCATCTCACATCTGTCATGGATACACTCACCCAATCCACGTCTACTGGCATAGCATGGCATAAGCAAACGTAGAAGTAACTCCCAAGGGTTTGATAATAAAACAGGTAATAGGTACTACCTCATCTACTTCCCAAAACCCTCATATTAATCAGATCCTAAACATGCAATTGTTTGAGGATTGATCCAATGCAATAAAACTGTGTAGTAAAAAGGTATGATCAAAGTGTTACTTGCCTTGCTGATGCTCCGTGAAACCTAGAGATTCGAAGTAGCAAGTGGCGGACTCCGGGTACTCTATCGCAAACAAACAAGCATACAATAAGCACTCAACTAATGCACAGGTAAAACTCAAATAAGAGATCTAACCAGAAAGTTCAACTTAAGAACTCCGATGCGCAAAAAGAATCAAATCAAAGCGAAGCAACGAAAGTCAAGCGGCGAAGAAACAAACTTCATTTACTAATCTAGACCTAAGTCAAATTTTACAGTAGCAAAAACTTGTTTGAGTTGGTTAAGCGGAAAGAGGGTTTCGAGAGCGAAACTCTAGGCGCTTGAATCGCTGATTCGATAAACGAGCGAAAAGTTAAAATCAAACGAAAATCGGATCAATCGCGATCGAAAATAATCGCGGAAAATCTGAGAAAAAGAAAAAGCGGGACGAACAGGCTAACGAAGCGGCGTTACGCTGTCACTAAACGAAAACCGTTCGTTGAAACGAACGTACGAACGAACGTCCGCTAAGTAAACTAAACCAGAAAAAAATAAACCGATCTAAAAAAGCGGATCTCGGTTTTTTTGAAAAAAAATGAACACCTATTTTTTTTCCAAAACCGGCGGCTACCTCGGGATGCGTGACGGCGGCGGCGGTGGCTTCTCCGAGGGCGGCGGGCTCCGGCGAGCGGCGGTCGGCGCGAATGACGTCGGCGGCGGGTCGGCGGACGGGCGGCGGGTCGGCGTCGGGCATGGTGGCCGCGGATCGGCGGCAATGGCAAAGACCTGTGGCGGCGGCGGGCCAGCGGTCGGCGCGGTTTGGGGCTAGGGTTTCTAGGGGGCTGGGCTGCGGCTCGGGCTCCCCGACTTATAAAGGCCGGCCGGGCCTAGAGTCCTAGGCGGACACGGCCCGGTTAGGTCGGTTCGCGTTTTTTATGTTTTTGTTTTTAAAAATATTACGCGCAGAAAAACAAATAAAAGAAATACTAAAAGGACTCCAAAAATTCCGAAATAAGTTTTCCCCGACTTATAAAATCAAGCCGGACAAGATGAACATTTATTTGGGGCCTAAATGCAATTTTGAAAAACGCGCATTTTTCCTAAATTCATATAAAATAGCAATAAACTCCAAAATAAAATATTATTTGATTTTATTATTAAATCATCAATATTTCTTTATTTTGGGAAAGTCATTTTATTCCCTCTCTCATATTTTTTAAAGTAATAATTGAAGATAAAATAAATAAAATCAAATGATCCTATTTTCAAAATTTGAGAGAACTAAAATATGAAAATAACGAAATCCCCAACTCTCTCCGTGGGTCCTTGAGTTGCGTAAAATTTCTAGGATCGAGCCAAATTGCAATAAAATATGATATGTAATGATGATCTAATGTATAACATTCCAAATTGAAAATTTGGGATGTTACATATATCAAAGCCAATTTTAATTAGCAATGATTTGTAATTTAGTAGTGAGCACAAAGCAACATATATCAAGCAATGACGAAGTCTAACTCTCTTTCTATGCATCGGCATGTCATAAAAGAACAATTCATGCACACCTAGTAAAGGCCAATGCATAGTACAAACAGTTTCTTGCAATTTTATCATGTTGGAAACATAGAGAGGTGGAGATATAGTTCCTCTCTCATAATAATTGAAAATAGTAGCAGCAAGCACATGCATATTATATTCATCAAAATCATCATGTGCAATGGTAAAATGCAACCCATTAATATAATCCTTAATAAGGGCAAACTTCTCTGATATAGTGTAGTCGGGAGAATTCAAAAAGATAATAGGACTATCATGTGTGGGTGCAATAGCAACAACTTCATGTTTAACATAAGGAACTATAGCAAGTTCATCTCCATAACCATAATTCATATTGGCATCTTGGCCACAAGCATAGCAGGCATCATCAAAAAGGGATATTTCAAAAGAATCAAAGGGATCATAACAGTCATCATAGCAATCATCCTTCGGTAAGCACGAAGGGGAATTAAACAATGTATGAGTTGAAGAGTTACTCTTAGAAGGTGGGCACGGGTGATCAATCCGCTCTTCCTCCTTTTGTTCTGCGCTCTCCTCCTCATCTTTTTCATCCAATGAGCTCACAGTTTCATCAATTTCTTCTTCCATAGATTCCTGTAAAATATTAGTCTCTTCTTGGACAGTGGAGACTTTCCCAATAAGCGCATTAA
Organism: Aegilops bicornis; assembly: GCA_021605145.1. NCBI lineage: Eukaryota > Viridiplantae > Streptophyta > Magnoliopsida > Poales > Poaceae > Aegilops > Aegilops bicornis. The sequence goes on from CM038669.1 coordinate 166,523,176, forward strand.
TATAGAAATTATATTCATAATTATCATAGCAATATTTTAGGATAGCTAAATTTTCAGGCCTATAAACATCATCATCAAAAGCTTCATACTTTTCAAACAAAGATTCATTTCATAAGCACCCTTAAAAGCAACAAATTCTTCTATTTGTTCCACATCATAGTAATCATATATACCATTAGCATAAGAAGCTAAGGTTTTATTATCATTAAATTTGCATGAAAAGGGAAGGTGTGGAGCCTTCATCCTAGAGCAACAAGTATAATCATAACTCAAGCATACTTGCCGAGCATACCACTTCAATATATAAATTTGATCCCATAACAGTTTCCCTTTTTGTGTCATGCGATAATCCCTAAAGTATTCACGTTGATCCAACATTACTCCCATTACCAAATTGAAAGAGGTTTTCTCAGGATTATCAAAGTGGTACATAATATTTTTCACATATTGAGCATCGAGGGTTTTAGGAGGTTCCTCATCTCCATGAGCAGCAAGTACACCTAATTTTTTTGGTATTTCGTGTTCCATATCCATAATAAAGACAAAGAACAACTACGAACAGCAAATAAAAATTACTTAGTGATAAAGCAAACAAGCACACACGAGAATATTCACCCCACGCTATTGCTCCCGGCAGCGGCGCCGGAAAAAGGTCTTGATAACCCACAAGTATAGGGGATACATAGCAGTTTTCGATAAGTAAGAGTGTCGAACCCAACGAGGAGCTAAAGGTAGAACAAATATTCCCTCAGGTTATATCGAACACCGATACAACTCTACGCACGCTTGACGTTTACTTTACCTAGAACAAGTATGAAATTAGAAGTACTTTGTAGGTGTTTTTGGATAGGCTTGCAAGAAAATAAAGAGAGCGTAAATGAAAGCTAGGGGCTGTTGTAAGTAAAGAAGCAATAAAGTAAATATAGCGAGTGTGGAAAAGTGGTGATAGGAGTTGCGAAATTGTCCCTAAGCATTTGACTACTTTACTAGACCGATAGCAAGTATTATGTGGGAGAGGCCACTGCTAGCATGTCATCCCTTACTTGGAATTCTATGCACTTATGATTGGAACTATTAGCAAGCATCCGCAACTACTAACGTTCATTAAGTTAAAACCCAACCATAGCATTAAGATATATTGGTCCCCCTTCAATCCCGTATGCATCAATTTATATGCTAGGCTGAAGCTTCTGTCACCCTTGCCCTCCAATACATAGTCCTATCAACATACAACTAACCCTAAGGTGTGATCCACGCGCGCGCTCATATGAGGGGCACCAAAGGACAGCAACATAACCACAAGCAAATTAAATTAATCATAGCAATTCATCAACCACCGATAGGACAACGAAAATCTACTCAGACATCATAGGATGGCAACACATCATTGGATAATAATATGAAGCATAAAGCACCATGTTCAAGTAGAGGGTACAGCGGGTTGCGGGGGAGTGGACCGCTGTAGATAGAGGGGGGAAGGTGATGGAGATGTTGGTGAAGATGGCGAAGGTGTTGGTGAAGATCGCGGTGATGATGATGATGGCCACGGCAGCGTTCCGACGCCACCGGAAGAGAAGGGGAGAGGGGGCCCCTTCGTCTTCTTCTTCCTTGACCTCCTCCCTAGATGGGAGAAGGGTTTCCCCTCTGGTCCTTGGTCTCCATGGCGTGGGAGGGGCGAGAGCCCCTCCAAGATTGGATCTATCTCTCTGTTTCTGCGTTCTCTTCTACTGCCCTTTCACCGTTTCGTATATATATGGAGATCCGTAACTCCGATTGGACTGAACCTTCCCCGTGATTTTTTACCAAAAATTAGCTTTCTTGCGGCTGAAGAAGTGCATCAACCGCCTTATGGGTGGCCCACGAGGGTCAGGGGCGCGCCCTGGGGGGGTAGGGCGCGCCCCCCTACCTCGTGCCCACCTCGGACACCGTTTCGCGTTGATCTTTCTCCCAGATTTTCCAAATATTCCAAAATAATTCTCCGTCCGTTTTTATCCCGTTTGGATTCCGTTTGATATGGATATTCTACAAAACCAAAAACATGCAATGACAGAACTGGCCTTTGAGCCTTTGGATCAATATGTTAGTCACAAAAATAGTATAAAATGTTGCCAAAAAGTATATGAAAGTTGAATAATATTGGCATGGAACAATCAAAAATTATAGATACGACGGAGACGTATCAAGAAGCACGCCCATCCCTGGTCGGCCGCCCCACGATGCCTGATACGTATCCAACGTATTTATAATTTTTGATTGCTCCATGCTACTTTATCTACTATTTTGGACTATATTGGGCTTTATTTTCCACTTTTCTATTATTTTTGGGACTAACCTATTAACCGGAGGCCTAGCCCAGAATTGTTGTTTTTGCCTATTTCAAAGTGTTTCAAGAAAGCGGAATATCAAACGGAGTCCAAACGGAATGAAACCTTCGGAAACGTGATTTTCTCACCGAACGTGATCCAGGAGACGTGGACCCTACGCCAAGGAACAAGAGAGGCGGTCACGAGGGTGGGTGCGCCCCCCCCCCCTCGGGTGAGCCCCTGCCTCGTAGGCCCCCTGTTGCTCCATCGACGTACTCCTTCCTCCTATATATACATACGTACCCCCAAACAATCAGAACAGGAGCCAAATACCTAATTCCACCGCCGCAACTTCCTGTATCCACGAGATCCCATCTTGGGGCCTGTTCCGGAGCTCACATGGGAGGGCATCCACCACGGAGGGCTTCTACATCAACACCATAGCCCCTCCGATGAAGTGTGAGTAGTTTACTTGCACCTTCGAGTCCATAGCTAGTAGCTAGATGGCTTCTTCTCTCTTTTTGGATCTCAATACAATGTTCTCCCCCTCTCTTGTGGAGATCTATTCGATGTAATCTTCTTTTTGCGGTGTGTTTGTTGAGATCGATGAATTGTGGGTTTATGATCCAAATTATCTATGAATAATATTTGAACCTTCTCTGAATTCTTTTATGTATGATTGGTTATCTTTGCAAGTCTCTTTGAATTATCCGTTTGGTTTGGCCAACTAGATTGGTAGTTCTTGCAATGGGAGAAGTGTTTAGCTTTGGGTTCAATCTTGCGGTGTCCTTACCCGATGTGTAAAGGGTTGCAAGGCACGTATTGTATTGTTGCCATCGAGGATAACAAGATGGGGTATTTATCATATTGCATGAATTTATTCCTCTACATCATGTCATCTTGCTTAATGCGTTACTCCGTTTTAACTTAATACTCTAGATGCATTCTGGATAGCGGTCGATGAGTGGAGTAATAGTAGTAGATGCAGAATCGTTTGGTCTACTTGTCTCGGACGTGATGCCTATATACATGATCATACCTAGATATACTCATAACTATCCTCAATTACATCAATTGCTCAATAGTAATTTGTTCACCCAAGTAGAATACTTATGCTCTTGAGAGAAGCCACTAGTGAAACCTATGGCCCCCGGGTCTATTCTCATCATATCAATCTCCATCACTTTAATACTTGCTTTGTTTTTAGTTTGCTTTTTACTTTTCACTTTGCATCTAAATACCAAAAATACCAAAAATATTATCTATCATCTCTATCAGATCTCACTCTCGTAAGTGATCATGAAGGGATTGACAACCCCTAATCGTGTTGGTTGCGAGTAGCTATCGCTTTGTGCAGGTACGAGGGACTTGTCATTGGCCTCCTCTTTGGATTGATACCTTGGTTCTCAAAACTGAGGGAAATACTTACGCTTACTTTGCTGCATCATCCTCTCCTCTTCGGGAAATCCAACGCGATGCTCAAGAGGTAACAAGAAGAATTTTGGCGCCCGTTGCAGTCTATGCAAAAGTCAACATACCAAGTACCCATCACAAGCCCTATCTCTCGCATTACATTATTTGCCATTTGCCTCTCGTTTTCCTCTCCCCCACTTCGCCCTTGTCGTTTTATTCGCCCTCTCTCTCCCAATCTCCTCCTCTTTTTCCCGTTGCCTTTTTCCTCGTCCGCTTGTTTGCTCGTGTGTTAGTTTGCTTGCTTGTCGTTATGTCGGAAATTGGGGAAATTATTGCCGATATGGGCGATAATAATATCATGGAAAATTCTGAAGCTCCTGCTGAAGAATCCCCTACCCATCATACAAAAAGATTTCGAATCGGTAGTGGTAATATTATTGGAAAAGGAGTTATTCAAGATTTCTTTACTTGTGATGGTGCTTTACCCTCTATGGGTGGTTCTATTCTTCATAGAACTAGTAGTCTTGCGGACGCTAATGCCATGCTTATCGTTGAACTTGAAAGGCAATTTATGCATATGCACCCTTCTATACAAAGAATTTTCCTAGAATTTTCTAATATTGAACACTCCTCTGTTAAGCGTGTCGCTACTATCTTTTTGGCTCATGAATTCAGATTTATAATAAAAGAAGCTAAAGAAATATTTGCGCATTATAGGGTGAACGCTGGCCGTCCTCCCATAGAATCTATCATTTTTTATCAAGAAGAAATAATGCATTTTCAATCTACGACTATGTTGCTTTCAATGAAAATCTTAGAAAAAAGGTGCCTACCAATATTTTAATTGATAGAATCTCTGAGCTTAATGATGATTTGGTTATTCGAAATAATGAGCTAGGATGCTCTCTTGAGTATAGGCTCACAAATTTCTGTCAAAAGAACGGTTATAATGATGAATTGGTTGTGCAATACGAAGGGCCGAAAGAGGAACCTATACCTCCTAAAATTGATCTTAGGGACTTTTGTCCTATTTAATTTAGCCCTTTTGATTACTTTTGCTTGCCTCAAAGGAAACTTGCTGCCGAACATAGAGAATATGAAATAAGTTTCACCGATCTATCTTATTACTACGGCACCACCTAGATCTATCCTTGCCTTTATGCCCAGCTAGGGGCGTTAAACGATAGCGCTTGTTGGGAGGCAACCCAATTATATTTTTAATTTTTTTGTTTTTGCTTATGTTTAGGAATAATTAATCCATCTAGCCTCTTTTTAGATGTGGTTTTATGTTTTAATTAGTGTTTGTGCCAAGCTAGACCTATTGGATCTTCTTGGATGATAGTTATTTGATCTTGCTGTAATTTCCAGAAACTTTGCGCTCAGTGCCCGAATTATTAAAAATCACCAGAACGTGATAAAATAGTAATTCCAATTGCCGCTGATCAATAAACAAATTTTCTAGGTCGTCTAATTTTGGTAGATTTTTTGGAGTTCCAGAAGTTTGCTTTAGTTACAGATTACTACAGACTGTTCTATTTTTGACAGATTCTGTTTTTTGTGTGTTGTTTGCTTATTTTGATGAATCTATGGCTAGTAAAATAGTTTATAATCCATAGAGAAGTTGGAATACAGTAGGTTTAACACCAATATAAATAAAAAATGAGTTCATTACAGTACCTTAAAGTAGTATTTTGTTTTCTTTCTCTAACGGAGCTCACGAGATTCCTATTGAGTTTTGTGTTGTGAAGTTTCAAGTTTTGGGTAAATTCTTTTGATGGATTATGGAACAAGGAGTGGCAAGAGCCTAAGCTTGGGGATGACCATGGCACCCCCAAGATAATCCAAGGACACCAAAAAGTCAAAGCTTGGGATGCCCCGAAAGGCATCCCCTCTTTCGTCTACTTCCATCGGTAATTTACTTGGAGCTATATTTTTATTCAACACATGATATGTGTTTTGCTTGGAGCGTCTGGTATTATTTGTGTCTTTGCTTGTTAGTTTACCACAATCATCCTTGATGTACACACCTTTTGAGAGAGCCATACATGAATTGGAATTTGATAGAATACTCTATGTGCTTCACTTATATCTTTTGAGCTTGATAGTTTTGCTCATAGTGCTTCACTTATATCTTTTGAACGTGATAATTTTTGCTCTAGTGCTTCACTTAGATCTTTTAGAGCACGGTGATGGATTTGTTTTAAAGCAACTATTGATCTCTCATGCTTCACTTAGATTATTTTGAGAGTCGTTAATAGCATGGTAATTTGCTTAATGTTAATATACTTGGTATTCAAGATATGTGAAACTTTCTTTTGAGTCGTTGAATACTAAGATAAGTTTGATGCTTGATAATTGTTTTGAGATATGAAGATGGTAATATTAGAGTCATGCTAGTTGAGTAGTTGTGAATTTAAAGAATACTTGTGTTGAAGTTTGTGATTCCCGTAGCATGCACCTATGGTGAACCGTTATGTGACGAACTCGGAGCATGATTTACTTATTGATTGTCTTCCTTATGAGTGGCGGTCGGGAACGAGCGATGGTCTTTTCTTACCAATCTATCCCCCTAGGAGCCTGCGCGTAATACTTTGCTTTGATAACTTCTAGATTTTTGCAATAAGTATATGAGTTCTTTATGACTAATGTTGAGTCCATGGATTATACGCACTTTTTCCCATCCTTCCACCATTGCTAGCCTCTCTAATACCGCGCACTTTTCGCCAGTATCATACACCCACCATATATGTTCCTTAAAACAGCCATCATACCTACCTATTATGGCATTTTCATAGCCATTCCGAGATATATTGCCATGTAACTTTCCACCGTTCCGTTTATTATGACACGCTCCATCATTGCCATATTGCTAGAATGATCATGTAGTTGACATCGTATTTGTGGCAAAGCCACCGTTCATAATTCTTTCATACATGTCACTCTTGATTCATTGCATATCCCGGTACACCGCCGGAGGCATTGATATAGAGTCATATTTTGTTCTAAGTATCGAGTTGTAATTCTTGAGTTGTAAGTAAATAAAAGTGTGATGATCATCATTATTAGAGCATTGTCCCAAGTGAGGAAAGGATGATGGAGACTATGATTCTCCCACAAGTCGGGATGAGACTCCGGACGAAAAATAAAAGAAATGAAAAAAAGAGGCCATAAAAAAGGCCCAAATAAAAAAAATGAGAGAAAAAGAGAGAAGGGACAATGTTACTATCCTTTTACAACACTTGTGCTTCAAAGTAGCACCAAGATCTTCATGATAGAGAGTCTCTCATTTTGTCACTTTCATATACTAGTGGGAATTTTTCATTATAGAACTTGGCTTGTATATTCCAATGATGGGCTTCCTCAAATGCCCTAGGTCTTCGTGAGCAAGCAGGTTGGATGCACCCCCACTTAGTTTCTTTTGTTGAGCTTTCATATACTTATAGCTCTAGTGCATCCGTTGCATGGCAATCCCTACTCACTCACATTGATATCTATTGATGGGCATCTCCATAGCCCGTTGATACGCCTAGTTGATGTGAGATTATCTTCTCCTTTTTTGCCGTCTCCACAACCATCATTCTATTCCACATATAGTGCTATATCCATGGCTCATGCTCATGTATTGCGTGAAGATTGAAAAAGTTTTGAAAATGTTAAAGTATGAAACAATTGCTTGGCTTGTCATCGGGGTTGTGCATGATTTAAATATTTTGTGTGGGGAAGATGGAGCATAGCAGGACTATATGATTTTGTAGGGATAACTTTCTTTGGCCATGTTATTTTGAGAAGACATAATTGCTTAGTTAGTATGCTTGAAGTATTATTATTTTTATGTCAATATGAACTTTTGTCTTGAATCTTTCGGATCTGAATATTCATACCACAATTAAGAAGATTTACATTGAAATTATGCCAAAGTATTACTCCGCATCAAAAATTCTCTTTTTATCATTTACCTACTCAAGGACGAGCATGAATTAAGCTTGGGGACGCCTGATACGTCTCCAACGTATCTATAATTTTTTATTGCTCCATGCTACTTTATCTACTGTTTTGGACTATATTGGGCTTTATTTTCTACTTTTATATTATTTTTGGGACTAACCTATTAACTGGAGGTCCAGCTGAGAATTGCTGTTTTTTTGCCTATTTCAGTGTTTCGAAGAAACGGGATATGAAACGGAGTCCAAACGGAATGAAACCTTCGGAAACGTGATTTTCTCACTGAATGTGATCTAGGAGACTTGGACCCTACGCCAAGGAACAAGAGAGGCGGTCACGAGGGTGGGGGGCGCCCCCCCCCTAGGGCGCGCCCCCTGCCTCGTGGGCCCCATGTTGCTCCACCGACGTGCTCCTTCCTCCTATATATACCTCATTGCACCCCAAGCGATCGTAACATGAGCCAAAAACCTAATTCCACCGCGAACTTCCTGTATCCACGAGATCCCATCTTGGGGCCTGTTAGGAGCTCACTTGAAGGGGGCATCCACCACGGAGGGCTTCTACATTAACACCATAGCCCCTCCGATGAAGTGTGAGTAGTTTACTTGAGACCTTGGTCCATAGCTAGTAGCTAGATGGCTTCTTCTCTCTTTTGGATCTCAATACAATGTTCTCCCCTCTCTTGTGGAGATCTATTCGATATAATCTTCTTTTTTGCGGTGTGTTTGTTGAGACCGATGAATTGTGGGTTTATGATCCAGATTATCTATGAATAATATTTGAATCTTCTCTGAATTCTTTTATGTATGATTGGTTATCTTTGCAAGTCTCTTCGAATTATCCGTTTGGTTTGGCCAACTAGATTGGTAGTTCTTGCAATGGAAGAAGTGTTTAGCTTTGGGTTCAATCTTGCGGCGTCCTTACCCAAAGGATGTAAAGGGTTGCAAGGAGCGTATTGTATTGTTGCCATCGAGGATAACAAGATGGGGTATTTATCATATTGCATGAATTTATTCCTCTACATCATGCCATCTTGCTTAAAGCGTTACTCTGTTTTAAGTTAATACTCTAGATGCATGTTGGATAGCGGTCGATGAGTGGAGTAATAGTAGTAGATGCGTAATCGTTTGGTCTACTTGTCTCGGACGTGATGCCTATATACATGATCATACCTAGATATACTCATAACTATGCTTAATTACATCAATTGCTCAACAGTAATTTGTTCACCCACCGTAGAATACTTATGCTCTTGAGAGAAGCCACTAGTGAAACCTCTGGCCCCGGGTCTATTCTCATCATATCAATCTCCATCACTTTAATACTTGCTTTGTTTTTACTTTGCTTTTTACTTTTCACTTCGCATCTATATACCAAAATACCAAAAATATTATCTATCATCTCTATCGGATCTCACTTTCGTAAGTGACCGTGAAGGGATTGACAACCCCTAATCGCGTTGGTTGCGAGTAGCTATCGCTTTGTGCGGTATGAGGGACTTGTCAGCGACCTCCTCTTGGATTGATACCTTGGTTCTCAAAAACTGAGGGAAATACTTACGCTACTTTGCTGCATCATCCTCTCCTCTTCGGGGAAATCCAACGCAGTGCTCAAGAGGTAGCAACGCCCTACGCCGGAGCGCGGTGGTGGCGAGCGGTCCTGGAGCCCAAGGAGGCAGCTTTCGGGCGGGGCAGGCGCGCGGCAACCGAGGGCAGCGGCGACGCCCAGCAGTAGCGGAGCCGCCACGCCCGGTCTTGAGACAACCACCACCCGGGCCACCACAGGCCGCGGTGGCGGATCACGGCGGACCACCGGACGACCGACCTCCACATCCTTGACCTCCGCGAGGTCAGCCCACCGGAGCACCGGCTCTGGCGCCAGGGACAGGGGGAGGGAGGGGGTGGGGGCGATCGGGGCAGCCGGGGGCGAGGAGCCAGCGGGGGCGGCCGACGGCGGCGGAGGAGGGGGCGGCGAGTCGCCGCGGGGGTCGCAGGAGCTCATTTCCTCCGTTGTGTATACCACGCTCCAAATCCACTGGAGTTTAATAGTAGCATGCAATCCTCCTCAATCGTGAAAAATCAACTTATGTATCATGAATTTGTTTTTTTTTTGTCACTATAAGGACACTTTTGTTTGGCTTGACTAGAGAAGCATCATAAGAGATTTCTAATTCATATTCTAATTGACCCCGGATGACCGACTAAAACTAGTATCTAGAGTGATTTATTTAATAAACAAATTGCATGATTTGTAGTGTATAGTCCACTGCCAAAACAGTTTGCGGGATTTTGAGTTTCTATCAAATGGTGTTGGAAGGTAGGAAAGCTACTTAAGAAATGAAATTATCGTCTTGCTGCATTCCAATGATAAATTAAGAGTCAATAGCAAAACTTCTTCATGATTTGAAACATGCCACACAAAATTGCATCTCTTCACAGTCTACCGAAGTAGGTGTAGATTTCATGTTCATGTCAATATATGTGTGTGTGTTTTTCATGATTTGAAACATGTCACACAAAATTGCATCCATGTCGGGGCTGTGTTGTTTTTTTCTTCCTTTTTTCTTGTTTCGGGTGGTTTTCAGGATAGCTTTCCTTTTAAACCAGGTCACCTGTATTTGTTTGCTTTTTCATATCTTATGAAATCGGCAGAGCTCCTGCTTGCATCATGAAAAAAAAAAAGTACATGGCACAAACTGTTGCTAACAAGGATGGGAAAAACAAGCAAGCTAAGATTTTGCATTTATTCGTCCAAAATGAAAAGGAGGTCGTTCAACTGCCTGTTTTTTTTTTTGGCAATGTTCAACTGCCTGTTTGACAGACAGTTTCATACATAGGGGAGCTGATGCAAGCAAAAAAATACATTGAAATTCATCATTGTTCTTGAAAGCCACGAAAGAAAAGCAGTCCTAAACAGAAATTGCTCTGCTTTCCCGCATGGAGAGTCAAAGTTCAGGTGTCCAAGCCGTCTAATCTTAGGTCATTTTCATTATGAAATCCACAAAAAACATAGTTTTCACATTTTTCATGATGGCAGTGGTTTCATACTAACAAAACCCACAACCTGTACATTATTTTTCACATTTTCTGTACGTTTGTGCTCTACGCCAGTCTGTCGGTGTAGGAAATACACTGGTGCAGGTATTAAGTCAGTAAAAGAAGAACGTGCCAGCAGCGAAAGCGTTCTCAAGAGAATGCAGCTCATCCAGAAAGGACTTAGCAATGTGCAATGGTCATCCTCAAAATGATGAATAAATTCGATACTGCCATTAGCTTGCAGCAGCAACAGCGCTGGTTGTAACGGCGGCAATTTTCTCCCTGTAATTTCAAATACAGCTACTACATTCAGAGATCTCTGAACGAGCGTAAGACGACAGGGTCAGCTAAGATCAGCACTATGCCACTAGCTTATCTAACTCACATGCAATGCAACACTATATACACTGTGCAAGCCACGGGCTACTGGCTAGCGATTCAAGAACGAGCCATGGGGAACCGGAGCAAAATAGTTAATCAGAAGATGGTGTCTACTGTCAGCTTTCTCTTGGGCGGTGACCTCTCAATTATCTGCTTCTGCATGTCCATGAAGCTTAGCCCCTTGTGTGCAAACATCCTTCTGAGGTTGATCACCGAGAGCTCGCTGTATCTCGCGACAGCAAGGTCCGCTTGTTCCAGCTCGTACCTGTATGTCACCACAAGCAGTTACACACAAGAAGCATCTATTGACTTTCCTAACCGAGCATATGTGACTGAGTGGAACAAGAAGATTGCTCCAAGGAAAACAGTGCTACATACGCCGGATGAGCACCAATCAGGGAAACTGCCATCATAGTGCAGTTGTGAGCAGCTGTAATGCCTCTTGGGTCATCCTCAAACACTATGCATTTTGAGGGCTTCCGATCCAACTGCCAAGAAGAGAAGATAAGCAAATATGTGAGAGGTATGTTCTTCGCACAGTTCAGCAACACCAATCAACTAGTAGTGGGGAAAATGCATGCCTTAACAGCAGCTGAGAGAAACCTATGTGCTATTGACTCCATGTCATCCTCATCGGTCACAATCGCCTGTAGTTGACAAGGTAATTTATTTATTTTTGTAATAATCACCATCTGCCTAAGCTAAGCAGTATGTTCTTCAGAGCAGTAAAGCTTGGGGAACTAAAAAGGGTGACAGAAAAACCTTGAAGTATTTGCTTAACGACATCCTATCCAAAGCTTCAACCATGCATCTCCTATCCAGGGACGATGCCACAGCACAGGGTATACCTGCTGTCCGAACTGCATCCAACCATTCTCTCAATCCTTCTACTGGGGTATCAAGCTGAATTACATGGATATCACACAGTCAGGGGCAATCATAGAGTAAACAAAACCCTACTCGATGTAAAAAGGAGGAAATTTACTTTGAAGAGGCTTTCATAGTAAAGCTCGATAAGGCGTGCCTTCAATCTTTCCATTTGATCATCCTCCTTTGCCCAATACAAAACCTGGTAAGCACAAGTAGAATTGATGCTTTATGTACCAGTACCCTATTCAACCAAAGGCACTGGAGCGACAAACAAGGGGGTGAAAAGGGAACATATAAATTTTCTCACATCTTTTTTGCTGCTAAAATATTTCTGTAACTTGAATTGCCATATGATAATGTAGGCTTGGTATAAAAAATTCCAAAGATACATCCACCAAAACACACACATACCTTTCTAAGGACACGGTCAGCAGCACCATGAAGAATACTCCTTTGGATATGAGAAGCAGTAGGGATGTCCTTCCCTGCGCAAGATAAACTACATTAGTATGTGTTTACCAAGGTCATATAGCAATATGCAACTATGTTTCAAAAATAATACCTTCCTCCAAAGCAAGCTGTCTCCAAGCATCCAACTTTAGTGAGTCTGTGTCAGCCTTAAGAGAAAAGAGAAGAGCATTAGATGTCGGTCAATAGTAGTGAGGCAGTAATGACATAGCGGCAACCTATACACACAATACGAGGATTCACCTACAAATGAAACTACATAACTAAGAATCCTGTAATTCAACTGAACCAGGGAAATGTTGAATTATGTACAAGTATAGTTTGCTTGGACTATTGCTGCAATTAGTAACTGTAGACGAGCAAGTATTTTCCAAAATGCCATTTCAAACACACTATGTCACTAGCCATTGCAGTATGATACACTAACACAAGAAAAAGAAAACTCACAATAACATTGTCCCATGAGAAAATTAGACCAAATGCTTCATCCGGCTTCATAGCATGCCTTATCCTTTGAAGGAAGCATTCTTGCAATTTTTCGTTCAGATAATCCTGAAAGGTAGAAGAAAGCTCATCCACTAAAGTAACATAATAGATAAATGATAGGCTGCTAATAGCACATAATGGCATAATTGAAAGTGGCATATCATGATATATATATGCTTACCACATCGATATTGAGTGGTCCGTCCATCCTGAAAGTCTCAAATCCTTCCCCATATTCAGCTCCAATTGTCTAACAGAAATAAATGCAAAATCTTTTTACGGTAACAGATAAAGTTTAAAAGAAGAATCGCTAATCCTGCAGAAACTGTATTTAGTGAACCGATATTAAAACTAGCTAGAAAAGGGTTCAGTTGTATAACTACGTCCCCGATAATGATGGTGATCCAGAGAAAGAATTCGCAAGGAACTTGATAAAAAAAAAGAAGACTAGTAAACAGTTATCTGCTCCACTGAGCAGCTAAAAGATGAAACTATCAATTAATCAAAGAAGCATCTCACTGACTGATCCAGCATCAACCTGTAGGCTATATGGACAGAATGTAGCTAGTGGTAGAAATAATTCACTGGCAGAACCATCAACTATTATAGATCCACTTTACTTGACCTAATTACCTGAACCTCACTTGACTAACACACTAAAATGGAAGAGATGGACAAATCAGAGAATCTAGATAGCCCAACTCTAGCCTACCTCAAGTAAGGCAAGGAAGCTAAAGTAATCCTGGAACCATGTACATGGTACTATTTGTCCAAGGAAGTAAGTCCTTGATTGGCTAATCCAGAGACGGAGCTAATTCAACACTAACAGCATCTAATTGCGTATTTGCAGCTAGGGGAATTCAGGGTTCTCGAAAATCAACAAATATACTAATCAAAAAAGCTGCTTTATTAATCCAAAAAAGGATTATTATTATTATTTTAATAAACCAAGAAATCTCACCTCCTCGACGAAGACTTTGCCTGGGAGGGGCGGGAAGGCATCAAACCCCGACGCCATCCTCCGCATCCGCATCTGCCTCCCATTTCTTGCTCTCTGCGCGGAAAGGAAAAGAAATCAGGGAACGGATGCGACAAAACACACAAAAAGAAAAGAAAATAGGAGGACGCGGGTACTGCTTACGGCGAACCGGAGACTGGGGCACGGCGCGCGAGGGGACGAGGAGGACGACGGAGCCGAGGGGAACGGCGAAGGAGAGGTGGCGGTGCGGAAGCTGCACGACTCCATGGAAATGGGAAGGGGAAAGAGGCGAGAGGGGGAGAGACGGGATGGAGTGGAAGGGTTTTCTTTTGGGATTTTTTTTTATGTCACGCATTTTTTCATTTTTGCGCCTATATTGGTTTTGATTTTTCTGGCTGGAAAGCAGAAAATTTCAGACTTCGATATTTAACAGGTTATTTGGGGAAATAAAATTAAAATCTAACTTAGCTAAAAGAATTGTCTGCGTAATTATCTCGTAATTCTTTTGATGTACACTGAGAGATATTTAGCAGTAAATAGTGAAGATGGATAGCTACTGATCTGTAGGTGAAAAATAGTTGAGAATTCAGGTGACCTGCACCCGCAGTCCCGTTTTAAGAGCATCTGCGACCGCGATTGGTTAATTCGGCTCCTCAAATACGCGGATGCGCACGCATCAAATAGACAGGATTAATATTTATCACTCTGCATCCACGTATCTCATATCCGACATTCTATATCCATACTATACATGTAATGTTGAGCTAGTTTACGTGATGAAATAACGGACAACAAAAATCGACTGTAAACGGATATTAACAGACTTTGCAACAACCAAAAGATCAACTTAGTTTGTCATTGGATAAGTTCTTAAACTTCTACAACTAAAAACGATATAAACATATGAGGAGGAGGGGCGGGATCACCACTTCCTTCCCGGGTCTTTGCTCTTCCGGTCGTCGGCGCAGCTATAGGCGTACGAGGCTGGTGGAGGGTCTTGGTCGTCCGAGGAGGAGGTGCAGCTTTCGCGATCGCCGTTGTTGTCATCGGAGTCAGAGAGGATGATGAGCCCCTTCATCCGACGGACCACCCTATCCTGTTCCTGCTTCAACTTGGCGACCCGAGTCTTCTCCGTTGCTGCCTGCTTCACCTCACGCTCCGACTGCTCAATAGCAAGCCGGAGCGCCTCGGCGTTCTTCCGTCGGAGGCGGCAAGCGTCTGTCTTCGCCGCCATGAGGGACCGTCGATAGACCCATGCGATGAGCCGCTCGTCCTCATCAGGCTCCACCTGCATCTCGCGGCGGCGGCGCGCGGACTGCTCCGCCGCGTCCCTCTCCCATGCCCGCTGCCTCACGCGGTGCGCGGCACGCGCCTCCGATTTGGGGAGTCGCGCGGCGCGGCGTGGGAACTATCACCACGGCCGCCCGCGTGGAGGCGCGGCCGGGAAGGAGACAGCAAGGCGGTGTGGGCGGCGCTATTCAGCGAAGCTGCCAGCTGGGAGGGTCCAAAGATTCAGCGCCGCCGTTGCGGGAGCTGCGACGATGCTCCAGATCCAGAGCTATCGCCGGTGTCTACCTTGGACCGCTCCAACGCAATGCGGAGAACCATCTCCTCCTCGTAGTCGAGGTCGGAGCCGGAGTCGCTACCGGAGCTGGACATCGGAGTGGATGGGATCGAAATCAAAATCGAAGAGTGAGCTAGGGTTCGGAGCGAGGCGCCCGGACTCGGGGTTTTGTGGGGCGACGATGGGGTCGGTGGTGCGCCGGTCCTGTCATGCGAACGGGCCCGGGCGTGCCCGGGCCGCCCCATATCCACCCTATATTTAGGCTGGATATGAGGGATGCCGGTCCGGGCCCATATCCACTCTATATTTGGGCTGGATACGAGAGGTGCCGGTCAGTCCAGACGTTTGTCCGCGGTTTGAGAAGGTCGATTGAGTCGTCTATTTTTGATCGGTTAGTGACCGGACGGCCTGTCCGGGCGTTTGAAACGGATATGAGAAGTAAGTCCTGTTGTAGATGCTCTAAACAACTATTATTTTCTTTTCGACCAAGACATTTAAGGCCAATTTTTGTTGTCCCTAACTGTACAAATGGTGCTTTGGTTTGACCATTCAAATAGTTGCGGGCTCTCTTTTCTTTTCAATAAGTGGTGCAACAAATCTAACAAGTCACTGTCAAAAAATACAACTAATGAGCCATAGTACAAAACAATCACATCTGTAAATATCCACATCACACATGCTCTTATCTGTATCAGTAGTCTCGCGATATTGGCAACCACGGCAACAACTCGAACTAAAAGATAGACACGGAATATGCTACACGGTACAAAGTTTTTAGTATCTCCTATGAATTCCCTCGACAAAAAGTTATCTCGTACAAATTAAAATAATATATTTTCCATTACTCCAAAAGTGGTCGTTTTAAATCTCTTTCATAATCTCACAAATGCAACTTCGACTATTATTACTTTTTACATATGTATATAAAACTTAAGGATATTTGGGGGACCCAGTGAATTTTGGTAATTAATAACGAGCAAGTAAAGAAATGATATGTGTCTCGTATTTATTGATTGTCAAGCATCGGCGATTCCCCGTCCCGATGATGCGTCTAGCTTCGTTGGAGGGCGTGTGGAGGTGCGTCTCCGTTGGATCTCGCATGATTCAGTCTGTGTTGGTCTTCCGTGAATCCATTTGGATCCGCTCTCCGTTTGTCTTTGTTTGGGTGTTTACAGGTTTGATCCTTCTAATATACGACTTTTTTCATCGATGATGGTCGGTGCTCTGGTGCGCTGATTCTATGGTGCCTTACAGCATCTACAGTCGGGCGCCTCAAACTCGCCTCATACGCCCGGGCGGGTCGCCCAGTCACTGTCTGGTCATGATTTTTTTGACCCAGGCGGCCCCTCAAACGCCTGGGTTGGCCGGCACCCCTCATATCCAGCCTAAATATGGGGCGGATATGGGGGTGCCCGGGCGCGCCTGGGTACACCCGCCACGTTGGACCCGGCCCACCTGACCCTACATAAATATCTCCACATCCGCTCGCCGGACCAAACCCTAACCACTTCACTCCCCTGCCCTCCACTCCCCTCCGCCACCCAAGCTCACCTCTGGTTCCTTCCGGTCATCTCCGGCATGGCGGTAGCGGATCCGAGTCCTTCGCCTCCAGATCCGTCGACCCCGAGCTCATCCCACGTGGCCCCGAGGAGGAGATGGTCGTCCGGCTTGCGCTCCGCCGCGCCCGGGAGGAGGCCCATGCACGGCTGCGCCGACTCCATCTGTCAGGAATCCATTGTGTCCGACCAAATGGCGCCTGGATCAGGCGCTAGGCCGGCCGTAGCTACCTCGCCAGAGGCCGTGTGGTCCGTCTGGCGTCCAAATGCGCAACCCCTTTGTTGGCGCGCCGAGAATCGGGACGCACCATGGGCCTCGTCCGATGAGGCCATGGCACGGCATGCCCGCCGAGCAAGGCACCGGGCGCGGGAGGCAGCAGCATCCCTCGCGGCGGTGGACGTCGGTGAGGCGGAGTGGCATTCTCCGGCGCCCCGTATTGCGCATCAGTCTGAGCGCCGCCGCGTGGTGGACGTCGGCGGTGAAGGAAATATGCCCTAGAGGCAATAATAAAGTTGTTATTTATATTTCCTTATATCATGATAAATGTTTATTTTTCATGCTGGAATTGTATTAACCGGAAACTTAGTACATGTGTGAATACATAGACAAAACAGAGTGTCCCTACTATGCCTCTACTTGACTAGCTCGTTAATCAAAGATGGTTATGTTTCCTGACCATAGACATGTGTTGTCATTTGATGAACGGGATCACATCATTAAAGAATGATGTGATGGACAAGACCCACCCGTTAGCTTAGCATTATGACCGTTGAGTTTAATTGCTATTGTTTTCTTCATGACTTATACATGTTCCTCTGACTATGAGATTATGCAACTCCCAAATACCGGAGGAACACCTTGTGTGCTATCAAACGTCACAAAGTAACTGGGTGATTATAAAGATGCTCTACATGTGTCTCCGAAGGTGTTTGTTGGGTTGGCATAGATCGAGATTAGGATTTGTCACTCCGTGTATCGGAGAGGTATCTCTGGGCCCTCTCGGTATTGCACATCACTATAAGCCTTGCAAGCAATGTGACTAATGAGTTAGTCACGGGATGATGCATTACGGACGAGTAAAGAGACTTACAGGTAACACGATTGAACTAGGTATTGAGATACCTACGATCGAATCTCGGGCAAGTAACATACCAGTGACAAAGGGATGTTATCGACTAGAAGGGGGTGAATAGGCGATTTTTATGAACGTCTTCAATATATGGGAGTTTCGAAGACAAACAATAGAAATGAACCTATTGACATGCAGCGGAAGGTAGACTACACTAGGCAAGCCATAGTCAAGTATTCAATGAAGTGAAAGCACGAAGACTAATAGCAGCTAGGTAGTAATGATCAAGATGGAAGATAGTATGAAGCCAAACAAAAATAGAAGTCTCAAGTGAAGTCAAACAGGTAACGCAGGCAGGCAATGACTTCACGAAGACAAACTGTAAATAAAGAGAGGGAGAAGATAGAACCAGTCGCTTGATGACGACAAGGATTTGTTGGACCAGTTCCAGTTGTTGTGACAACTGTACGTCTGGTTAGGGAGGCTGAGATTTAACTCAGAAGACCGTGTCTTCACCTTATTCCCCTTGAGCTAAGGACACCCAGTCCTCGCCCAATCACTCTGGTAAGTCTTCAAGGTAGACTTCCAAACCTTCACAGACTTCGTTCACCGGCGATCCACAATGACTCTTGGATGCTCAGAACGCGACGCCTAACCGGCTGGAGGATTCACAGTCCTCAAGTGTAACAAGTCTTTAGGTCACGCAGACAGAAAGACTTCAGTGATTCCTAACGCTCTTTGGCTGTGGGTGTTTGGGCTTTGTCCTCGCAAGGATTTCTCTCTCTCATAAGCGCCGGAGGTGGGTTGCTCTCAAACGACAAAAGTCGTGCACTAACTCTGAGCAGCCACCAATTTATGGTGTAGGGGGTGGGCTATTTATAGCCACTAGGCAACCCGACCTGATTTGTCCGAAATGACCACAGGTCACTAAGGAACCGACACGTGTTCCAACGGTCGATTTCAAACACACGCTGTAGCTTGACTTGGGCTACAAGTAAAGCTAACTCATCCAACTCTGGATAAGATTTGCTCTCATTGTCTTCGCTCGAAGACATAGGATTTGGTTGAGCATCACTTTAGTCACTCTGACTTTGTTCACTTGGACCCCACTTAACAGTACGGTGGTCCCTATGACTCAACAAAGAAGAAAATGAAACTACAAAACAACTATGTCTTCGCGCTCCAAAGTCTTCATGCGATGTTTTCCCATGTCATAGTCTTCAACGTGAATATCTTCACATACCACCATTGTCTTCAATATCTTCACACATTTTTAGGGGTCATCTCCGGTAGGTAAACCGAATCAATAAGGGACTACTACCTGTGTTATCCTGCAATTCTCACAAACAAATTAGTCCTCAACCAGGTTTGTCGTCAATACCCCAAAACCAACTAGGGGTGGCACTAGATGCACTTACAATATCCCCCTTTTGGTGATTGATGACAAACTGGTTGAAGTTTTCAACGGGGATAAAAAGGATGTGAAATTGTAAAGGATTAAGATATTGTGTTCATAAGTAGCAAAAGGCTCCCACGAAGATGTGCATATAAGTATTTTGCTTCTGGAATGCAAATGCACATGGCAGGTTGTACTTGTGGAGATCCTCTTCAACTTATGAAGGCAATTCATCATGCATGAAAAGATATAACGAAGATAATGACATGCATAATGAAAAATGGACGCCTGCAAAATGACTTCGTGCGGGATTTATCATCGCATATGTGGAATTTATCATCGCAACACAGAATAGCAGAAAAAGTAGCAGACGACCATCAAGTTTAAGTGTTACAACTCAAAGAACCAAAAGTATCAAAAGGGAGAGTTGTAAACACTTGGCAAAATATAAAGCAACCACCCATATGGACCCGCTCGAAGACTATCAACTCATATGCTTCTCCCCCTTTTGTCAGTACGGACCAAAAAGGTTTGAAGACATAGAGCCTCTACTCGTTCCCATGAGGAGTAGGTGAAGCGGCAGGGTCGTCGTTGAGGTTTGGTGGTGCACAAGAACTTGGTGCAGTGTCGATACGCGCCGAAGTTGGAGGTGGTGAAGTAGCATCATCTTGGTCATCAATGACTCTGGCATTAACAGTTGCAGCTGAGGAGGAATAGTCAGAGTATTCAAGTGAGGGAGTCCGACGCAAGACATCATTCCTGGGAGGAGTGGAATCAAACTTGAATCTTTCGGTGAAGCCATCATCTTGAAGATCAGCTTCAGCACTGAGCAAAGTTAGACTCTTCCATGACCTCTGACAGGTTTCATGAGTGACAAAAGCATTCTTAGTGGCAAGATTGCGAATGCGGTTAACGTCCACCAAGAGGCTTTGCATCTGACGCTTCAGCCAGTAGTGATGCTTATCCTGTTTTGGATGTAGGGCGACGAGTAGCTCTCAGTCATTGAGAACACGAGATCGCTTCCGAGGCCTTTGAGCAATAATGCTTTCAGTGGCTTCAGTATGGGCATGGTGAGGTGCACGTGTATTGCCAGCCAAAGGATAAACACGAGTAGCAGCCATAACGCCTTCAATGGGTTGAGTGAAGCTTTGGTGATCGGCGTTGTGAAGATAAATTGGCTCCTTGGCAGGCTCTGGGTAGATGGCTTTGACAGACAGATCAACCTCTGGCAAGAATATGAGATGATTGCGCGCAGAAGGCTGATAGTTGACAGCTGAATGAAGCTTGATAAGGCGCATTACCCACGGAGCATAAAACTTCAGTCCAAAAAGATCAGAGCCAGATGCAGCCAATTGTCTTATGAAGAAGTCTTGAGCATTGAAGTTGATGCCATTGAAGATATGGAAAACCAATGTTTTCATTGCTCCTTCAAGCTTCGCTGCAGGAGAATGTCCCTTGACAGGACAGAGAGTTCGCCTGATGATATGATAAATAGTGTGGGGCAGATACTCTAGGTCTTCAACAAAGAATTCCCTTGGATATTCAGCGTCGCGTGGCAGTGGCTTCATCATGCTCAGCATTTGGCTCATGTTTGGCTCAGGCTTCTGGAAGATGCTCTCTAAAGCATTGCGGTGAAGCTGACAACCAGGTTCATAGAGTTCACCTGGAGTGGGTAAGGCAGTGAGCTCAATAATATCAAGAGCTTTGGCTTCGTGGTGTACATTGCCTGTCATCTACTCAAGGATCCATGTCTTCGGATCCCGGTTGTAACCGCGAATGTGGAGGGTGGCATAGAATTGTAGCAGAAGCTCTTCGTTCCAGTGCTCTTTATCAGCCACAAATTGGAGAAGGCCAACATCTCTGAAGCAGTTGAGTGCTTCTTCCAAGCAGTGCAGGCCAGCAATAGATTCACAGTCTAGTCACATATGGGGAAAGATGTGCCCTTGATCATAGAGAACACAGGAATAGTAACTGCGCTGATGATAGATCCAGAACCGATCAGATGGAATCCTTGGCTTGGAATAGGGGTTCTTGGCACTATCAAAGAAAGTGTTGTGCGCAATGAAGCCATTGGCATTGAAGGACCCTGGTGAAGTTGCAGAACCTGGAAACCTTGGCAATCTTGGCTTAGGCTTCTGGACCTGAGGCCTGTGCTCCACATGATAGTCAAATTGCGGACCAGCAGCAGGTGGGGGAACCAGAATGGGCCATCTGAGAGTAACCAGCTGACCTCGTTCGAATGCTTGCTCAATGGTGTGTGGCCTTGGAGGCGGTACAGGAGCAGTGGCATTTGCATTAATGTCAAGCTGCAGATTTGCTTCAGGTGCAGCATTGGCTTCAGGTGCAACTACTTCTGGCACCACATTAGCTTCAGCCATGACAATGTCATCGGCTTCAGTATTGTTAACCTCCACTTGAGTAGCTGGAGGGTCGGACACGTTCTCCTCGAGAACAACTTCAGGGTTGGTCGGGGGTGTAGCAACACGTTCTTCTTCATGTCTTGGTTCTTCTTGTTCATTGGCTGATGCAGCCGGAATGTCTTCAGCAGCTTTGGCTTCAGACTCGGAGATGTTCACAGTTGGAGAGGCTTCATGAAATACTTGGCGAGATACTGATTGGTGCTCTTCTCCTTCTGGAACACTCGAAAGAGTGACTTGTGGCCTTGGTCCTTTGCGAAGCCTGCGAAACGCTGGCGACGCTTGTGGAGATGGAGTTGTCTGGGCCACAAAGTCTTCATCATCAAGCACCGGAGTGGTGACTTGAGTTGGGGGTGTAGTTGGTGTTTCTTCTTCATGGGGGGAGTCTTGAGGGTGATCAGCCCATGAATCATCCTGAGCAATTGGCGTCAAAGGACGACCAATGCTGATGAGTTCGTTGTTCGTGAGAACAGGCGATGATACCACATTGTGCTCGATCTGAGGAAGGACTTCATCATCTTCTACATTGTCTTGGTGACCAATGTCTTCAGCTGTGGTGGGGTCAATAGCTGGAATCTCTTCAGTTTCAGGAGCCTCTGTGGTAGCAGGCTCATGAACTATCAACCGACGCTCTTGGTGTGCAGACGCAGGGCGAGCAACTGAGATTGGCTCAACGACGAGGGGCTCTTTGGGACCAGCTCGATCTTTCTTCTTGGTTTTTCTCTTCTTGGTTGGTGGAGCTTCATCAGTGGTGTTCTTGGTCTTGCGCTTTCTGGCTTCGGCTGCCCTTGTTTTCTTGAGCTTCGAAGCCACTGTGGGGACCTTAGGCTTCACGCCTGTCATACTAGCGAGGAAGACAATGCGAGGTTCTTCCCGCCTGAATGCTTCAGCTAGGGCCACAGTAGGCTTCTTCTTCTTGGCAGCCATCTTGGGGTCGATGCCAGGACGCCCAAGTGCCTTGCGCTTCTCAGCTTCATTGTAGGCTTGAACACATTTGGCAGCCAGGAGTTTCATGCGCTCTCGAGAACCTTTAGCTTCGTCACGTTTCTTGTGAAACGCCTCCTTGAGCTCATGCATCATTTGCTTGAAATTCTGAACATCAGTCACATTGAGCTTGGCCATATGCTTCTTGAACTGAGCCTTCTCATAGTCAATTTTGTGTTTCAGTTCAACAATTTTCTGAGCAAGAGCCAGCTCAGGAGAAATGGCTCCATGGAAGGAGACGCTTAGCCCAATAGGAAGCTGAAGATCATCAAAACTGAGGTTTGGGCTATCAAACCACTCATCAATGAACTTGTTCAGGATATCCACATCAAAAAGGGGAAGATAATTGAAGATTTCCGCCTCTTGCTTGCTCTTTATCAGCAGCTCAAGAGCATCATCGCCAAGATCGTCGTCACTGGACAGATCAATGGCTTCGTTCTCATTCCTCAAAAGCGGCGGTGAAATTCGATTGCTTGACCGATGGTTGCATGGGCTTCTTCTTCTTCTTCTCTGACTTGGAGATGCGAGAGAGGTCTTCAGAATGCACACTAGGTGCAGGAGGAGCAGTGGCCAGAGGCTTCGCACGCGAAGCTCTTGGTGCAGAGGATGGCTGTGAAGCCTTGGTTTTGTTCTGCTTCAGTGGAGTAGGTGCTTCATCAGAATCTGCGTCATCTGTAGAGTGCTCCAGGGCTGCCCCTTGAACCATAATGTGCGTGATGAGACCTTCAAGGTTGTAGAAGGGCCCGACGATATTGGGTTCAGCATCGCGTGTGCCATCGACACGAGGAGCAGAGGGACCGGGGTTGAAGTTTAATCCCAGCGACTTCTTGTTCTTCGTAGCAGAGTCCTTGGCAAACTTGTAGTTGCGCTTGAACAGATTGTCGTCACGACACCATAGCAGATAAGATGGGTCAGCATTCTTTGGCTGTGGTCCGCAAACCATGCAAGGATAGAAGCCTTGATCAATGGCTTTAGTTCTGGACTTGGGTGGAAGATTTTTGTACAAGATGTCTCCCAGGGTCGCTTGATGGCATTCTTCTCAGCATACTCCTGGGTCACGAACCTGTATTTGAACCATTGCTCTGCCCAATATCTTCGAATCCACTGGATTCGTGTTTTGCGCTGATTGTAATCCTCTTCTGGATCTGTCTTGTACAGCTCATAGAGGTCAGGTGGCAAATCTCTTGATGTCCCCCCACGGCGCTGCCTGCCGCCCTTCCTAGCTGATTTTTCTGTTGCCATGAAGTTCAAACGGAATGGCTTCAACGCTGTCAAAGTCTTCCGTCTGCTGGTCAGACAGGAACTAGCTTCGGGAGAATTGATGTGATGCTGTAAGAATTCTGTAAATGAATGCAGACTATGAGAACCAAGGGATTCTCCCACGGACATGTACCTGTGACAACATTACAGATGCGAGGGAAGGGGAAGAGGTCATATGCATTCTCAGAAGATTTTGAAGATAAATCAGTTTAGAAGACATTGACCTCATAGGGTGAAGACATTCACTTATATGTTGAGAGTTGGTTCCAGATTTGTACGAATCCAAGAATAGGTACAAGTGAGGAATCTAACTACGTGTGAAGCATAAGTGAATATACTAGGCTTAATATGAGATGCAGAACAGGATAGATCCAAATATGTGGAGGCAGAAACCACTTTTGGTAAGGAAGGATGAATCCATCAGGTCAAAAAGATAGTAAAAAGAGAGTTATAATTACCACACGATGAACTTCTAGACGGAGTAGAAGAGGAGGCCGAGCAGTTCGATCTTCCGTGCCCTAACTTGGTGACAGAGGACACCTACGGCGGTGGCGGAGAAGACGAGGTCCGCGGCCGGCGTGAGGACGGCGTCGGTGAGGTCGCGGCAGCTAAGCGCTTTGTCGCCGGTGTCGTCGAGAGCTAGCGGTAGCGCTAGGGTTTGTCGAGGCGGACAGGTGGAAGAAAGATTTTGACCATGATGTGATGTGCATTTATAGGGAGAGGGTCAGCACAACGCAATTACGCAGGTGCCCCTGGTGGTTCACATCTGAGGGACACATGGCGAACATGCAACACATTGGAAGTTGTTCCATGTTCCCATGCACGCCTGGACTGTCGGGTGGTCGTTCCGGCTTCTCCGGGTTTCAGGCAATTAGGACTGAGCATTTAAAATAGATTTAATGTTTGTCTCTGTATCTTCTGCTGACAAGGACGCAGAGAAGACATTCAACAGTTTCAACAGAATGCATATGATTCGGATAGATAGAGTTTGAGGTAGAAGCATAGAGAGAGATTAGGGTCCGATCACATTCACTTAGTCCAAAAGATTCAAATGAGAAGACATAGCTATAAGTGAATGCTGTAGAGGACAGAACTCAAGTATATGAATATATTTGCATAGAACTAAATCAACAAGGTGAAAATCATCAGGAAGACAAATCTATGTTGAAGATAAAACAAATGCGAAGACTTAGCAAATGTAACGCCAATAGAAACACTTCAAACAAGATTTTGGTGGTGGCGTTACCCACCGTATAGGAAGTATTAGACCCATACACGGCACACAATTATCGTGGCGCTCCGAAGTCAAATTCCGCATTAATGTATTCACACTCAGAGTGTAAGTCTTCATTGATTGAAGATATACATTACTTCGTGTGTTGCATATCTAAGTCATCAACATGCATAAGTGTTAGGATGTGTGCCTGATCACAGGACATTAGAGGATTCCAAGATATTTAGCTCACACCGCAACTTGCAAATCCTTTTCTCATCCGAGGGCTTTGTGAAGATATCTGCCAATTGCTCTTTAGTGTTGACGTGAATGATATCAATATCTTCCTTCATAACATGATCTCTGAGAAAGTGATGACGAATTTCAATGTGCTTTGTCTTCGAGTGCTGAACTGGGTTGTTGGCAATCTTGATGGCGCTTTCATTGTCGCAGTAGAGTGGTACTTGTTTCAGATGGATGCCATAGTCCTTGAGTGTTTGCTTCATCCATAGAAGCTGAGCGCGAAAAGATCCAAAGAAGAATGTATTCAGATTCAAAGAAGGATAGAGACACACAGCTTACGCTTCTTTGGAGACCAACAAACAAGTGATCGTCCCGTAAAGTGACATGTGCCTGATGTAGACTTTGCGATCCACCTTGTCACCAAAGATAATCCGCATCCGAGAACTAGATCAAACTCGAGCCCTTTGGATACCATAATCCTAGTGTTGGGGTGTAAGCCAAATATCGAAGAATTAAACTTCACGCCTAAGTGATGTGATTCCTTTGGTGCCGCTTGGAATCAGGCACACATCCAAACACTAAGCATTATATCTGGCCTAGATGCACATAAATAAAGTAAAGAACCAATCATGGAGCGGTATACCTTTTGATCGAACTCTTTACCATTGGCGTCAGGACCCAGATGACTTTTTGTTGGCATTGGCGTCGTGTAACCTTTGCAGTCTTGCATTCCAAACTTATTCAGGCAGTCTTTGAGGTATTTTTCTTGAGATATGAAGATGTCGTTGCTTTATTGACGAATTTGAAGATCAAGGAAGAATTTCAGCTCACCCATCATGGACATTTGATATTTCTCTTGCATCATGTGTCCAAACTCATCACTGTATTTCTGGTTAGTGCAGCCGAAGATAATGTCATCCACATATATTTGGCACACAAACAGTTCACCATCATATGTCTTCGTGAAGAGTGTGGGATCCTGGGAACCAGGTTTGAAGCCTTTTCTCTTCAGGAAGTCTTTGAGTGTGTCATACACTTCTTCTTCAATCTTGCCATTGAGAAACGCACTCTTCACATCCATTTGATACAGAAGGATGTTGTGATGATTTTCATAGGCTAGCAGTATGCGAATGGCTTCAAGCCTAGCCACGGGAGCAAATGTTTCATCGAAGTCAATCCCTTCAACTTGAGTGTATCCTTGGGCAACGAGACAAGCCTTGTTTCTGACAACTTGACCATGCTCATCTTGCTTGTTGCGATATATCCATTTGGTTCCTATTATGTTGTGCTTGCGAGGGTCAGGACGCTTGACTAGTTCCCACACATTGTTCAGCTTGAAATGTTGAAGCTCTTCTTACATAGCTTGAATCCATTCAGGTTCCATGAAGGCTTCAACAACTTTCTTGGGTTATGATATTGAGACAAATGCAAAGTGCCCATAGAAATTTGCAAGCTGTGTTGCTCTTGAACGAGTGAGTGGACCAGGTGCATTGATGCTATCAATTATCTTCTCAATCTGTACTTCATTTGCAACACGAGGATGAACTGGACGAAGATTTTTCTCTTTCTGATCATTGTCGTCATTAGGAGGATTGTCTTCAGGCTGAGCAGTGTCTTCAGGTTGATTAGGTGAAGAAATGATAAGTTCATCTTCAGCCTGATCTTCAGACGGTATGATTTCTCCAGTTCCCATAAGCTTGATGGACTCACTAGGTGGAACTTCATCTATCACATTTGTCAGGTGCTCTCTTTGCGAGCCGTTAGTTTCATCGAACCGCACGTCTACAGTTTCAACCACTTTATAGTGGAAGAGGTTGAAGACTCTGTAGGAGTGCGAATCCTTTCCGTAACCAAGCATAAAACCTTCATGTGCTTTCGGTGCAAATTTTGAAGTGTGATGTGGATCCTTGATACAACACCTAGCACCAAATACCCTGAAGTAACTGACATTTGGCTTCTTACTAGTTAGGAGTTCATAGGATGTCTTCTTCAGAAGCTTGTGAAGATACACACGGTTGATAACGTGACATGCAATATCAATGGCTTCAGGCGAGAACTTTCTTGGAGTCTTGTATTCATCAAGCATCATCCGAGCCATCTCAATGAGTGTTCTGTTCTTGCGCTCCATGATGCCATTCTGCTGAGGTGTATATGGAGCGGAGAACTCATGAGTGATTCTCAATGTATCCAAGTAAAGGTCGAGGACAGTGTTCTTGAATTTTGTGCCGTTGTCACTTCTGATATGCTTGATCTTGACGCCATAGTTGTTCATGGCACGGTTGGCGAAGCGTCTAAATACATCCTGCACTTCAGTCTTGTAGAGGATTATGTGCACCCAAGTATATCTTGAATAATCATCAACAATGACAAAGCCATAGAGACAAGCAGTAGTAGTGAGGGTAGAGTAGTGAGTAGGACCAAACAAGTCCATGTGTAGCAGCTCGAAGGGTTGGGATGTTGTCATGATTGTCTTCGAGGGATGCTTGGCCCTTGTCATCTTTCCAGCTTCGCAGGCGCCGCACAAATGATCTTTCTTGAACTTGACGCCCTCGATGCCTATGACATGCTTCTTCTTTGCGAGAGTGTGCAAGTTCCTCATGCCAGCATGCCCTAGCCTCCGATGCCAGAGCCAACACTCTGAAGCTTTTGCTAGAAGACATACGGCAAGCTCTGGTCCTGCTGAGAAATCTACCATGTACAAATCATCTTTTCGATACCCTTCAAAGACTAGAGACTTGTCAGATTCCATTAGTACAAGGCAACGATATTTTCCAAATATCACAATCATGTTCAAGTCACAAAGCATTGAGACAGACATTAAGTTGAAACCAAGGATTCAACAAGCATCACTTTATCCATGTGCTGATCCTTTGAGATTGCAACTGTACCTAGACCCAATACATTGCTTTTACCAATGTCAGCAAATATGATGTGACTCTTGTCAGATGGACGTAAGGTTGAGTCCATGAGAATACTTCAATCACTAGTCATACGATTAGTGCATCCGCTGTCCATAATCCATTCTGAAGACTTTGGTGTCATACCCTACAGTAGAGTTAGGGGGATAGGCTTCACCAAGAGTATTGTGAAGCATAAACATTTGACGAACAAGAGGATTATCAAAGCTCAGATCAAGGTTAGGACTGATAGGATGATTAGCAAGCGATTCAGGAACAAAATACATAGTAAGACCATTTGGGCATTTTATCTTGCGCCCTACAAGATGTTTTAGGTCCCCAAAGAATAGCATCGACACCTTTGATTTCCGGTGGAGACCTTTCCCTGCAAAAGAAAGTTAATTCTTCTTAACCACTCACATCTTCAGGGGTGGCTTAGAAGCAATGAGTCTAAGTGCAGCATCTGAGAACTTCGGCTTTGGAGCCCTAGCAAATAGCCTTGCAGGAGGAGAATAATACTCATATGAATAACCAGAAAAGTTCTTTGTCTTATGAACATAGCGGTTTGAAAAACCATGCTCATATTCATACATCTGAGTATGATTTCCCTGCAAAACATTGGTGTTAGGGTGACTCAGGTGAGTCATGTGTCTGTATGAAGCCTTTGGACCATATGAAGCCTTTGGTCTGGGATTTGTCTTCTTCCCAGGCGGTGTCATGATGACATTCATAGGAAGATTCTCAAGACAACCTTTGGGAACCCAGATCTTCTTCATAGGTGGCCCATTCCTGCAGTTAGTACCAATATACCTGGCGAACACTTCACCATTTTGATTCTTAAACAGTTTATAGTTTGCATCAAAGGATTCGTCAATGATAACTGGGTTAGCACAAGTGAAGCCAGATAAAGTGGATGGATCCACTGAAGGTCCCTTTGCAGCAACCCATGTGGTTTTGGGGTACCGCTCGGGCTTCGAGAAGAACCATCAACATTCATTTTCCTCTCGAACCCAACACCCTCTTTCCTAGGGTTTCGGTTCGTAATGCTTTGAGGACATCGCATGCTGTCTCGATGCCCTTTGAGACTTTTGTACATCCCTGTTTCAAGCAATGTCTTCACCTAGCATTTTCATCAGCAATAGTGGTGGCATCCTCAGTAGAGGGGTTAGTTACCACATCAACAGTTGAAGATATTGCAACAGTAGCAGCAGTAGAGCATTCAACAACAGAAGTAGCGTTATCACGCTCAAGGCATTTTAGACATGGTGGTTCAAATCCTTCCTGAGCAGGACTGATCTATTGAACGCGAAGTAACTCATTCTCTTTTTGAAGATCTTCATGAGCCGCTCTCAATTTCTCAAGTTCTTGCTTCCTTTGAAGATAATCGTACGAAAGCTTTTCATGAGTTGTTGAGAGCGTTTCATGACGACTTTCAAGTTCCTCGTACTTAACATGAAGATTTTTTATGTCTTGAATTAAGGACTGAGATCGGGTCATTTCCGCGTCCAACAGGTCATCGCTTTTGTCTAACAGTTTTTGAATATGTTCCATAGCTTTCTGTTGTTTAGTTGCAATTTTAGCAAGTGTTTTGTAGCTGGGTTTGGATTCACAATCAGAGTCATCTTCACTTGATGTTTGAAAGTAAGCATCGCGTGAGTTTACCTTGGCACCGCGTGCCATAAGTAGTAGGTGGGAGCGGAGTCGTCCTTGTCATTAGCATCATCGTTGGTGATGGAGCCATTGTCTTCAGTGTTGAAGATGGACTTGGCAACGTAGGTTGTAGCTAGAGCCAGACTTGCAACGCCGGAGTCGGACTCCTCCTCAGACTCCACCTCCGCCTCCTCAAAAGCAGACTCCTCCTCTGAATCCATTCCCTTGCCAACAAAAGCACGAGCCTTGCCAGGTGAGTTCTTCTTATGTGATGAAGACTTGGATGAAGACTTGGAAGAAGACTTTGAGGATTTCTTCTTCTTCTTGTCATTAGAATCATATTCCTTGCTCTTCTTCTTCTTGTTGTTGTTCCCATTGTCCCACTGGGGACACTCAGAGATGTAGTGTCCAGGTTTCTTGCACTTGTGACATGTTCTCTTCTTGTGGTCATGAGTAGAAGCTTCATCATTTCTTGAGCTGGATCGTGAAGACTTTCTGAAGCCTTTCTTCCTAGTGAACTTCTGGAACTTATTCACAAGCATAACAAGCTCCTTTCCAATATCTTCAGGATCTCCAGAACCGCAGTTAGATTCTTCTTCAGATGAGGAAACAACCTTTGCCTTCAAAGCGCGAGTTCGGCCATAGTTGGGACCATAGATATCTCTTTTCTCAGATAGCTGAAAATCAAGTGTGTTGAGCCTCTCAAGTATGTCGACGGATCGAGTGTCTTGAAGTCGTATGCATTCTTGTATCATCAGGGCAAGGGTGTCGAACGAGCTGTCAAGTGATCTCAGGAGTGTCTTGACGATTTCATGCTTGGTGATTTCAGTGGCGCCGAGAGCACGAAGCTCATTTGTGATGTCAGTGAGGCGATCAAACGTGAGCTGGACATTCTCATTGTCGTTTCTCTTGAAGCGGTTGAAAAGGTTTCGATGAACACTGATCCTTTGATCTCTCGG
Organism: Aegilops bicornis; assembly: GCA_021605145.1. Lineage (NCBI taxonomy): Eukaryota > Viridiplantae > Streptophyta > Magnoliopsida > Poales > Poaceae > Aegilops > Aegilops bicornis. The sequence goes on from CM038669.1 coordinate 166,554,262, forward strand.
GTTGAGACGCCTTCGTTGACCTTGGAGAGCGGTCCCCACTAGCTTCGATGTTTCGAGAGCACTCACACGGCCATACTTGTCCTTTGGTCGATGACCACGAGATGATGTTCTTGGCAGTAGAATCCAGTTGAATGAACTTCTTGACATCAGCAGGGATGACACCTTCACCAGTCTTGGGAACACCATTCTTGACGACATACCAGAGGTCGACATCAATAGCTTCAAGATGCATGCACATCTTATTCTTCCAGTAGGGATATTCAGTTCCATCAAAGACGGGGCACGCAGTGGAGACTTTTATTATCCCTGTAGTCGACATAGCTAAAACTCTTGGTGGTTAAACCGAATCACACAGAACAAGGGAGTACCTTGCTCTGATACCAATTGAAAGTGCTAGTTATCGACTAGACGGGGGGTGAATAGGCGATCTTTATGAACGTCTTCAATACATGGGAGTTTCAAAGACAAACAATAGAAATGAACCTATTGACATGCAGCGGAAGGTAGACTACACTAGGCAAGCCATATTCAAGTATTCAATGAAGTGAAAGCATGAAGACTAATAGCAGCTAGGTAGTAATGATCAGGATGGAAGATAGTATGAAGCCAAATAACAATAGAAGTCTCACAGTGAAGTCAAACAGGTAACGCAGGCAGGCAATGACTTCACGAAGACAAACTATAAATAAAGAGAGGGAGAAGATAGAACCAGTCGCTTGAGGAGGACAATGATTTGTTGGACCAGTTCTAGTTGCTGTGACAGCTGTACGTCTGGTTAGGGAGCCTGACCTAAATACCATACCCATGGACACCGTACACTTTGTACTGGGCCCCCGGGCCAGATCGCCATCCAGATGTACCGCAACTTGAAAGTCACTCGGACGACAACAACCACTCGGAGCACGGCACTCCACTCGACGAGCTCATTCCACTCGGTCATGTAACTCACTCGGATATGCGAAGACCAATAGTCAGCATGACGGTTTTGTAGTGTGCAGACATTATGGCATTCATGCCGCACTTTGTAACATAGGAGGTGAGGGGGTGGCGCACTCTATATAAGCCACCCCCACCACTAGACTTGGGGGGTTCTGATTCTTCTCCCTCTACTCTCTCTTTTCACCATTAATCTCAGGACTACGATGATCCGTTCCTCTCTCTCTCATTGTAATCTCCGGATAGATACTAAGATAAAACAAAGCCTCTCCGGAGCACGAGAAATAGGGTTGTTATCTCCACTGTGAGAGGCCCGAACTCGCTAAAGCCACCGTGTCACCCATATGCATCTCGATAGATCATGCTCCGTTACCCTATACCTTATTATTGTCGGAATCGTTCCCACGACAGTGGGTTGCTCTCAAACGACAAAAGTCGTGCACTAACTCTGAGCAGCCACCAATTTATGGTGTAGGGGGTGGGCTATTTATAGCCACTAGGCAACCCGACCTGATTTGTCCGAAATGACCCTGGGTCACTAAGGAACTGACACGTGTTCCGACGGTCATATTTCAAACACACGCGACAGCTTGACTTGGGCTACAAGTAAAGCTGACTCATCCAGCTCTGGATAAGATTTGCTCTCATTGTGTTCACTTGAAGACATAGGATTTGGTTGAGCATCACTTTAGTCACTCTGACTTTGTTCACTTGGACCCCACTTAACAGTACGGTGGTTCCTATGACTCAACAAAGAAGAAAATGAAACTACAAAACAACTATGTCTTCGCGCTCCAAAGTCTTCATGCAATGTTTTCCCATGTCATAGTCTTCAATGTGGATATCTTCACATACCACCATTGTCTTCAATATCTTCACACATTTTTAGGGGTCATCTCCGGTAGGTAAACCGAATCAATGAGGGACTACTACGTGTGTTATCCTGCAATTCTCACAAACACATTAGTCCCTCAACCAAGTTTGTTGTCAATACTCCAAAACCAACTAGGGGTGGCACTAGATGCACTTACAGGTTTGACCGATAAAGATCTTCGTAGAATATGTACGAACCAATATGAGCATCCAGGTTCTGCTTGGTTATTGACCGGAGATGAGTCTCGGTCATGTCTACATAGTTCTCGAACCCGTAGGGTCCGCACGCTTAATGTTCGGTGACGATCGGTATTATGAGTTTATGTGTTTTGATGTACCAAAGGTAGTTCGGAGTCCCGGATATGATCATGGATATGACGGGGAGTCTCGGAATGGTCGAGAGATAAAGATCGATATATTGGAAGGCTATGTTTGGACATCAGAATGGTTCCGGGTGAGTTCGGGCATTTACCGGAGTACCGGGGGTTACCGGACCCCCCCCCCCCCCCGGGGAGTATATGGGCATTAATGGGCCTTAGTGAGAGAGAAGAGAAGGAAGCCTAGGAGGGGGCGCCACCCCCCCCCCCAAGCCCAATCCGAATTGGGTGAGGGGGCCAGCCCCCCTTTGCTTTCTCCTTCCCTCTCTTCCTTCTATTCCTAGTGGGACTAGGAAAGGGGGAGTCCTACTCCTACTAGGAGGAGGACTCCTCCCCACTTGGCGCGCCTAGAGAGGCCGGCCGGCCTCCCCCCTCCCTCCTTTATATATGTGGGGAGGGGGGCACCCTAGAACACACAAGTTGGCAGTTGTCTTAGCCATGTGCGGTGCCCCCCTCCACAGATTTTCACCTCAGTCATATCGTTGTAGTGCTTAGGTGAAGCCCTGCGTCGGTAACTTCATCATCACCGTCATCACGCTGTCGTGCTGACGAAGCTCTCCCTCGACACTCAGCTGGATCTAGAGTTCGTGGGACGTCACCGAGCTGAACGTGTGCAGATCGCGGAGGTGCCGTACTTTCGGCACTAGGATCGGTCGGATTGTGAAGACGTACGACTACATCAACCGCGTTGTCATAACACTTCCGCTTTCGTTCTACGAGGGTACTCAGACAACACTCTCCCCTCTCGTTGCTATGCATCACTGTCGGTGTGAGGACGACACCTATGGGATCACAAGAATCCCTACTACGGTTGCGGGGCGCGGGGTCGTGAGAAGAGCGGATCAAACATATAGCACACGGTCTCTTTACCCAGGTTCGGGCCGCGAGGATGGTAAAACCCTACTCCTGCTTCGGTGGTTTGTTTATCTGTGTTCTTGAACTAGCAATGGGGCGTGAGGAGCTCCAAAGCGAATCCTCCTCCTGGTCGCTTTGGGCCTCCTTTTATAGGGAAAGGGGTCGCCACAGTGGCACACAGGAGGTGGAAAGGGTACAGTGATGCGAGTTTATCCCTCGCATTACATGACAAGGCGCCATAAATGCGTCTTGCTTAGGTGTCCTTGCTTTATCGGGGACGGGGGAGAGCCCTGTCTCATCCGTCGCCGCTCCCTTTCGTGTCGACACGCGCCATGGCCAGCGGTGCCCGCGGTGCCATGTAGGCAGGCAGCTGAGGTGGCACAGTGGGTCTCCACGAAGATCCGCTCATCACACGCAGTGCCAGCCCAACTGTTGGGTTGGCAGCATGCGAACGGTGGTGGAGGTTTGATTGGCGTGGCCTGACGGTGGCCCCACGGGTGTCCTTGGCAAGGGCTCGCCAGTAGCCCGGCAAGGGTCTTGCCGGGCCCGCAAGGGTCTTGCCGTGGCGCTTGCCTGTCATCCCCGGCAAGGCTCTTGCCGGGCCTTAGGGCCCTCCTTGGCTGGGATCCCGCCAAGGGTCGTCGTCTTCTATAGTGTGTATCTGATCTTGAATGTCTTCACAAAGATCTGCATGCCACCATGGGGATGTCTCTCGAATCCTTGCCCCATGGGGGCAGTGGACTCAAGGGTGATTCGCTCCGTAGGTGTGGGGAGAGCTGCCCCGGCAAGGGTCTTGCCGGTTTGTTGAAACCGCCCCGGCAAGGATCTTGCCGGGGAGTCCGCCGCCCCTTTGCTCTTTGTGGTCTTGGTCTTGGCGTCTTCTCGCTCCTTTCGAAGCTTCGTCCTTACCTTGGCTCACCTCCCTTGCCTTGCTCAAGACGGTGGTTTCCGTGGCTCGGATCGCCTGCATTGCAGTTATAGGGGTACAAAAGTGTACCCCTCTTTTTGTACACCGACAGAGCCCCGGGCCTGGGCCACACGTAAGCGCAATCGCGTCGTTGGGCTAGGCCCAAAAACGGTCTTGTGAGGCGGGGTAGTTTTTACCGCGGTAAGTCTCTTCGCGCGCTGCGCTTTCCATGCCTCCCGCGCGTGGCTCGGCGTGGGGAGGCATGCGTGACGTGGGCGGCATGCGTGGGGCTGGGCTCTGCACGCATGTGTCACGTCGCAGTTAATGTGAAAGGAGGCGGCCCGCGTTTTCCCCCATAAGAAGGAATAACCGTGGGCGCGCTGCTCACTTTCTCCTCCTCTCTCATACCTTTTCCAATCTCAGAGCCGCCGTTTCCTTTCTTCCTTCCCTCCTAAGCTTTCGCCGTCGCCCGGCGTCGCTGCTTCGCCACCCTCCTTCTTCACTCCTCTAGACTTCTTGGCCGCCATGGCGCCCAAATCCGCCAAGGGCAAGGGGGTGGCTAAGAGTAGGGGTGGGCATAAAAACCGACGAACCGAAACCGAACCGATGCCGAAACCGAATAAACCGAATTTTCGGTTTTTTCTCATGTCACAACAAAATTCGGTTTTCAAGTGCACTAACCGAACAGAAATCGGTTGGTTCGGTTTTCTTCTCGTTAACCAAACAAAACCAAAGAAACCTGAATGAGCGTAGAAACAACGCGACATGCAGCGCAGCGCCGCAGCAACGCCTCCCGCGAGTCACGCTGCGCATGCACCCACGATCGGCCAGTGCACATACATGGGCCTACGACCAAAGTGCATGCAAAGTTGCAAGGCCCATCTCACCGTGTGCTTTTCGGTGGCCCTTGTGTGCATGCATGCGTCTGACCGACCAGGCATCAGCTCCTTTAGTCCCACCTCGCCCGACGGACGGGATGACTCAGATCTGCTGCCTATATAAGAGGGTGCCACTTCTAAAATCCTAGCTCAAATACTTGGCGTGGTACATCGGTACAAAACCGAAAACCGTACCGAATATTCGGTTAGCCGAATTTTCGGTTAGCTACTTTTAGCTAACATTTTCGGTTTCCAGTTTAACAAACCAAAATTTAATAAACACCAAACTGTAGAAACCGAATTTTCAGTTTATACCGAACGCCCAGCCCTAGCTAAGAGCTCCGGGACCGTGGAACCGCCGGAGAGCGCGCTGTCGGGGGACCGGACGAAGTCCGCCTTCTTCTTTCCCTCGTCGGTTGGTTTTCATGAACTCCTGGCCTCCTTCAAGCCCTTATGGGGAGTGAAGACGGGGGGAGAGAATTCGGGGCACCCGGCGACGCGCATCATTCCTGCTGCCTGCGCCGATCCTGCCCCAAATCGGTATCCCTTTTTTGTCGATTACCTTTCTTGCGGGTTATGCCCCCTTTTTCCGATTTCTTCTGTGACATCATGCACACCTTCGGCTTTCGCCTCTTGGATTTCACTCCGAATGCGGTGGCGTGCTTGACTCTCTTCGCGCATCTTTGCGAAGGCTTTGCCCGAGTGCAGCCCAACAAGGCACTCTTTCGCCATTATTTCTCCCCTCGAATCCAGCCCGGAGGCGCCGTCTCCGGATGCATCGCTTGGATCTCAAGATCCATGGGGGCGTACCCGGGCGATGCCATGAAGGAGAGGTGGGATGAATGGCGTGGCCGGTGGTGCTGGCTCGAAGACGAAGACCCGCTGGAATTTTGCAAGGTCCGCTGAACGCCACGGTCCGCTGCGGCCGATCGGGTGATGTCGATGTTGCCGACGGAGGCTTATCGTCGCCACCACCAGGATCCTCCGGTGACCCGGCTGGGCTCACCACGAGATGATCGGGGCGGACTTCATTCGCCACCGGATCACCCCGTTACATAACAAGGGGAGGCCAGCCTGGCTTTTTACGAACCCGGCTGACATTATGCGGCTTCGCCCTGGCCTCGACCACAACTTCACGATGATGGGGCATGCCCACTTCTGTCAGCGGCTTTTCCAGCTCGATGTGGGTCACGACGGCAAGATTGAACGGACCGGCAAGGCCGTCAAGGGGTCGTTCTTCAAGTTGCCAGCGGGGGTAGTCCCGTTGTGCAATAACTCACGCCGGTCCGAGATCATTGCTATGATGCCGGACTGCAATGCGCACGACCCTGTCCCGAGCTGACAGGAGCCGACGGGTGCAGATGTGCAGCAATTCTTCGACTCCTTGATCGAGGTATACGTCAATGCCGACGTCAAGCAGTGGCTTGTCATGGACACCACCCAAGCAGAGCTGGACTACATCGCCACTAGGGCGAGGAGGCATAGCTTGCCATGGAGGCCGGCAGCGCCGGGGGTGTGGAGGACAAGGCCGCGACAGCTGTGGAGGAGGAGCAGTTCACCGTGTGGGCGGCGGCAACCGGGGAGGTCAGCAGCGTCGATGCTGGAGCTCCGCTTGTCGAGGACGCGGCCGACGAGTCGTCGGAGGAGGAGGACGTGGCGATGGGCTCGACGCCAATCAGGGGAAGAGGGCGAGTCCTGCGGCGGGCTGGCTCCGGCGAGCCGGTCCGGCCCGGCAGGGCTACGCGGCCTCAATTGACCCTGGAGGGGTCCGGGCGCCACACGAGGGCCACGGCGGCGAAGGGGCTGACGAAGGCCGCTGAGAAGAAGAAGGCGACAGCCCCTTTCTCATCCGGGCGCGCACAAACCCCGCCGCCTTCTTCACCTCCTCCGGCAGGCGTTGATTCAGATGATGATGTGGAACTCCCTTTTGATCTCGGGCCTCTCGGCCCGGAGAGGAAAAGGAAACTGGTGGAAGAGGAGGAGACGGACGACGAGTAAGTACTCCGTTCCTTACTGTCATTTCCACTTCCTCGAATCGAGTCGCTTGTCTTGATCCATTTTTGCTTTTGCAGGGAGACAGAGACGTTGGCCTAGAGGGCGAAGAGGGCGAGGACCTTGGCGAGCGGTCAGTCCCCGGCTGGGTCTTCAGAGACACCACTGGTGGTGCTGAGCAGCCCGGACAAGATCCCGGCGCAGCCCCAGCCAGAAGTTCGTCACCCTCTTCTTACTCGACATGTGGTAGGCGCTCGATGCCATGATGCTAACCTTGCCGGGTTTTGCAGGAGGGGAGCGGCAGCAGGAGGAGCCACAGAGGGCTGCTCCTAACACACCACCCCCATCGACTACGCCGCCGCGGGGGGCGTCCCCGGCAAGGGCACCAGGCACGGAGCCTACACCCATGGAGGAAGAGGGGAACTTGGGCGCTGGTGACTCTGCCGCGGCGCCAAATGTCAAGTGAGAGGGACTGCTTCACACTGCACCGTGAGTCGCCTGTCCTTCGTCTCTATTTTTCCCTTATTCTTTTCTTGGCTTCATCGCCCCCATTGCTGCCCAGGCCCTCCTTCAACAGACATGGAGGACGTGGATAGTGTCGTGGGAGACATTGCAGAGGAGGCCGCGACGGAGGCCAGCAGGATTGCTGCCGAGGAGGCCGCTGCTGACGAAGCCGCCAAGGGTGCTGCCGAGGACGCCGCCGCGGGGGCCGCCAAGGCGACCGGCGAGGCTTCTGCCGAGGGCACCAGCGGTGGACCTGCCGATGAGGACGGCAAGGCCTCCGCCGAGGAAGAGGTGGCGGGTGACCAGCCCCCCTCCTCCTCAACCTCGGGCCCCGATAGATATCTGAAGGTGGGTGACGATCTTTTCGTCCATCTTCCGAGGCGTCTGCCGAGCGCCGCCAAGGGGAAGCCTTTGACGGCGAGGTGCTTGCCGCCACCGGGCTTGAGGTGGTTGATGAGCCGGGCGTTGGCGACGACGATTCTCCAGAAGAGCAGCTTTTCCGCGCCATGAGGGACGACTTCCGGAAGCTCCAATCGCTCTACCGTGCCCGCCTGGACAAGGTCAAGTCCAGGATGGCATCGGTGGACAACGCGGAGGTGGACTTCAAGGCGCGCGTCGCTGAGACGCAGACTTGGTTCCACAAGACTCGCGAGGAGCAGAGGGCCTTTCAGGAAGAATTGGCCAAGCACGATATGGAGCTCACCATGAAAATGGCCGACGTCGAGAAGGCCTAGGAAGAGGCGGCGAACTTGGCCGCCGCGGCCGAAGCCGCCCGGAACCAGCATCAAGCCGCCTTGGACTCTCAGGAAGAGGACCTCTCCGCTGCGAAGCTTAAGCAGCGCACGCCCGCTGCAAGGATGAGGAGCTCGAGGCCCTTGTCGCGCTGACGGACCCGCGAAAGCCGGAGCAGAGGCACAAAGAGGCACTCGATGCCCGGCTCGCCCATGCCGGCAAGGTGAAGGAGCTGAAGCGAGCGGACGAGCTGAAGGAGCAGGCCCTCAAGCTGTCCGGCGAGAAGAACACGCTCAACCGCGCCTTGGTAGAGGCGCAAGGATCAGTCGTCAGTAGGACTGGGGAGCTCTCCGACGCGCAGAACTCCATCAGAGACCTCAAGCTAAAGCTGGAGGGTCTCGCGAAGATGCTGTCGGAGAGCAGGGCTCGGGAGGAGACCTTGACCAGGAGCCTCGAGGAGGAGAAGCAACTGTGGGCAACGAGGCCGCCTCCCACCGTGAATATGTGGTGGGTGAGAACAAGTGGATCAGCCATCCGGAGGTCGCCGCCGTGGTCACCTTGCAATTGGCCACCATGGGATGCCAAATGTGAGGTACGCCCCAGCCAGCAATGGGACCGTCAACGCCAAGCTGACCAGTTCTTCGAGGGCGTCCCTGAGCCTTGGCCTATCTTCACTCCAACAGGACGACCACACATCAAGCCGAGGAGGCCCGCGACTTTGCCGGAGGGTCGTGACCAAGGTCCACACCAAGGTGGCGACTGAATCCCGACCTTGACTTCGCGGCCTCGATGAAGAGCTTGCCGGATGGTGTTGACCTCACGGTGCTCAAGGAGCGCATCAAGCCCATCACCAACGACATCGACGAAATCAAGAGGGTGGAAGGCCAACGCCGGGATTAAGCATCCCGTTCCTCTTCGCGCCAAGGCTTCCGACCAAGACAAATTTTATCTTTAGTTAGAACCGCAACTATGACGTGATGTAATATAACTTTGAAGTACTCTTAATTTTCATGCATGTTATTTCCCCGTTCAATTCCTCTTTGTATGCGTGCCCCACGTTGATCGGGAAGGCTTGCCGGTGCGGAAGCCCCTAGCGGTGTTTTGGGGACGGATCCCCATGTCCTGCTGGGTACGCAGCGTCTTTTGACGAGCCACCTTTCCGTTTCCAAACGCTGCCGCCGAATCGCCGAGCTTGACTCGAGTCAGAATCGAGGGCGTTGTCGATCGCGGAAGGTTACTCTGCCATTCTCGATGCAGCCGCTTAAGCTGTTGAGCGGACTCGAAACATGGCAAGGGCGTTGCCGATCGTGGGAGAGCCCCCTGGCGACCAGGTTTCTCATACAAAGGCGTGACATCTCCGGGGAGGGATAACCTCAAATAAGAAGGGTAGCACAAATAAGGGTTCGGTGCAACTTAGCTTCTGTTGGCGATCGCTCGAGTGTCGATCTTCTGGCCTCCTTTCTTCTTCAAGGGTCACGAAGATGAAGGAGTGTTGGGCTAACTGCTAAAGCCGATTCTAACAACTACGCCCCCTACCTGGCGCGCCAAAGATGTCGGTGTGAGGACGACACCTATGGGATCACAAGAATCCCTACTACGGTTGCGGGGTGCGGGGTCGTGAGAAGAGCGGATCAAACAGATAGCACACGGTCTCTTTACCCAGGTTCGGGCCGCGAGGATGCGTAAAACCCCACTCCTGCTTTGGTGGTTTGTTTATCTGTGTTCTTGAACTAGCAATGGGGCGTGAGGAGCTCCAAAGTCAATCCTCCTCCCGGTCGCTTTGGGCCTCCTTTTATAGGGAAAGGGGTCGCCACAAAGTGGCACATGTGAGGTGGAAAAGGGTACAAAGGATGCGAAGTTTATCCCTCGCATTACATGACAAGGCGCCATAAATGCGTCTTGCTTAGGTGTCCTTGCTTTATCGGGGACGGAAGAGCCATGTCTCGTCTGTCGCCGCTCCCTTTCAGGTCGACACGCATTCAGCTAGCGGTGCCCTGGGTTCCATGTAGGCGTGCAGCACCGAGGTGGCGCAGCGGTGGGTCTCCACGAAGATCCGCTGCGCCACGCAGTGCCAGCCCAACCTGGTTGGGTTGGCAATGATGCGAACGGTGGTGGAGGTTTGATTGGCGTGGGCCTGACGGTGGCCCCACGGGTGTCCTTGGCAGGGCTCGCCAGAGCCCCGCAAGGGTCTTGCCGGGGCCCCGGCAAGGGTCTTTCCGTGGCGCCTTGTCATCCCCAGCAAGGTTTCTTGCCGGGCCTTAGGGCCCTCCTTGGCTGGGATCCCGCCAAGGGTCGCTGCCTTCTCAGAGTGTGTATCTGATCTTGAATGTCTTCACAAAGATCTGCATGCCACCACGGGATGTCTCTCGAATCCTTGCCCCATGGGGGCAAAGTGGACTCAAGGGTGATTCGCCTGTAGGTGTGGGCGAGCCGCCCCGGCAAGGGTCTTGCCGGGTTTGCTAAAACCGCCCCCCCGGCAAGGATCTTGCCGGGGAGTCCGCTTTCGCCCTTTGCTCTTTGTGGTCTTGGTCTTGGCGTCGTTCTGCTCCTTTCGAGCTTCATCCTTACCTTGGCTCACCTCCCTTGCCTTGCTCAGTACGGTGGTCTCCGTGGCTCAGACTGCCCGTGCACAGTTATAGGGGTACAAAAAGTGTACCCCTCTTTTTGTACACCGACAATCACCTAGATGGATCTTGCGTGTGCGTAGATTTTTTTTGAAATTACTGCGTTCCCCAACAGTGGTATCAGAGCCAGATCTATGCGTAGATGTTATATGACTGAGTAGAACACACAGAGTTGTGGGCGATAATAGTCATACTGCTTACCAGCATGTCATACTTTGATTCGGCGATATTGTTGGATGAAGCGGCCCGGACCGGCATTACGCGTACGCTTACGGGAGACTGGTTCTACCGCCGTGCTTCACACACAGATGGCTGGCGGGTGTCAGTTTCTCCAACTTTAGTTGAATCGATTGTGGCTACGCCCGTTCCTTGTTGAAGGTTAAAACAGCGCACTTGACGAAAAATCATTGTGGTTTTGATGCGTAGGTAAGAACGATTCTTGCTCAGCCCGTAACAGCCACGTAAAACTTGCAACAACAAAGTAGAGGACGTCTAACTTATTTTTGCAGGGCATGTTGTGATGTGATATGGTCAAGGCATGACAATAGATTTTATTGTATGAGATGATCATGTTTTGTAACAGAGTTATCGGCAACTAGCAGGAGCCATATGGTTGTCGCTTTATTGTATGAAATGCAATCGCCATGTAATTGCTTTACTTTATCACTAAGTGGTAGCGATAGTCATAGAAGCAATAGTTGGTGAGACGACAACGATGCTTCGATGGAGATCAATGTGTCAAGCCGGTGACGATGGTGATCATGACGGTGCTTTGGAGATGGAGATCAAAGGCACAAGATGATGATGGCCATATCATATCACTTATATTGATTGCATGTGATGTTTATCCTTTATGCATCTTATTTTGCTTAGTTCGGCGGTAGCATTATAAGATGATCTCTCACTAAATTTCAAGGTACAAGTGTTCTCCCTGAGTATGCACCGTTGCGAAAGTTCGTCGTGCCGAGACACCACGTGATGATCGGGTGTGATAAGCTCTACGTTCACATACAACGGGTGCAAGCTAGTTTTGCACACGCAGAATACTCGGGTTAAACTTGACACGCAGATATGGCCTCGGAACACTGAGATCAAAAGGTCGAGCGTGAATCATATAGTAGATATGAACAAATAGTGATGTCCACCATTGAAAACTACTCCATCTCACGTGATGATCAGACATGGTTTAGTTGATTCGGATCACGTGATCACTTAGATGATTAGAGGGATGTCTATCTAAGTGGGAGTTCTTAAGTAATATGATTAATTGAACTTTAATTTATCATGAACTTAGTACCTGATAGTATTTGCATAACTATGTTGTAGATAAATAGCTCACGATGTAGCTCCCCTTTTTTTTGATATGTTCCTAGAGAAAAAATATGTTGAAAGATGATAGTAGCAATGATGTGGACTAGCTCCGTGATCCGAGGACTATCCTCATTGCTGCACAGAATAATTATGTCCTTGATGCACCACTAGGTGACATAACTATTGCAGGAGCAGATGCAGATGCGTTTGACAAAAGCTCGGTATGATGACTACTTAATAGTTTAGTGCACCATGCATTACGGCTTAGAACCGGGACTTCAAAAAATGTTTCGAACGTCACGGAGCATATAAGATGTTTTAAAAGTTGAAATTGGTATTTCATACTCATGCCTGTGTCGAGAGGTATGAGACCTCTGACAGTACTTTGCCTACAAGATGGAGGAGAATAGCTCAACTAGTGAGCATGTGCTCAGATTGTCTGGGTACTACAATTGCTTGAATCAAGTGGGAGTTAATCTTCCAGATAAGATAGTAATAGACAAAGTTCTCTAGTCACTATCACTAAGTTACTAGAACTTCGTGATGAACTATAATATGCAAGGGATAACGGAAACGATTCCCAAGCTCTTCACGATGCTAAAATTGGCGAAGGTAGAAATCAAGAAAAAGCATCAAGTGTTGATGGTTGACCAGACCACTAGTATCAAGTAAAAGGGCAAGGGAAAGAAAGGGAACTTCAAGAAGAATGGAAAGCAAGTTGCCAGTCCCATGAAGAAGCCCAAAGCTAGACCCAAGCCTGAAACTGAGTGCTTCTACTGCAAAGGAAATGGTCACTGGAAGTGGAACTGCCCTAGATACTTGGCGGATAAGAAGGATGGCATAGTGAACGAAGGTATATTGGATATACATGTTATTTATGTGTACTTTACTAGTGTTTATAGCAACCCCTCGATATTTGATACTGGTTCAGTTGCTAAGAGTAGTAACTCGAGACAGTAGTTGCAAAATAAAGAGAGACTAGTTAAGGGCGAGGTGATGATGTGTGTTGGAAGTGATTCCAAGGTTGATAAGATCACCATCGCACACTCCCTTTACCTTCAGGATTAGTGTTGAACCTAAAATAAATGCTATTTGGTGTTTCCGTTGAGCATGAATATGATTGGATCATGTTTATTGCAATACAGTTATTCATTTCAGTCAAAGAATAATTGCTGTTCTATTTACATGAATAAAACCTTCTATGGTCATACACTCAATATAAGTGGTTTATTGAATCTCGATCGTAGTGATACACTGTCACGACCGGATTTTTAATAAAATATTTATTGAACAACCGACCCATGAAATCCAATATGAGGATAAATCCTCCATATCGGTAGACAAAACTTTGATACAAGAAGCCAGTAGCATTACAATATTACAGGGGTCGGACTAAAGATGCCCAACCAATTATTACAACACGCCCATAATTATACATGATGGCGGATATGGCACAAGGTGTGGGGTGGAATACTACTGACTTGGAATATGTGTGGTTGGTGGAATAACACAGTGGGGTGGTTAATAAGTCTACTGCACTGGCGACTCATCGAGCGTCGAGGTGAGGCTCGATGAATTTATTTGGGTAGCGGAAGCGGATACTTCACAAGGACTAATCCAGGGGTCGCACGAGACCGACCGGATTCCTCTAGGCGCCGGACTCGCTATCGAACTCTTCATCCATGAGATCGCCTTCACAAGATCTCGCCAAATCAACAAGCCGTGAGTACTATGAAAGAACTCGCAAGACAGTTCGGACAAAAGATATAACAAATGAAAGCATGAATGCGACATAGTTAATCTTAACAATGCTCAATTAAAGCAATATAGAAAAAATAATTAAAATGGGCGTCGGCGGTAGTCCGCTCGAAATCCCAAAGAGACAAACTCAAAACCGATCGGGTGTCTGAGCGACGCCTCGAAAGGTGAATAAATAAGCAAAATATTGCCACAGTCGGGCGTCGGAGCGACACCTCATAAAGGGCTTATATTGAAATAAAAATGCATGCGTGCCGCAGTCGGACGTCTGAGCGACATCACAGAAAGGGCTTATAATAAAAATAAGTAATAGCAATGCCGCAGTCGGACGTCTGAGTGACATCACAGAAAGGTCTTATAATAAAAATAAATAACAGCAATGCCGCAGTCGGACGTCTGAGCGACATCACAGAAAGGGCTTATAATAAAAATAAATAATAGCAATGCCGCAGTCGGACGTCTGAGCGACATCACAGAAAGGGCTTATAATAAAAATAAATAATAGCAATGCCACAGTCGGACGTCTGAGCGACATCACAGAAAGGGCTTTCATCACAAAGATATAGCACTCATAATAAATATTCAACACATGAATATAAACGGGTTAGTCCATCCACGGGAATAAACATTTAACCGGACTTAGTACTCATGTGATTCACCGGAGTATCTGTCACCAAAACTGACACTTGTCAGGATAAGATAATACAGAACTTGGACATGGATAAGATGATTCGAGGATTTATGACTCTGCAGAGTTTGTACTAAAATTACCCACAGCCAACGGATTTCCGTAGTCCCAAGGACTAGTTCCGCTTATGGTATTTCTAAGAAACACAGCTAACCAAGACACACCCATCCTACCTCACGATGCCAGAATCACCCTAGACATCGCCCAAGAAAAACTTTTGAGACGGGAGATCACAATCTCGAATAGCATGGGATCAAATTTATATTCGCTACGCTCTAAGGGGTGCCCCTCTCGGTCCCAACCGAAACACCCATGCCCCTAATCGGATGATCTGGCTTTAATCCAGGGCCATGGAACCATCATCACGGCCTCTCCATTTGGTGTGTACCAGAAGGCGGTTTGCAACTTACTAAGCCATATCCCTTGCGGAAAACATGTGGTAGTACGGGAAGGGAAAATGGATGGGAATCGAACTGATACGGGTTGACACTGAAGTCAAATGGTGTGGCATAAGACTGGCATGCAACACTGCCATCTTACCCATCCTCATGCCAACACATGGCCATGCACATTCACATCCAACACGTATGGATTTTCGAAATCACTTGCCTCAACTTTGCATGAAAATAACATTCATCGGTATGCTCACAAACATGCCATGAAACTACTTAATGCAAACCTGCCAGAACACTCATCATATCAAAAGTTCAAACATGCTTGCCTGGTTGAGAGTTGTCGGAGCCTAGCTCGGTGAAGTTCAAGGGTTCCGCTACCTCCTTCGGTATCTACGGTATAAAGTAAACATAATGCCGCTTAACGTAAATACCGTGAGGTGCACAAAATTACTCCAAATATTTTTCAAATAAATCTGATAAAAAACTAGACAAAATTTCAAAGGGACAGAAAAAGAATCTATCAAAATACTCTTCATTTAAAAGTTATTAGCATTTTAGTCCGGGGACCTTTACGTAATGAAATGTAAACTTCCTGTGGTTTTCTTTATGAAAATGTAAACGCTTCGATCTCAAATACGTCGACCCAGTGGAGAAGACGATTTTTGCCCAAGGCGCTTCGAAAACGATTCAAAAGAGGAAAAACTGACAGGGAGGACCCACCCGTCGGGTTTGAAAACGAAAGCGTAGATTTACGCTCGAGGGCCGCGGTGATCGCCGGCGGCGATCTACGGCGAGGCAGGAGGATCAGAGATTACCAACATGCTCACCGTGTCCTTCCGCACCGGTGGGTGGTGGAGTTGGTCGCCGATGAGCACCACATTGACGGCGGTCTCAACTCCGGCGGACGGTGGTTCGGGTGTTGATGGATCTCGTCGAGGAGGGCTGCAAGGATCGAATTGAGGTGGGGGTTAGAGCACTAGGTGTAAGAGAAGGCTACGGACGAGGTTTGGGCGCCGGAGATGGTCTCACCGCAGTGAATCAAGGTGGAGGCTGAGGCGGAACGGCGGCCGGAGTCGGGAAGGAGAGTTTCCTCGTGGCCCTTCCGTGGACTTGGCGGGTCTGGAGGGTAGAGGAGGTGTGCGGGCGAGAGCAAGCTCGGGTGCTATATATAGCCGCCTGAGGCGGTTGCCGAGAATGGGGTTCTCCGCGTGAGGTGATTACGGCGGCGCCTGTGGTTGCACGGGAGGGTTCAGAGGTTGAGCGCCGTCGTGGGTGTTCCTGGTTCCGCGAAGGTGCTAATCGCGTCGGGATTTGGTTGCTTAGGGGAGCTCGACGACGAACGGGCGGCGCTGGCCGCCGGGCGAGGGAGCGCTTCAGGTGTGCCGCGCCACGACGACGGTGCTGCATGCGCAGCCGGGCGAGGAAATGGCCACGCGGAGCCACCAGGGGGTTTGGGTGGCGCCGAACGGCGTTATGCCGCCGTTCTACTCCCGGTCGGCCGCTACGGTGGTTCGGCCGCCAGGAACGTGCCAAGCACGCGTGTGAGGCTCCGGACAAGCAAGCTAGGCCGTGAGCAACGTGCCAAGTGCACTGTGATCATGTGACTGAATTTCACGAAGATTGACACCTAAACTCTGAACTTAATCAAGATGCATGTAAACAAAGGCATGCAAGGTGTTCGACTTAATGATCTAGGAATGTAGGAATTTTTCCTTGAGCCGGTTTTTGGTGGAGGGGCCTCTCATTGCATCTAGAGGCTGCCTGAATATTTGTGGAATTTTTGGAGTAGTGTAGATATGAATTTCACCAAATTTGGCAAATCTGGTCCAAACTTGCAGAGACTATAATTTGAAATTTTTGAACAGGAGAGGAGTGGATCTTGATAGTTCTAGGTTGTGGGTACCAAGGACTATCCAAGGGAGTTGGTTTGAGGTCAAAATTCAAATGCATTAAGGTACTTGCTTTACAAATTACCTAGGCTCAAAATAATAGATGTAAAAGATTTGGGAGAGAATTAATTGAAATAAAAATTCAGAAGAGGGTTGAACTAGTAGAGACAGAATGTTTGGATTGCCCAAAGGTGGAAGGAGACATATTTGGGAAGATTTTACCATGTGGTGTATGGCCAAATCCTGAATGATTTCAAATATGGGAGAGGATGAAAAACTCCTAGAGTTTCTTTTTGAAAGAAAAATAAACTTCAAAGATTTTTCTTGAATCCTTGAGAAGAGAGCAATCAGAGGAAAAATTTAAAAACTAAACACCAGAGTTGAAGGAGATGCAAAAGTAAAATATGTGCCAGAGGGAAAAAGCTTTTGATAGAGATTTATGGAAGGGTTTTGGTGACCTCCTTTAAATCCAATAAAATTTTGAAGAAAACCAAAGGAAAAATTTTGGAGTGTCACAACACCTACCCCCTTAGGAAAAATCTCGTCTCCGAGATTCCAGTTGATCCTCAAATAATTGTGGGTGCTCCGCTCGAAGGAAATCCTCTCTTTCCCAAGTGGCTTCACTCTCGGTGTGGTTGCTCCACTGAACTTTGAAGAACTTGATGGTTTTCTGTCGGGTTCTCCTTTCTGACTCTTCCAAGATTTTTATCGGGTGCTCCCGATATGTAAGGTTTGGTTGCACGCCAATGTTTTTATGGGGTACCTATTTCTCTGGGTTGCTTAGCACTTCCTCAATTGGGAGACGTGGAATACGTCGTGGATGTCGGATAATTCTTCGGGTAAGTCTAGTTGGTAGGCCACCGTGCCTCTTCGTGCTACTATGCAGAAAGGTCCGATGAATCTTGGTGCTAGCTTCCCTTTAATCTTGAATCGATGCAGGCCTCTCATGGGGGATACTCGTAGGTACACAAATTCACCGGGTTCAAAATGGACTCCACGATGCTTCTGATCGTAATAACTCTTTTGTCGACTTTGGGCGGTCTTGAGTCGGTCCTTAATTACCTTGGCTTTATCTTCAGCCTCTTTGAGCAGGTCTGGGCCGAAGATATGACTGTCTCCGGTTTCCGACCAATTTAGTGGGGTACGACATCTTCATCCGTACAGAGCTTCAAATGGTGCCATTTGCAGGCTGGACTGATAGCTGTTGTTAGATGCGACTCACAGATGCTAAGCTCTCCTCCCAACTCGTCCCATAGGTGAGGACACATGCTCTCAAAGCATATCTTCTAGAATCTGGTTTACTAGCTCAGTTTGCCCATCTGTCTGGGATGGTATGCGGTAATCGAATGCCACCTGAGTTCCCGTAGCTTGTTGTAAGTGATCCCAAAACCGGAGACGAATTGAGTGCCTCTGTCCGAGATTGTTTTCTTTGGGACTCCATGTAGGCAAACGACACGGAGAGGTAGAGCCTAGCAAGCTTCTCGAGTGGTGTGTGTTGTCTTCACGGGATGAAGTGAGCTACTTTAGTCAGTCTATCGCTGATTACCCATATGGCATCATGTCCGTGTCGTGACCGAGGTAGTCCAACAATAAAATCCATTCCAATCTCGTCCCATTTCCACTCGGGTATTTTATTTGGTTGCAATAGCCCGGCCGGTTTCTGGTGCTCGGCCTTGATGCGTTGACAAGAGTCACAACATGCAATAAATGTAGCTATGTCTCTTTTTATACCATGCCACCAAAATGTTTCCTGAAGATCTTTGTACATTTTTGTTCCTCCAGGATGGATTGAATATGGAGCGGTGTGGCCTTCACCAGATTTGCTGTTTAAGGTCATGGATATTTGGTACGCAAAGCCTATTCCCGCATTCACAATATTCCTTGCTCATCAATAATGAATTCTGAGGCCTTTCCCAACTTCATCTTCTGCTTTATGCCTTCCATGCCGGGTGTCCACGTTGAGCCTCTTTAACCTTCTCTATCGTGGTAGGCTGTAATTCTAAGTTTGACACACCGCTTCTGGTGACCACCATCGATTGAGCTTTGCGAATTCCTACCGGAATTTGGGTCTTAAGTCCGCATGCTGTCATTGTCCGGACTGGGTTCCGACTCGTAGCATCTCGCTACAACATTTGCTTTGCTCGGGTGGTAGTGGATCCCAACATCATAATCCTTTACTAGTTCTAACCAGCCGCCGCCAGAATTTAGTTCGTTGTGTGAAAATATACTTGAGGCTTTTGTGGTCCGTGTATATTTCACAACGATTACCAAGTAAAAAGTGTCTCCATTCCTTGAGTGCATGAATAATCGCTGCTAATTCCAGGTCATGAGTAGGATAATTTTCCTCATGCTTATGGGTTGTCTCGAAACATATGCGACAACCATGCCATCATCCATCAATACGCACCCGAGGCCCTATCGAGAAGCGTCACAAAATACCTCAAAAATTTTGTGTATCTACGCACAATTAGTCTTTGGTCTTTGTCGTCGGTTTCCTCTTCAGTTCTTGGAAACTTTTCTCGCAAGCTTCATCCATTCAAACTTCCTGTCTTTCTTGAGTAGTTGCGTCATTGGCTTTGCTATGGTGGAGAATCCTTCAATAAATCTCCGGTAGTATCCTGCCATACCCAAGAAACTTCGTACATCCGTCATCACTGGCCGGGCGGCTTCTAATAATCACGGCCTTGACTTTTTCCGGGTCTCACGGCGATACCTTCTTGAGTCAAGACGTGGCCTAGAAAACCTACTTGCTTTAGCCAAAATTCACACTTGCTGAATTTAGCGTACAACCGATGTTTCCTCGAGTTCTCCTAGTACAATCCGGAGATGTTCAAATGTTCGTCTGGTGTTTTGGAGTATACCAGAATATCATCGATAAATACCACAACAAACTTATCCATAAACTTCATGAATACTTTGTTCATGAGGTGAACAAAATATGCGGGGGCGCTTGTTAGTCCGAATGGCATCACGGTGAACTCGCATAATCCGTATCTGGAGGTGAAAGCGGTCTTGGGAATATCCTCGGTTCGTACTTTCGGTTGATAGTATCCCGATCTCAAGTCAATCTTTGAGAACACCTTGGCCTTAGCGAGTTGATCGAATAAATCATTTATTCGTGGCATCGGATATTTGTTCTTGATTGTGACCATGTTTAGCGCCGATAGTCTATGCACAATCTCGTTGTTCCATCCTTCTTTTTGGCGAATAAAATTGGTGAACCCCAAGGTGAGGAACTGGCTCAGATGTACCCTTTTTCCAACAGTTCCTTTATTTGCTTCTTCAGTTCCACCAATTCGGATGGTGCCATTCTCAGATGGTTTCTTGTATATGGGAGCGGTTCCGGTGCTAGCTCTATGCTGAATTCAATCTCTCTATCTGGTGGCATGCCCGGTAGTTCTTCGGGAATACATCTGGAAATTCACACACCATCGGGCACTTTGCTCAATTCAGAAATATCTACCTTGTTCAATCTCGGTTGCCGGATATTTTTCTTTCCTTGGCGAAACCTTTATGGTCTTCCCGTGGTGATGGGTGAGAATTACGGTCCTGTTGAAGCAGTCAATAAAACCTTTGTTGGTGGTTAACCAATCCATCCCTAAGATGACATCCAGCCCTTTATTTTCCAATAAGATAAGATTTGCATGAAACTTCAACCCTTCAAACTCGATAACCACATCCTGGCAATAATTCTGGGTAACTTGCTTGATTCCTGGGACTTGACGATCATAGATTTTCCCAAGGGAAGCATCGAAAATTATTTTGCAAAGCAAAACTTTTCAAATGAACGAGTGAGAAGCTCCGTAATCAAACAAAACCATGGCAGGTATTGTGTTGACAGTGAAACGCATCGAGTAACGATATCCGGGGCATTTTGTGCTTCCTCTTTGGTCACGTGGTTCAGATGACCCTTCCGTGGTTGTTATTTGGGTTGAAATTGTTGCGCTTTGGTGTCAATTATTGCCTCCGTTGTTCGGCTTTGGGGTCGAAGTTCTTGGCTTGGGGCAATCGCTTGGCATAGTGCCCTTCTTCTCCACAAGCGTAACAGGTAACGCCTGGCGGTATGTGAACTCCTTGTCCCTTCGTGGAAATTTTTGATTGGGCGAGACGCTTGTCGTGGGTTTGGGTGTCCAGTTTTTCCGAACATCTGTTTTTTGCTGCGGTGGTTGCGGTGTGTTTAGATCGTCCCTCTTCCGCTATGGAAATCTTCCGAAGCTGCGTCTCTCATTTTCCAAGGTAATGGCCTTATCCACCAGCGTCTTAAAATCTGGAAATGTGTGTACGACCAACCGACATTTAAGCGCCGGGTGTCAGTCCGCCTAGGAACTTCTCCATCTTTTGTTTTCTCGACATACGCCTCGTTGGCGTAGCGAGACAGCAGGGTAAACTGACCGTTGTATTCCGACACTGTCATTGTTCTTTGCTTGAGGTCATCAAATTCTCTCTTTTTGATCTTCATAAGACTCTTAGGAATATGTGCCCCACGAAAACCTTCTTTGAATTCCTCCCATGATATATTATTTTCGTTGGGGTGCATGTGTAGGAAATTTTCCCACCACGATGCAGCTGCTCCAAAGTGAGATAGTGCGGAGCATAAAGCACTTTCGTGGTCTGAACATCGGGCGATAATTAATTTTCTCTCCATGTCTCAAGCCGGTCCTCGGCTTCCGTGAGGTTTGTCGCTGTGAGAAAATGTTTGGGGACGCGTCTTCAGTAGCTCGAGATAACTTGGATTGCTGTTGATACTGTCCATGTGATTCTCCATATTGATGACTTGGTTCAAGATTTCCTGATGTTGTTGCTGACTTTGTTAAATAAAGACGGCACATCCGGGAAAGTGCCGTTTCACTGTCCTGTTGACTTGTCTGCCCCTGTGTGAAATTGTTGCCTGGGGGTGTGCCATAATTTTCCTCTGTCGGAGTTGGCATGGAGCGCGTCCAAGGATGAGACATAATTTACTCTGGGGATATATTTTGAAACACTCATAAGAAAGTGAAAGAAGTCGCAAAAATAAGTCCATAAATGCATAAGGATGGCAAATAAATTAAAAGCCCAAGATTTTTCAAGAAAACAAGTCGATTATACGGAGAAGGACTGCTCATTACATATCTTACACGCAAGCAGTAATTATACAATACATCATTCAGATATGCGTACATAAATCCTGACATGTTATTTAGTCTAGTGCACTCCTCCGCATCCTACATGATGCGCAAAACAAACTACTTCTCACAGCCTATTTACATATAAACGTATCGCATAAGTCGGTACATCGCATGGCGGCTAAGCGTGATTTAGTCGGAGATGGTAAGGATTTCCCTTGGCCTGCCAAGGGTGAGGCGAAGAGAGGCTGGGGACTCAACCTCCTCTTCGGAGATAGGCTCCAGACGAGAGGTGCTGCGCGGAGTTGGTGGAGCAGGTGCCCTGTGTGGGACAACTCGAATCTGAGCGGGCACGAGGGGTGGTGCAGAACGAACCGGAGTAGGCGCAATGACATGGTTGAATTCCTCCGTGGTAGGCAGGCAATGAGTAGCGGTGCGAACAGTAGGATCAAACGATGTTGATGACGAGACGAAAGTCAGTGCCGGTGCAGCACGCAGGAGCTCCCTCCTGTTGGCGGCACAGCCATGGACTGAGTCCATGCGGGCAGCTACAAAGTCGTCCACCAGGTTGTCGAAGGCTGCCTCCAAAGCCCGGAGATACTCGATGAGCATCTCAAAAGCTTCGTTCCGTTCTCCTCTGGGGCAAGAGAACGCGTAGTGGCAGGTGTATGGCACGTGACATGGCAGGTAGCGGTAGCGACGAGTCTTCGTTGAAGGCAGGATATCCCTGAGACGGGCTATCGCCTCACTAGCTGCCATTTGTAGCGCGTGCTTCTCTGTGGGCATGGCTCTCCCCACGAACCGGTAATGCTCAACTCATCCTCTCTTGAATTCCACCGCGGCTTGGTGCATGGTTAGACGGTCATTGACCTTGTGCTGAGAGAGAGACAAGACTGGGCGCACATCTGGCCCCATCGCGACTTGGACGATGAAGGAGAGAAGCTTGACAAACCCATCGGGCATGTTGGCAAACATCTGTGACTCGCAGTCGTTGCTGGCCATCTACAAAAGTAGGCAAAAATCCTGAGTAGTCAAATCATAAATTTATGCCGATCACGTAAATTGACTACATTTGTAAAAATAATAAATAGCTCTATTATGCTAATAACCGATTAGCGATCGCACCTAGTGGCTTCCTATAGTCAGCCCGGCTCGTACCAAGCTTGTCACAACCGGATTTTCAATAAAATATTTATTGAACAACCGACCCATGAAATCCAATATGAGGATAAATCCTCCATATCGGTAGACAAAACTTTGATACAAGAAGCCAGTAACATTATAATATTACAGGGGTCGGACTAAAGATGCCCAACCAATTATTACAACACGCCCATAATTATACATGATGGCGGATATGGCACAAGGTGTGGGGTGGAATACTACTGACTTGGAGTATGCGTGGTTGGTGGAATAACACAGTGGGGTGGTTAATAAGTCTATCAGATCGGGCGACTCATCGAAAGGCCGAGGTGAGGCTCGATGAATTTATTTGGGTAGCGGAAGCGGATATTTCACAAGGACTAGTCCAGGGGTCGCACGAGACTGACTGGGATTCCTCTAGGCATCGGACTCGCTATCGAACTCTTCATCCATGAGATCGCCTTCACAAGATCTCGCCAAATCAACAAGCCGGTGAGTACTATGAAAGTACTCGCAAGACAGTTCGACAAAAGATATAACAAATGAAAGCATGAATGCGACATAGTTAATCTTAACAATGCTCAATTAAAGCAATATAGAAAAATAATTAAAATGGGAGTCGGCGGTAGTCCGCTTCGAAATCCCAAAGAGACAAACTCAAAACCGATCGGGTGTCCAAGCGGCGCCTCGAAGGTGAATAAATAAGCAAAATATTGCCACGATCGAGGCCCGAGCGACTCCTCATAAAGGGCTTATATTGAAATAAAAATGCATGCTCGCCATCGGACGTCTGAGCGACATCACGTAAAGGGCTTATAATAAAAATAAGTAACAAAGAATGTCACAATGGACGTCTGAGCGACATCACGTAAAGGGCTTATAATAAAAATAAATAACAGCAATGTCATAATGGACGCCCTGAGCGACATCACGTAAAGGGCTTATAATAAAAATAAATAATAGCAATGTAAAGAGTCGGATGTCCGAGCGACATCACGTAAAGGGCTTATAATAAAAATAAATAATAGCAATGTCAGCCGGACGTCTGAGCGACATCACGTAAATGGCTTTCATCACAAAGATATAGCACTCATAATAAATATTCAACACATGAATATAAACGGGTTAGTCCATCCACGTGAATAAACATTTAACCGACTTAGTACTCATGTGATTCACCGGAGTATCTGTCACCAAACCGACACTTGTCAGGATAAGATAATACGTAACTTGGACATGGATAAGATGATTCGAGGATTTATGACTCTGCAGAGTTTGTACTAAAATTACCCACAGCCAACGGATTTCGTAGTCCCAAGGACTAGTTCCGTTTATGGTATTTCGGAAGAAACACAGCTAACCAAGACACACCCATCCTACCTCATGATGCCAGAATCACCCTAGACATCGTCCAAGAAAAACTTTTGAGACGGGAGATCGCAATCTCGAATAGCATGGGATCAAATTTATATTCAGCGCTCTAAGGGGTGCCCCCCCCTCTCGGTCCCAACCGGAAACACCCATGCCCCCTGAACGGATGACTGGCTTTAATCCAGGGCCATGGAACCATCATCACGGCCTCTCCATTTGGTGTGTACCAGGAAGGCGGTTTGCAACTTACTAAGCCATATTCCTTGCAGAAAACATGTGGTAGTACGAGAAGGGAAAATGGATGGGAATCGAACTGATACGGGTTGACACTGAAGTCAAATGGTGTGGCATAAGACTGGCATGCTACAACACTGCCATCTTACCCATCCTCATGCCAACACATGGCCGTGCACATTCACATCCAACACGTATGGATTATCGAACTCACTTGCCTCAACTTTGCATGAAAATAACATTCATCGGTATGCTCACAAACATGCCATGAAACTACTTAATGCAAACCTGCCGTAACACTCATCATATCAAAAGTTCAAACATGCTTGCCTCGGTTCAGAGTAGTCGGAGTCTAGCTCGGTGAAGTTCATGGTTTCGCCACCTCCTTCGGTATCTACGGTATAAAGAAAACATACGCCGCTAACGTAAATACCGTGAGGTGCACAAAATTACTCCAAATATTTTTCAAATAAATCTGATAAAAAACTAGACAAAATTTCAAAGAGGACAGAAAAAGAATCAATCAAAAATACTCTTGCTTAAAAGTTATTAGCGTTTAGTCCGTGGACCTTTCTGTAATGAAACGTAAACTTCCTGTGGTTTTCTTTATAAAGTAAAACGCTTGAGTCTCGAATACGTCGATCCCAGGGAAGACGATTTTGCCCGGCGCTTCAGAAAACGATTCAAAAGAGGAAAAGTCGACGGAGGACCCACCCGTTGGGTTTGAAAACGAAGCAGAGATTTGGCGCTCGAGGGTCATGGTGATCGCCGGCGGCGATCTACGGCGAGGCAGGAGGATCGGAGATAACCAACGTGCTCACCATGTCCTTCCGCACCGGTGGGTGGTGGAGTTGGTCGCCGATGAGCACCACGTTTACGGCGGTCTCAACTCCAGCGGACGGTGGTTCGGGCGTTGATGGATCTCGCCGAGGATGGCTGCAAGAATCAAATTGAGGTGGGGGTTAGAGCACTAGGTGTAAGAGAAGGCTACAGACGAGGTTTGGGCGCCGGAGATGGTCTCACCGCAGTGAATCAAGGTGGAGGCCGAGGCGGAATGAAGTGGCCGGAGTCGGGGAAGGAGAGCTCCTCGTGGCCCTTCCAGGGACTTGGCGGGGTCTGGAGGGGTAGAGGAGGTGTGCGGGGGCGAGAGCAAGCTCGGGGTGCTATCTATAGCGGCGCCGAGGAGGTTGCTGAGAACGGGGTTCTCCGGTGAGGTGATTACGGCAACGCTGTGGTTGCACGGGAGGGTTCGTGAGGTTGAGAGTCGCCGTGGGTGTTCCTTGGTTCCGTTTAGGTGCTAATCGCCGATTTAGTTGCTTAGGGGAGCTCGACGGAACGGGCGCGCTGGCCGGCGGCGAGGAGCGCTCAGGCGTGCAGCGCCACGGTGACGGTGCTGCATGCGTCTTGGCGAGGAAATGGCCACGCTGAGCCACCAGGGGTTTGGGCGGCGTCGAACGGCGTTATGCCGCCGTTGCTCGCTTCCCGGCCGGCCGCCACGGTGGTTCGGCCGCGAGACACGCCGGCAAGCGGGCCAGGGTGCCACCGACGCCAGGAACGCGCCAAGCACGCGTGTGAGGCTCCGGACAAGCAAGCTAGGCCATGAGCAACATGCCAAGTGCACTGTGATCATGTGACTGAATTCTGACGAAGATTGACATCAAACTCGAACTTAATCAAGATGCACGTAAACAAAGGCATGCAAGGTGTTCGATGTAATGATCTAGGAATGTAGGGATTTTTCCTTGAGCTGGTTTTTGGTGGAGGGGCCTCTCATTGCATCTAGAGGCTGCCTGAATATTTGTGGAATTTTTGGAGTAGTGTAGATATGAATTTCACCAAATTTGGCAAATCTGGTCCAAACTTGCAGAGACTATAATTTGAAATTTTTGAACAGAGAGGAGTGGATCTTGATAGTTCTAGGTTGTGGGTACCAAGGACTATCCAAGGGAGTTGGTTTGAGGTCAAAATTCAAATGCATTAAGGTACTTGCTTTGCAAATTACCTAGGCTCAAAATAATAGACAAAAAGATTTGGGAGAGAATTAATTGAAATAAAAATTCAGAAGAGGGTTGAACTAGTAGAGACAGAATGTTTGGATTGCCCAAGGTGGAAGGAGACATATTTGGGAAGATTTTACCATGTGGTGTATGGACAAATCCTGAATGATTTCAAATATGGGAGAGGATGAAAAACTCCTAGAGTTTCTTTTTGAAAGTAAAATAAACTTCAAAGATTTTTCTTGAATCCTTGAGAAGAGAGCAATCAGAGGAAAATTTTAAAAACTAAACACCAGAGTTGAAGGAGATGCAAAAGTAAAATATGTGCCAGAGGGAAAAAGCTTTTGATAGAGATTTATGGAAGGGTTTAGGTGACCTCCTTTAAATCCAATAAAATTTTGAAGAAAACCAAAGGAAAAATTTTGGAGTGTCACATACACATATTCATAATATTGAAGCCAAAAGATGCAAAGTTAATAATGATAGTGCAACTTATTTGTGGCACCGCCGTTTAAGTCATATTGGTGTAAAGCGCATGAAGAAACTCCATGTTGATGGGCTTTTGGAGTCACTTGATTATGAATCACTTGATGCTTGCGAACCATGCCTCATGGGCAAGATGACTAAGACTCCGTTTTCCGGAACAATGGAGCGAGCAACTGACTTATTGGAAATAATACATACTGATGTATGTGGTCCGATGAGTGTTGAGGTCGCGGCGGGTATCGTTATTTTCTGACCTTCACAGATGATTTGAGCAGATATGAGTATATCTACTTGATGAAACATAAGTCTAAAACATTTGAAAAGTTCAAAGAATTTTAGAGTGAAGTGGAAAATCATTGTAACAAGAAAATAAAGTTTCTACGATCTGATCGCGGAGACGAATATTTGAGTTACGAGTTTGGTCTTCAATTAAAACAATGTGGAATAGTTTCACAAACTTATGCCACCTGGAACACCACATCATAATGGTGTGTCTGAACGTCATAACCGTACTTTATTGGATATAGTGCAATCTATGATATCTCTTACCGATTTACCACTATCGTTTTGGGGTTATGCATTAGAGACAGCTACATTCACATTAAATAGGGCACTGTCTAATCCGTTGAGACGACACCGTATGAACTATGGTTTAGCTAGAAACCTAAGCTGTCGTTTCTTAAAGTTTGGGGTTGCGATGCTTATGTGAAACAGTTTCAACCTGATAAGATCGAACCCAAATCGGAGAAGTGTGTCTTCATAGGATACCCAAAAGAAAATGTTGGGTACACCTTCTATCACAGATCCAAAGGCAAGATCTTTGTTGCTAAGAATGGATTCTTTCTAGAGAAGAAGTTTCTCTCAAAAGAAGTGAGTGGGAGGAAAGTAGAACTTGATGAGGTAATTGTACCTTCTCCCGAATTTGAAAGTAGTTCATCACAGAAATCAGTTCCAGTGATGCCTACACCAATTAGTGAGGAAGTTAATGATGATGATCATGAAACTTCAGATCAATTTACTACCGAACCTCGTAGGCCAACCAGAGTATGTTCTGCACCAGAGTGGTACGGTAATCCGGTTTTGGAAGTCATGTTACTAGACCATGACGAACCTACGAACTATGAGGAAGCAATGATGAGCCCAGATTCCGCAAAATGGTTTAAGGCCATGAAATCGGAGACAGGATCCATGTATGAAAACAAAGTATGGACTTTGGTGGAATTGCCCGATGATCGGCAAGCCATTGAGAGTAAATGGGTCTTCAAGAGGAAGACAGACGCTGATGATAGTGTTACTATCTACAAAGCTCGACTTGTCGCGAAAGGTTTTCGACAAGTTCAAGATGTTGACTACGATGAGATTTTCTTACTCGTATGGATGCTTAAAGTCTGTCCGAATCATGTTAGCAATTGCCACATTTCATGAAATCTGGCAAATGGATGTCAAAACTACATTCCTTAATGGGTTTCTTAAAGAAGAGTTGTATATGATGCAACAATAAGGTTTTTTCAATCCTAAAGGTGCTAAAGTGTGCAAGCTCTAGCGATCCATCTATAGACTGGTGCAAGCATCTCGGAGTTGGAATATACGCTTTGATAAGGTGATCAAAATATATGATTTTATACAGACTTGCGGTGAAAGCCTGTATTTGCAAGAAAGTGAGTGGGAGTACTACAACATTTCTGATAAGTATATGTGAATGACATATTGTTGATCGCAAATAATGTAGAATTTTTCTGGAAAGCATAAAGGAGTATTTGAAAGGAGTTTTTTCAAAGAAAGACCTCGGTGAAGCTACTTACATATTGAGCATCAAGATCTATAGAGATAGAACAAGACGCTTGATAAGTTTTTCTTTTCGATGAGTACATACCTTGACAAGATTTTGAAGTAGTTCAAAATGGAACAGTCAAAGAAGGAGTTCTTGCCTGTGTTGCAAGGTGTGAAGTTGAGTAAAGACTCAAAACCCTACCACGGCAGAAAACTAGAAAGAGAATGAAAAAATCATTCCCTATGCCTCAGTCATAGGTTCTATGAAGTATGCTATGCTGTGTACAAGACCTATTGAGAACCTCACCATGAGTTTGGCAAGAGGGTACAATAGTGATCCAGGAGTGGATCACTTGACAGCGGTCAAAATTATCCTTAGAAGACTAAGGAGATATTTCTCGGATATGGAGGTTATAAAGAGTTCGTCATAAAGAGTTACGCTGATGCAAGCTTTTACACCGATCCGGATGAATCTAAGTATCAATCTGGATACATATTGAAAGCGGGAGCAATTAGGTAGAGTAGCTCCATGCAGAGCATTGTAGACATAGAAAATTTGCAAAATACATACGGCTTTGAATGTGACAGACCCATTGACTAAGCTTTCTCTCACAAGCAAAACATGATCACACCTTAGTACTCTTTGGGTTTAATCACATAGCGATGCGAACTAGATTATTAACTCTAGTAAAAACCCTTTGGGTATTAGTCACATGGCGATGTGAACTAATCACATGGTAATGTGAACTATTGGTGTTAAATCACATGGCGATGTGAACTAGATTATTGACTCTAGTGCAAGTGGGAGACTGTAGAGGCAATAATAAATTTGTTATTTATATTTTCTTATATCATGATAAATGTTTATTATTCATGCTAGAATTTTATTAACCGAAAACTTAGTACATGTGTGAATACATAGACAAAACAGAGTGTCCCTAGTATGCCTCTACTTGACTAGCTCGTTAATCAAAGATGGTTATGTTTCCTGACCATAGACATGTGTTGTCATTTGATGAACGGGATCACATCATTAGAGAATGATGTGATGGACAAGACCCATCCGTTAGATTAGCATTATGATCGTTGAGTTTTATTGCTATTGCTTTCTTCATGACTTATACATGTTCCTCTGACTATGAGATTATGCAACTCCCGGATACCGGAGGAACACCTTGTGTGCTATCAAACATCACAACGTAACTGGGTGATTATAAAGATGCTCTACAGGTGTCTCCGAAGGTGTTTGTTGGGTTGGCATAGATCGAGATTAGGATTTGTCACTCCGTGTACCGGAGAGGTATCTCTAGGCCCTCTCTGTATTGCACATCACTATAAGCCTTGCAAGCAATGTGACTAATGAGTTAGTCACGGAATGATGCATTATGGAACGAGTAAAGACACTTGTCGGTAACGAGATTGAACTAGGTATTGATATACCGACGATCGAATCTCGAGCAAGTAACATACCGATGACAAAGGGAATAGTGTATATTGTTATGCAGTTTGACCGTTAAAGATCTTCGTAGAATATGTAGGAACCAATATGAGCATCCAGGTTCCGCCATTGGTTATTGACCGGAGATGAGTCTCGGTCATGTCTACATAGTTCTCGAACCCGTAGGGTCCGCACGCTTAACGTTTGGTGACGATCGGTATTATGAGTTTATGTGTTTTCAAGTACCGAAGGTAGTTCGGAGTCCCGAATGAGATCGGGGACATGACAAGGAGTCTCGGAATGGTCGAGACATAAAGATCGATATATTGGAAGGCTATGTTTGGACATCAGAATGGTTCCGGGTGAGTTCGGGCATTTACGTGAGTACCGGGGCTTACCGGAACCCCCCCCCCCCGAGGGAGTATATGAGCCTTAATGGGCCTTAGTGGGAGAGAAGAGAAGGCAGCCTAGGAGGGGGCGCGCCCCCTCCCCCAAGCCCAATCCGAATTGGGTGAGGGGGCCGGCCCCCCTTTCCTTTCTCCTTCCCTCTCTTCCTTCTATTCCTAGTGGGACTAGGAAAGGGGGAGTCCTACTCCTACTAGGAGGAGGACTCCTCCCCCCTTGGCGCGCCTAGAGAGGCCGGCCAGCCTCCCCCTCCCTCCTTTATATACGTGGGAAGGGGGGCACCCTATAACACACAAGTTTACAGTTGTCTTAGCCGTGTGCAGTGCCCCCCTCCACAGATTTCCACCTCAGTCATATTGTTGTAGTGCTTAGGCGAAGCCCTGCGTCAGTAACTTCATCATCACCATCATTACGCTGTCGTGCTGACGAAGCTCTCCCTCGACACTCAGCTGGATCTAGAGTTCGTGGGACGTCACCGAGCTGAACGTGTGCAGATCGCGGAGGTGCCGTACTTTCGGTACTAGGATCGGTCGCATCGTGAAGACGTACGACTACATCAACTGCCTTGTCATAATGCTTCTGCTTTCGGTCTACGAGGGTACGTAGACAACACTCTCCCCTCTCATTGCCATGCATCACCTAGATGGATCTTGCGTGTGCATAGGAAATTTTTGAAATTGATGCGTTCCCCAACAGGCGGCTCGTCCCCGAACGGATCCGTCATTGATCTGACGTCCACCGGCACCCAACGGATTTCAAGCTCCGACGAGGAAGAGTAGGCATGGGAGACGGCGGCGCCTTGAGTCTCGTGAGCTGGTTCGTGTCCCATGCCCTACTCTACTTTGCCGGTGACCGGACCAACACTCTGAGGAGCGCAGCCGGCCACCAGACATGGACAGGGCGGAGCCGGGCGATTGGGGAATGGAACCAGACGAAGCTCTGCACAAAATCACTGCGTTGCATGTAGTAACATGGATTTGAGGTTTCTAATTTGAGGTATCCGGATGTGGAATGTATTTTTTGAGGCGTGATGGTCACTGTCTGCGGACGCGCCCAGGCGCGTCCACGGGCGTTTGAGGGGTTGGATTTGCCAAGTCCGGCTGTAGATGCTCTTAGCACGTCGACTTTCTGACTATCTAGTACAACAATGTTTGCCCCGCTCTGGCAGGGGATGGGCAATGACACCGACGTGTCTTCAGCTTGCCCCGGTGCTTGTAGTCGTCGCTCGGTAATCCACGGACCTTGTTGTAATTTTATTATCTCTGGTGTTCTTTGTACTACCATGATTGAGAATGAATAGATTTGAAGTTTTTCAAAAAAAAAGCATCAGCGGTTCCCAAAAGGGAAGGACAAAATATGTGGTTGTCGGATTTCGGGTTCCGGCAGACCCTTGAGGTTCGAAAACTGGGGTGCGCGCGGAGATCCAACCCTCCACCGTCTCGCTCCTCGCCGAATCGCTAGGACCTAAAACTACTAAACGGAACAGCACAAGAGACACGAGATTTATACTGATTCAGGCCACCATTGTGGTGTAATACCCTACTCCAGTATGTGGTGTGGTGGATTGTCTCTTGGGCTGATGAGGAACAATACAAGAAAGAACAGCCTCGCGAGGGTCTGTTCTTGGCGGGTGCGATGAACTGCTAGGTGGTGTTCAGTCGCTCTAGCTACTGGTTCCTTGATGAGGATTCCGATCTCTCTCTGTCTCTCCAAGATGCCCGGTCCCTCTACCCTGTGGGTGGCTACTCCTATTTATAGGCGAAGGCCATGGGCCTCCTCCCAAATAGTGAGCGGGAAGGGCGCCAACAATTGGCCATTTTGAAGGGGAACAGCGGGTACACTTATCCTGACTAAAGTTGGTCTTCGCCTGCCAAAGGCTCTGGTGATGACGCCTGCTTGGGCTCCACGATGACTCCCTTCCAGCCGTTATGGCTGGTCTTGGTCTTGTTGCAATCAAAGCGGATGCCTTTGCTTGATGCTCTCGCTGCGCTTGCTCCTTTGCACCAAAGAGGAAATGAGGACTCTGCTTGGTGGCGCCTTTCGGCGCCCTTGGTCGTCATGGCTTGCGTCCACGGGCACCTCGCGAGGTACCCTGCCTTGAACTCTCCGCCTCCTCATGAGCCAGCCTGACGAGGCCGTGCTCGAGGAAGCTCCTTGTCGTCCGCCCGTGAGGCTTGCCCCTCGCGAGGGTCTTGAGCTGCGTTGATGAAGATGGGCTGTCTTGGGCCTCCTTTGAGCCACGCCTTGAGCCGCAGCGAGCAAGTCTAGGGACCCCCGTTCCCAGAATGCCGACAGTAGCCCCCGGGCCCACAGCGCGCCCGAACTTGGCTGAGCAGAGAGGCAAAAGGGCAAGTGCGAAGCGTCGCGGGACCTTACAGCCTGCGGCCTTGGGCGCCGCGTGGCGGTTGATTGGACGCGTGCGCACTGCTTCCCCACGATGCCTCGGTAACCCCCCGGATTCGACAAGTCCTCGCATGCGTAGTCGGTCATGATTACCGGTGATCGTGGAGGCCGACAGTTGGCCTTCGCCGGCTATAAGTATGGAACGGCGCGCGCCCTTCCAGTCTATCCTTTCTTGTCTCTCTTCCTCCTCGTTTCGTCTGGTTGCCATGGCTCCGATCCGCCGGTTCTCCACGGAAGAGAAGGGAAAGGCTCCTCAAGAGGATCCTGACCTGCTCCCCCCAAAGAAGCGGCTTGCTCTCTGAGTGTCGAGGCGAGCGCCGCCAGAGGCGCCCATGCTCTGGTGCGCGCGGCCGCCGCCAGGGTTTCCTCTTCCCTTGTACGCGCACGTTGGCGGCTCTGAAGGAGGCGACGCCGGGCGCCACGGGCGGCGCCGCCGATGACGCCGGTGGGTCACGAAGATGTGCATCTTCCCCCCTGGAGTCCACGCCGAGGGCTCCTGCCAGGAGTTCATGCTTCGCGCCGCCACGCCTCCTAAGTCTTGGATTCGTCTTCCTTCTTTCTTCGCCTCCATTAGTCCGTGAGGGGAACCCCACAGGACTCTGCTGCAAAGACGCCGGCTGCGGCACCCTCGCGACCGGGCAGAGGTCGCGTGAGTTGCCCGGGCGAGGTCTTCATGACTCGAGGCCGGGCGAGGTCGCCAGTCTGCAGGACGAGGCGCTCTCACGATCGACACAGGTCTGATGGTGCTTCGGTGGTGTCCTTCAAGGTCTTCGACGCGGAGGGTCGTCGGTGGAGTGCTGCCGGGAGAGGTGGTCGGGTCCCTGTGGTGAGACAGAGGCCGACCGACCACTCCTTGGCAGCTCCTTAGGCGACGGCGCCGGAGGATCCAGCGACTCCGCCCGAGCTCTTCGCGACGCCGGAGACGAGCGGCGACAGCCTCGAGCCCCGAGCCTGCGCCGCCTCGAGGCGAGGTGGGCTCCTCAGGCCGTTGCCGCCCCTGATCTGGATGGGGTTGGCGCCGGACCGGGTGGCCCACTGTTGATGATGCCGTCTGCCGCGGTGGTCCCTGTAGGTAGGACTCCTTAGGGTTCGCGTCTTTTGTTCCTGCGAGGAGCCAAGAATGTACCCCGCGGGGGCTTGTAAGATGTTTGTAGCTTCGTTTGTCAATATAACCCTTTTTATGAGGCAGTGCGAGATGCTCATTTCGTTCTAGCTCAGTTTCTTCTTTTCGGACCTCGTGAGGGCTTGATGCTCTGCGCCGACAAGTCCCAGTCCCAAGGTGGCTTCAGCCGTCGCTGGTATGCCAGGTCGCGATGCCGTGGTCAAGGCCAGGAGGTGAGCGGCCCGAGGTTCGGTAAGAGCCTCTGAGTCGCGATGCTCAGGTGGTCCCCCTTGGTGCTCAAGCAGCCATCATTCGGTGAGAAAGGAGAGCGACGTTGCTAGCACGGGGTTGTATTGGGTGTGGGGATGGTGTTGCGATAACTAGCGTGTCCGGAGGGTGACTTATCTCGAGGGTCAGGACAATGCTTCCTGGTGCGGCGCTAGGTCCGTGCCTAGGTCAGCGAGAGATTGCGTGGCGAGGTCGTTTCAGGCTCCTTGGAGGGACCCTGCAGGTTCACCACAAAAGGAACAAGAGCTCGCCGTGGCGATCGTTAGTTCTGTCGTTAGTTGCTTTGGAGGGGCGCGAGAGGCCTCGCGAGGTGTGTTGGGGCACCCGTGAGGCATGGTCAGGAGGGGTGCTCCAGCTGTGGACCTGGACCATGAAAACTTGAGCGATAGGGGCAGGAACGCTCGCGGGGGCTCCCGAGGCCTCTGCCTTGTGAGTCCCCACGCAAGAGAAATTGAGGCAGGAGAGCGAAAAAGATCGAAGAACCACGGACCAAGAGAAGGCGATAATTTCGATAAAAACTCCAAACGGGAATAACTAGTCAACTGCAGAAAGCAAATGAAAAAGCCGCGTCTGGCACCTAGTCTAGTCTTCGACGTCTTCTCACCAAACAAGGAGCTAAGTGTCACTCTTTGGGCGTGGGAGGAGCCCTGTGGGCTGAGGTCGGCACTCCTGAGACTCCGGGCGTGTACAGCCCCAACTCATTATTACGTGAGAGTGTCACCCGGCGAAGCTTCACAGCGTTGGCCCTCTTCACAGCTCGGGCCTTTCTTCCGAAGCGAGCTTCACGGGCGTTGCCCTCTTCACGTGCTCCAGCCCTTTCCGACGCGACAGCTTCACAGCGTTCGCCTTCTTCACAGGCTCTGGGCCTTTCTCGAAAAAGATGAGCTTCACAGGCATTCGCCTTCTTCACAGGCGTTGGGCCTTTTCCAAAAAGAATGAGCTTCACAGGCATTCGCCTTCTTCACATGCTCTGGGCCTTTTCCAAAAAGATGAGCTTCACAGGCATTCGCCTTCTTCACAGGCATTCGCCTTCTTCACAGGCTCTGGGCCTTTTCCAAAAAGATGAGCTTCACATGCATTCGCCTTCTTCACAGGCTCTGGGCCTTTTCCAAAAAGAATGAGCTTCACAGGCATTCGCCTTCTTCACAGGCTCTGGGCCTTTTCCAAAAAGAATGTGCTTCACAGGCATTCGGGTTCCTGCAAATTTGTCCAGATGCCGGTGCTCTATGTCTTTGGGTCCTGGCTCTCGGGCTGGTCCCAGCCGTCGCTCGCAAGCCAGGTCGCGATGCCATGGACAAGACCAGAGGGTGAGGGCCGTAGAGCCGGTAGGAGCCCTGAGTCACGATGCTCAGGCACCCCCCTTTAACGTGCAAGATTCCATCACCCAGGAAAAGGCACCAAATAACAAGCATGGTGGAGCGAGAGCATAATCCTAAGGAGAACGCAAGAAAGATACATGCCGCTGGGACAGGCCCGAGCGGCTTGGGGATGATGCAGCCCGAGGGGCGCCCCCAACAGGATAAGCTAATGACTTGAAATAAAAGGGATACATGCCGCAGAGACGGACCCACGCGGCCTTGTAATTATGCGGCCCTGAAGGCGCTCCCACCGTAAATAAAACTTAAAGATGTCACCGGTGATGTTGGGGACGAGGTGGAGTTGGTGTAGCAGACTCGGCGGGCTGCGGAGCCGACCACGAGCCCCTGTGCCCGAGGCCTCGGGAGGATCCGGCGCGCCGGCTCCCATGGCCATCTCCATCTCCGCCAGGCTGCGCGCGCCTGACCTCTTGAGCCTCCGGGATGGCCCTCATGAGACGCTGGTGCGCAATTGCCGCGTTTGGCAGGCCATAAGGCATGCGCGTAGGCGTGGGGCGGACCCTGCAACGCCCCACTCGCTGAAGGCCGTAGGCGCTCTTGAGACGCAGCTCGGTTGAGCCCTGGTATGTCGATGCAGACGCTGCAGCCCACCATCCTCGCTGGATGGGGGCCACAGCGGCAAGCGGCGGCTGCCCATCATGACCCTTGACTCCTGCAGCTCTGAATGGCCTTGCCGACGAACTCCGAGGGTTCGGCCCTCCTTGCCTTGCTCACGCTATGGAAACGTGCTTCAAGCACGCCTCCATGTGGTGCCCAAGCGCCTCCCTCGAGACCTTGGCGAGGTCGGCGGCCCTCCAGGAGAGCCCCGAGCCCGGCTCGAGGAGGGCGCCAGCGCTTTCCTATGTGATGGAAGGAGGCTCCCCCTGGCCCGGCGCGGGCCCTGAGGGGCCTGCCTCTTGAGGAGTCGGGCCGGTCGATGTCTTCTTCTTCTTGGGTGCGGCCTCGTGAGGCCTCCTGCTGTTGTGGTCTGGGTCTTCTAGCGATGCGGCCTAAAGGCTCGCTCCAGGGAGCACACTGCGTCTCTCTCTTCACAGGGCACCGTGATGACCCCGCCGCTTCCTGGCATCTTGAGGACGTTGTAGCCATGGTGGGTTACGACCATGAATTTGGCCAACGCTGGGTACCCGAGGATGGCGTTGTAATGCAGCGAATGTGGGCGACGTCGAAGTCGATGAGCTCGGTGTGGTAGTTGTCGCGAGCCCCAAGGTGACAGAAGGCGGACCTGCCCGATCGGGACCATGGAGCCGTCGGTGACTCCGGAGAAAGGCTTGGTTGGCTGAAGCCGATCAGTAAGGCACTTGAAGATTGTTGAATGTCTCCACGGACAGACGTTGAGCCCTGCTCCGCCGTCGATGAGGGTCTTGGTGACCGGGACGTTCTTGATGATTGGGGAACAAAGCATCGGGAGAACTCCGGCTGTGGTCACAAGACTTGAGCTGATCCGCTGAGCTGAACATGATGGCGCACGCCGACCACCTGAGAGGGCGCGTGGCCTCGAGCTTGGGGAGGACTGCGGGCGAACTGCTTGAAGATGCACTGAGAGGCTGGGGCTTGAGCTCCGCCCAGGATGCAGGCGATCGCACGCGCTTCCTGGAAGCCCCCAGCCCCCTCGTCCTGATGACGGTCTTCAATTCTCCTTGGCGGCGGCGGCAGCGGAGGGAGGCATGCGTTCCCCTGCGGGCGATCCTCGCGAGGCGGGTCTTGCCAACGGTCCTCGCGAGGTTGGTCGCGCCACCCTTGGCGCGGGCCGCGGTCTTCCCAGCATCCTGCATTCCTTCCTCCTCCTCGGTCGTAGCCCGGTCCGCTGCGCTGGGCGTCTGCCGACCCTTCCTTCGCAGACTGCCCGGAGCTCTTGGCATTCATTGGTGTTGTGGGTGTGGAGGTCGTGGTACACGCAGCATCGCCGCCCTTGGAGGACTCGGGCTGATCTCTGCCTTGCTTGGTGTCCGGTTCGGCTGATGCAGCAGCCCCTTGCGCTTCACGTCCTTGGCTTTGGACTTCTTCTCTTCGGGATCCGCGGCAGGCAGCTCGAGGAGGGAGAGGTGCCCCTCCTCAGCCTTGGCGCACTTGGTCGCCAAGTTGAACAGCTCCAAGGAGGTGCACAGATCCTCATGCATCGCCAGCTCCTCCTTCATCTTGACATCGCGCACGCCGTCGGAGAAGGCAGAGATGATGGCCTCCTCCGTTACCCTGGGATCTTGAGGCGTGCGTTGTTGAAGGCCGATGTACTTTTGCAGGGTTTCCCACGCCGCTTTTGATTCGGGCGCATGTCGCTCATGGCGGGTGGCCGGTCGCGAGTACCCTGGAAGTTGGCGATGAAGCGGGTGCGCATCTCGGCCAGAAGAGATCGTGCTCGGGGCCGATTCAGGAGCCAAAAGGGCCCCGCCCTGAGCGCCATGGGAAACCAGTTCGCCATGACCTTTTCATCCCCGTTGGCAGCCTCGATGCCCAGCTCGTGAGCTGGAGGAACTCCGTGAGGGTCACCGCCTGCGTCAGAAGCGAGGAGGGAGGTCTGGCTTGAACTTGGAGGGTCACGCGACGCTGCACAGCTCGGAGGTGAAGGCGCGGCAGCCCGCCGTGGCCGCGGGGGGGCTCGGACGACAGAGAGCTTGGTATTGC
Organism: Aegilops bicornis; assembly: GCA_021605145.1. Lineage (NCBI taxonomy): Eukaryota > Viridiplantae > Streptophyta > Magnoliopsida > Poales > Poaceae > Aegilops > Aegilops bicornis. The sequence continues at coordinate 166,592,715 of CM038669.1, forward strand.
GGGCCTCCCTGCGCCGCGGCTGGGGGTAGCGCAGAGTCCTGACGTGCCGGGAGCGGGAGCGGGCAGCTTCTTGTGGGCGAGAACTTCTTGACAGCTCTGCTCTTGCCGTGCGGCGCTGGCAGAGCGGGTTCCGCCAGGCCGCGCGCATTGGGGCGAGCCTTCTTGACGAGGAGGCGGCCGAGGCGCCTGAGCTTCATCGCCACACGGGCGGTGCGGTGCCGAGACGGACGGCGCAGGGCGCCTACAGCGGACGAGCTCGGCGACTTCGGTCGAGCCATTCTTCAGAGACGCTGCCGACGGGCGGTAGCGCAGAGCTCGTTTGCCGCGATGAGTGCAACCCGGGCCTCCATGGTCGCTGCTGGGTGCGCGTGACGAAGAACCAGCGGGGTGAGCGGCGTGGCGGTGCGGCCGCCCCGCCTCATGGACGGGTGCCGACGACGCTGCGCCGTTTCGCCGGGCCGGTGGCGGCGTTAACGGCAGTGACGGGAATGACGAGGGCGCCGCCGACGGAGCTGTCTGGGCAACATGGGAGGCGGTGACTCGGCGCTCAGCCTTGCGGGCCCGACGGGCGTCAGACATGGTTGCGGTGGTCGGGGAAGAACGAGGCGACGAAAGGCAGATTCCGGCGCACCCCTACCTGGCGCGCCAAATGTCGGATTTCAGGTTCCGGCAGACCCTTGAGGTTCGAACACTGGGGTGCGCGCGGAGATCCAACCCTCCACCGTCTTGCTCCTCGCCGAATCGCTGGGACCTAAAACTACTAAACGGAACAACACAAGAGACACGAGATTTATACTGGTTCAGGCCACCATTATGGTGTAATACCCTACTCCAGTGTATGGTGTGGTGGATTGCCTCTTGGGCTGATGAGGAACAATACAAGAAAGAACAGCCTCGTGAGGGTCTGTTCTTGGCGGGTGCGATGAACTGCTAGGTGGTGTTCAGTCGCTCTAGCTACTGGTTCCTTGATGAGGATTCCGATCTCTCTCTGTCTCTCCAAGATGCCCGATCCCTCTACCCTGTGGGTGGCTACTCCTATTTATAGGCGAAGGCCCTGGGCCTCCTCCCAAATATTGAGCGGGAAGGGCGCCAACAATTGGCCATTTTGAATGGGAACAGCGGGTACACTTATCCTGACTAAAGTTGGTCTTCGCCTGCCAAAGGCTCTGGTGATGACGCCTGCTTGGGCTCCACGATGACTCCCTTCCACCCGTTGGGGCTGGTCTTGGTCTTGTTACACCGAAACGGATGCCTTTGCTTGATGCTCTCGCCTGCGCTTGCTCCCTTTGCACCAAAGAGGAAAGGAGGACTCATGCTGGCTGGCGCCTGATCGGGCGCCCTTGGTCGTCATGGCTTGTGTCACGGGCACCTCGCGAGGTACCCTGCCTTGAACTCTCCGCTTCCTGATGAGCCAGCCTGACGAGGCCGTGCCTGAGGAAGCTCCTTGTCGTCTGCCCCACGAGGCTTGGCCCCTCGCGAGGGTCTTGAGCTTGCGTTGATGAAGATGGGTTGTCCTGGGCCTCCTTTGAGCCACGCCGCAGTGTGCAAGTCTGGGACCCCTGCCCGTAACGCCATGATGGTTTCCCGAAAGTTAAGTTTCTTGTCCTCCACTGCTATACCGATTATGTGATAGGACTGTGTGTATTAAGGAATTGGCACTATTAAGACTATTATTAAAGGTAAATGAGAATTACTAGTGTACAAACCATCCACCTTGTCGCCCAAAACTCCGATGCCAAAATCCAAATCATCTAATTTTTCCGGGCACTGACCGGACACCCCTCATATGTTGCACCGCACATTCACATACCTCAAATTCCGATTCTCAAATCCATGCAATCCATGCACATCGATCATACGATACAAATTGTCTAAATTCCAAAGTTCGAAACAAAGCAAAGCAAATCATCATGTGCGAAATAAACTAGTGGTCTATGCAAAAAATCTGATCAGACGGGAGCAAAGAAAACGCACAGACTCTTATTCGGTCATTCCATCAAACATGTCGAGGGCAGCCCGGACACTGCCGGTGCATGTGCTCATCCACGCCCGAAGGAGCTGCGGCGAGTCACATACGTCGATCGCTGGCATCTACGTGGGCGGAGAGCTCTACGGAATGGCCCAGCCGGCTATCGAATCATCCTCTATCCCAACAGGGCCGGACGGCGTAATCTGCATCAGCGCTCGGATGGAAGGGGTGTGGGGATTCGGGCACGGCGGAGGAGACAGCCGCTCCAGCATGTCTGAACCTCCCTGCGACGCCGCTGTCGCCTCCCTCTCTCGCTACCGGCGTCACCATAACTTCCGGGCGACATTCTTCGCCTTGCAAATCACATCGTATTAAGTGACCCTGCCGACGGACGAGGCGGACTACATCTTCCTCACTGCGGTTTGGGTCGGGCTGGGCGACATCTCCGGCGGTGGATCAGGACTTGTGGTGAGGATTGGGAGCAAGGGTGGACGACGGCGAGGGTCCAGGCGCAAGAAAGGTTGGAGGCGACGGGAGGAGGAGGAGGAAGTATTTGGTGGATTTGGTGCAATTTGCGCTGGGGTCGGGCTGTCGGGTCCGATGTGGCACGCGTGCCCGGGCGCCCCCATATCCGCCCCATATTTGGGCTGGATATGAGGTGTGCCGGCAAGCTCGGGCATTTGATGAAGGAAATATGCCCTAGAGGCAATAATGAAGTTGTTATTTATATTTCCTTAGGGATAATTAGATTTATGCCCCTAATTGTGTCCCACTCGTTTGTTTTACCCCTAATTCCCAAAAGTCACCGGTTCTGTCCAAGTCACTTTGCTCCTCTTATGCTTTTGCCCTTTGACCGTTTGACTTCAGTTTGAAAACTTCATAACTAATTCATACTAAACCAGGAAAATGTAAATAAGATACCAAAATGTTTGGAAAAACATCACATATATGTGAGTGTCATTTGCATTCATGAAAAAAGTGTTGGAAAGTGCCCATCTGAGTTTTAGCTCTTATGCTACCACCATGAATAGTAAAATCTATACAAGTTCAAAAAATTCAAAAAAAATGGTGGCAAAGAATGACAAATGTTTTAAGTGTCTGCCAAGTTTCATCAGGGAATAACATTCGTGGGTGCCACGGCAAAAAAAACAATCAGCACTCCAAAACAGATTATTTTTTTGCCACGACTTCCACGAATGTCGTTCCCCGATGAAACTTGGCAAGCACTTAGAACATTTGTCATTCTTTGCCACCAGATTTTTTTTATTTTTTTGATTTTTTTAGATTTTACTATTCATGGTGGTATCAAAAGAGCTAAAACTCGGATGGGCACTTTCCAACACTTTTTTCATGAATTCAAATGACACTCACATATAGGTGATGTTTTTCGAACATTTTGGTATCTTATTTGCATTTTTCTGGTTTAGTATGAATTAGCTATGAAATTTTCAAACTGACGGTCAAACGGTCAAAGAGCAAAAGCATAAGAGGAGCAAAGTGACTTCGACAGAACCGGTGACTTTTGGGAATTAGGGGTAAAACAGACGAGTGGGACACAACTAGGGGCATAAATCTAATTATCCCATTTCCTTATATCATGATAAATGTTTATTATTCATGCTAGAATTGTATTAACCGGAAACTTAGTACATGTGTGAATACATAGACAAACATAGCGTCACTAGTATGCCTCTACTTGACTAGCTCGTTGAATCAAAGATGGTTAAGTTTCCTAGCCATAGACATGAGTTGTCATTTGATTAACGGGATCACATCATTAGAGAATGATGTGATTGACTTGAACCATTCCGTTAGCTTAGCACTTGATAGTTTAGTATATTGCTATTACTTTCTTCATGACTTATACATGTTCCTATGACTATGAGATTATGCAACTCCCGAATACCGAGGAACACTTTGTGTGCTACCAAAGCGTCACAATGTAACCGGGTGATTATAAAAGTGCTCTGTGTGTCTCCGTTGGTAATTGTTGAGTTGGCATAGATCGAGATTAGGATTTGTCACTCCGATTGTCGGAGAGGTATCTCTGGGCCCTCTCGGTAATGCACATCACTATAAGCCTTGCAAGCAATGTGATTAATGAGTTAGTTGCGGGATGATGCATTAGGGAATGAGTAAAGAGACTTGTCGGTAACGAGATTGAACTAGGTATTGAGATACCGATGATCGAATCTCAGGAAAGTAACATACCGATGACAAAGGGAACAACATATGTTGTTATGCGGTTTGACCGATAAAGATCTTCGTAGAATATATAGGAACCAATATGAGCATCCAGGTTCCGCTATTGGTTATTTACCGGAGATGAGTCTCGGTCATGTCTACATAGTTCTCGAACCCGTAGGGTCCGCACGCTTAATGTTCGGCGACGATCAGTATTATGAGTTTATGTGTTTTGAAGTACCGAAGGTAGTTCGGAGTCCCGGATGAGATCGGGGACATGACGAGGAGTCTCGAAATGGTCAAGACGTAAAGATCGATATATTGGACAACTATATTCAGCCATCGGAAAGGTTCCGAGTGATTCGGGTATTTTTCGGAGTACCGGGGGAGTTACGGGAATACGGGAGTACATATGGCCTTAGTGGGCTTTAGGGGAAAATAAGAGAAGCCACGAGGGCTGGCCGCGCGCCGCCCATGGGCCTAGTCCGAATTGGACTAGGGGAGGGGTTGCGCCCCCTCTTTCCTTCTCCTCCCCCTCTCCTTCCTTCCCCCTCCTAGTGGGACTAGGAAAGGGGAGTCCTACTCCCAGTAGGAGCAGGACTCCTCCTCCTGGCGTTCCCAGGAAGGGCCGGAGGGCCTCCCCCTTGATCCTTTATATACGGGGGCAGGGGCACCCCAAGACACACAAGTTGATCATTGATCTCTCTTAGCCATGTGCGGTGCCCCCGTCCACCATAATCCACCTCGGTCATATCGTAGCGGTGCTTAGGCGAAGCCCTGCATCGGTAACTTCATCAACACCGTCATCACGCCGTCGTGTTGACGAAGCTCTCCCTCGAAGCTCTACTGGATCGTGAGTTCATGGGACGTCGCCGAGCTGAACGTGTGCAGTCCGCGGAGGTGCCGTAACTTCGGTGCTGGGATCGGTCGATCGTGAAGACGTACGACTACATCAACCGCGTTGTCATAACGCTTCCGCTTACGGTCTACGAGGGTATGTAGATGACACTCTCCCCTCTCGTTGCTATGCATCACCATGATCTTGCATGTGCGTAGGATTTTTTTGAAATTACTACGTTCCCTAACAGTGGTATCAGAGCATGAATCATATAGTAGATATGATCAACATAGTGATGTTCACCATTGAAAACTACTCCATTTCACGTGATGATCGGTTATGGTTTAGTTGATTTGGATCACGTGATCACTTAGATGATAAGAGAGATGTCTATCTAAGTGGGAGTTCTTAAGTAATATGATTAATTGAACTTAAATTTATCATGAACTTAGTCCTGGTAGTATTAGCATATCTATGTTGTAGATCAATAGCTCGCATTTAGCTCCCCTGTTTTAGTTTTGATATGTTCCTAGAGAAAACTAAGTTGAAAGATGTTAGTAGCAATGATGCGGATTGGATCCGTGATCTGAGGATTATCCTCATTGCTGCACAGAAGAATTATGTCCTTAATGCACCGCTAGGTGACAGACCGATTGCAGGAGCAGATGCAGACGTTATGAACGTTTTGCAAGCTCGATGTGATGACTACTTGATAGTTTAGTGCACTATGCTTTACGGCTTAGAATTGGGGCTTCAAAGACGTTTTGAACGCCACAGAGCATATGAGATGTTCCAAGAGTTGAAATTAGTATTTCAGACTCATGCCCATGTCGAAAGGTATGAGACCTTTGACAAGTACTTTGCCTACAAGATGGAGGAGAATTGCTCAGCTAGTGAGCATGTGCTCGTAATGTCCGAGTACTACAATCACTTGAATCAAGTGGGAGTTAATCCTCCGTGATAAGATAGTGATTGACAGAGTTCTCTAGTCACTATCACCAAGTTACTAGAACTTCGTGATGAACTATAATATGCAAGGGATAACGAAAACGATTCCCAAGCTCTTCGTGATGCTGAAATCGACGAAGGTAGAAATCAAGAAAAGCATCAAGTGTTGATGGTTGACAAGACCACTAATTTCAAGAAAAGGGCAAAGGGAAGAAGGGGAACTTCAAAGAAGAACGGCAAGCAAGTTGCTGCTCAAGTAAAGAAACCCAAGTCTGGACCTAAGCCTGAGACTGAGTGCTTCTACTGCAAAGGACTGGTCCTTTGAAGCGGAACTGCCCCAAGTATTTGGCGAATAAGAAGGATGGCAAAGTGAACAGAGGTATATTTGATATACATGTTATTGATGTGTACTTTACTAAGTGTTTATAGCAACCCCTCAGTATTTGATACTAGTTCAGTTTCTAAGATTAGTAAATCGAAACGGGAGTTGCAGAATGAACAGAGACTAGTTAAGGGTGAAGTGACGATGTGTGTTGGAAGTGGTTCCAAGATTGATATGATCATCATCGCACACTCCCTGTACTTTCGGGATTTGTGTTGAACCTAAATAAGTGTTATTTGTGGTTTGCTTTGAGCATGAATATGATTTGATCATGTTTATTGCAATACGGTTATTCATTTAAGTTAGAGAACAATTGTTGTTCTGTTTACATGAATAAAACCTTCTATGGTCATACACACCAATGAAAATGGTTTGTTGGATCTCGATCGTAGTGATACACATATTCATAATATTGAAGCCAAAAGATGCAAAGTTAATAATGATAGTGCAACTTATTTGTGGCAATCGCCGCTTAGCTCATATTGGTGTAAAGCGCATGAAGAAACTCCATCTTTGATGGGATTTTGGAATCACTTGATTATGAATCACTTGATGCTTGCGAACCATGCCTTATGGGCAAGATGACTAAAACTTCGTTCTCCGGAACAATGGAGCAAGCAACTGACTTATTGGAAATAATACATACTGATGTATGTGATCTGCTGAGTGTTGAGGCTCGCGGCGGGTATCGTTATTTTCTGACCTTCACAGATGATTTGAGCAGATATGGGTATATCTACTTGATGAAACATAAGTCTGAAACATTTGAAAAGTTCATATAATTTCAGAGTGAAGTGGAAAACATCGTAATAAGAAAATAAAGTTTCTACGATCTGATCATGGAGGAGAATATTTTAGTTACGAGTTTGGTCTTCATTTAAAACAATGCGAAATAGTTTCGCAACTCATGCCACCTGGAACACCACAACGTAAGCGTAATGGTGTGTCCGGACATCGTAACCGTACTTTATTAGATATGGTGCAATCTATGATGTCTCTTACTGATTTACCACTATCGTTTTGGGGTTATGCATTAGAGTCAGCTGCATTCACGTTAAATAGGGCACCATCTAAATCTGTTGAGACGACACCATATGAACTGTGGTTTGGCAAGAAACCAAAGTTGTCGTTTCTTAAAGTTTGGGGTTGCGATGCTTATGTGAAAAAGTTTCATCCTGGTATGTTCAAACCCAAATCGGAGAAATGTGTCTTCATAGGATACCCAAAGGAGACAGTTGAGTACACCTTCTATCACAGATCCGAAGGCAAGACATTTGTTGCTAAGAATGGATCCTTTCTAGAGAAGGAGTTTCTCTCGAAAGAAGTGAGTGGGAGGAAAGTAGAACTTGATGAGGTAACTGTACCTGCTCCCTTATTGGAAAGTAGTTGATCACAGAAATCTGTTCCTGTGACTCCTACACCAATTAGTGAGGAAGCTAATGATGATGATCATGTAACTTCAAATTAAGTTACTACCGAACCTCGTAGGTAAACCAGAGTGAGATCTGCACCAGAGTGGTACGGTAATCCTATTCTGGATGTCATGTTACTTGACCATGACGAACCTACGAACTATGAGGAAGCGATGATGAGCCCAGATTCCGCAAAATGGCTTGAGACCATGAAATCTGAGATGGGATCCATGTATGAGAACAAAGTGTGGACTTTGGTTGACTTGCCCGATGATCGGCAAGCCATAGAAAATAAATGGATCTTCAAGAGGAATACGGACACTGATAGTAGTGTTACTATCTACAAAGCTAAACTTGATGAAAAAGGTTTTGACAAAGTTCAAGGTGTTGACTACGATGAGATTTTCTCACTCGTAGCGATGCTTAAGTCTGTCCGAATCATGTTAGCAAATTGCCACATTTTATGAAATCTGGCAAATGGATGTCAAAACTACATTCCTTAATGGATTTTTAAAGAAAAGTTGTATATGATGCAACCAGAAGGTTTTGTCGATCCTAAAGGTGCTAACAAAATGTGCAAGCTCCAGCGATCCATCTATGGACTGGTGCATGCATCTCGAAGTTGGAATATACGCTTTGATGAGTTGATCAAAGCATATAGTTTTATACAGACTTGCAGTGAAGCCTGTACTTACAAGAAAGTGAGTGGGAGCACTACAACATTTCTGATAAGTATATGTGAATGATATATTGTTGATTAGAAATAATGTAGAATTTTCTGGAAAGCATAAATGAGTATTTGAAAGGAGTTTTTCAAAGAAAGGCCTCGGCGAAGCTGCTTACATATTGAGCATCAAGATCTCTAGAGATAGATCAAGACACTTGATAAGTTTTTTCAATGAGTACATATCTTGACAAGATTTTGAAGTAGTTCAAAATGGAACAGCCAAAGAAAGAGTTCTTGCCTGTGTTGCAAGGTGTGAAATTGAGTAAGACTCAAAGCCCGACCACTGCAGAAGATAGAAAGAGAATGAAAAGTCATTCCCTATGCCTCAGCCATAGGTTCTATAAAGTATGGCATGCTATGTACCAGATCTATTGTATACCCTACACTGAGTTTGGCAAGGGAGTACAATAGTGATCTAGGAGTAGATCACTGGACAGCGGTCAAAATTATCCTTAGTGGAATAAGGATATATTTCTCGATTATGGAGGTGACAAAAGGTTTGTCGTAACGGGTTACATTGATGCAAGTTTTGACACTGATCCAGATGACTCTAAGTCTCAATCTGGATACACATTGAAAGTGGGAGCAATTAGCTAAAGTAGCTCCGTGTAGAGCATTGTAGACAAAGAAATTTGCAAAATACACACGGATCTGAATTTGGCAGACCCGTTGACTAAACTTCTCTCACAAGCAAAACATGATCACACCTTAGTACTCTTTGGGTGTTAATCACATGGCGATGTGAACTAGATTACTGACTCTAGTAAACCCTTTGAGTGTTGGCCACATGGCGATGTGAACTATGGATATTAATCACATGGTGATGCGAACTATTGGTGTTAAATCACATGGCGATGTGAACTAGATTATTGACTCTAGTGCAAGTGGGAGACTGAAGGAAATATGTCCTAGAGGCAATAATAAAGTTGTTATTTATATTTCCTTATATCATGATAAATGTTTATTATTCATGCTAGAATTGTATTAACCGGAAATTTAGTACATGTGTGAATACATAGACAAACAGAGTGTCACTAGTATGCCTCTACTTGACTAGCTCGTTGAATCAAAGATGGTTAAGTTTCCTAGCCATAGACATGAGTTGTCATTTGATTAACAGGATCACATCATTAGAGAATGATGTGATTGACTTGACCCATTCCGTTAGCTTAGCACTTGATAGTTTAGTATATTGCTATTGCTTTCTTCATGACTTATACATGTTCCTATGACTATGAGATTATGCAACTCCTGAATACCGGAGGAACACTTTGTGTGCTACCAAACGTCACAACATAACTGGGTGATTATAAAGGTGCTCTACAGGTGTCTCCGTTGGTACTTGTTGAGTTGGTATAGATTGAGATTAGGATTTGTCACTCCGATTGTCAGAGAGGTATCTCTGGGCCCTCTCGGTAGTGCACATCACTATAAGCCTTGCAAGCAATGTAACTAATGAGTTAGTTGCGGGATGATGCATTAGGGAACGAGTTAAGAGACTTGCCGGTAATGAGATTGAACTAGGTATTGAGATATCGACGATCGAATCTCGGGCAAGTAACATACCGATGACAAAGGGAACAACATATGTTGTTATGCGGTTTGGCCGATAAAGATCTTCGTAGAATATGTAGGAACCAATATGAGCATCCAGGTTCCACTATTGGTTATTGACCGGAGATGAGTCTCGGTCATGTCTACATAGTTCTCGAACCCGTAGGGTATGCACGCTTAACGTTCGGTGACGATCAATATTATGAGTTTATGTGTTTTGAAGTACCGAAGGTAGTTCGGAGTCCCGGATGAGACCGGGGACATGACGAGGAGTCTTGAAATGGTCAAGACGTAAAGATCGATATATTGGACGACTATATTCAGCCATCGGAAAGGTTCTGAGTGATTCGGGTATTTTTGGAGTACCGGGGGAGTTACGGGAATACGGGAGTACATATGGGCCTTAGTGGGCTTTAGGGGGAAAAGAAGAGAAGCCACGAGGGCTGGCCGCGCCCCCCATGGGCCTAGTCCGAATTGGACTAGGGGAGGGGCTGCGCCGCCTCTTTCCTTCTTCTCCCCCTCGCCTTCCTTCCCCCTCCTAGTGGGACTAGGAAAGGGGAGTCCTACTCCCACTAGGAGGAGGACTCCTCCTCCTGGCGTGCCCTGCAAGGGCTGGCCGGCCTCCCCCTTGATCCTTTATATATGGGGGCAGGGGGCACCCCAAGACACACAAGTTGATCATTGATCTCTCTTAGGCATGTGCGGTGCCCCCCTCCATCATAATCCACCTCGGTCATATCATAGCGGTGCTTAGGCGAAGCCCTGCGTCGGTAACTTCGTCAACACCGTCATCACGCCATCGTGCTGACGAAGCTCTCCCTCGAAGCTCTACTGGATCATGAGTTCGTGGGACGTCGCCGAGCTGAACGTGTGCAGTCCACGCAGGTGCCGTAACTTCGGTGCTGGGATCGGTCGATCGTGAAGACGTACGACTACATCAACCGCGTTGTCATAACGCTTCCGCTTACGGTCTACGAGGGTACATAGACGACACTCTCCCCTCTCGTTGTTATGCATCACCATGATCTTGCGTGTGCGTAGGAAATTTTTTGAAATTACTATGTTCCCCAACATTTAAGGCCCGTTTAAGGAGTTCGTCTGTGTCAAAAAATCGTGACCGGTCAGTGACCGGACGGCCCGCCCGGGTGTATGAGGCGGCCAGCTGTAGATGCTCTTAGGGTCCGGATTGTCCTAGGTGATTAGTGTGCATCAACACTAAGAGCATCTCCAATAGAAGATGTATATTTGGAGATGTAAAAGCGGGTCATCTAGAATTTCCATCATCAAAAAAATATTTTTTACATCACAGAAAAGTCTCAACTTCAACAGATGATGTATATTTGATGAGCTGCAATAGATGATGTATTTGAAGATGTAAAACTAGTGCACTAAATCTACTGTCGAACTGAACCTACTGTCGAAATTCACTAGCTAGTAGAGCGGCAACAGACGGCGCGCAGCAAACAAATGCGCGCGTAGACGAATAGCGACGGCGACGAGATGCAGAGACGCTGTTATTGTGTCCGATAGACTTCTTGGTACCATTCCCCTTCTGCGGCTGGGGCACGCGCAAGGGATGGAGGCAGGCCACTACTACTGTTGGGGCGTTGTCTGCCTCCTCGTGTCTGTCGGGGTGGCGCCGACGGAATTGGGAGCACAAGAGGAGGAGAATCGGTAGGGGAGGAGCTGGCCGGGGCGGCGGCGAAGGAGGTCGAGAGGTAGGGGAGCCACGGGCGTCACTTCGTCCTCCGCTAGTGCTGGATGTGGACCACGATGGTGGTTGTCAGTGTCAAAACCGACAGACCTCGGGGTAGGGGGTCCCGAGCTGTGGATCTGGATAGATGGTAACAGGAACAGGAATACGATGTTTTACCCAGGTTCAGGCCCTCTTAATGGAGGTAAAACCCTACATCCTGCTCTTGTTTATATTGATATGGATGTATCGAGTACAGAGTTGATCTACCTCGAGATCGTGAGATGTGGTCTAACTCTAGGGCTAGGTGAATGTTATTGTGTTGATGTCCCCTTTGTGGGCTAAACCCTTTGGCTTATATACATGCCAGGTAGGGTGTCTAGGGTTACAAGGCAGCAGGAGAAGTCTTGGAGTATACGACAAGTCTTTTGTAGATGTAGTCTCGATCACGCCTCCCGTGTACAACATCCAGTGTCCTTCTTGAGAATGAACGAAGGTCCGTCAACCCAATCCGAGGAACATGGGCCGAACAGGTTAGCACCCCCTAATCGAGGACACCGTCAGTAGCCCCTGAACGGGTCTTCGATGCCGAGGGAGACACTGCTGGACTTCGGTTCCGGAGTCTTCGGCTTGATAGGCGAGTTCCTCTCCAAGTAGTCTTCGAAAACTATTAGTTCCGCCAAGTGGACCTGACTTTGCACACGCGGCCCTGGTTCCCTGACCTTGGTAACCACACTTTTACGGGGAAGTGAGTTGCTTTATGGCGAAACGTTGAACTGTCAGTCTCTTCCCCCTTTTATTCATGGGCTAGTCGTGCAAATTCACCACACAGGCCCAACCCTTCCTTTCTCGGCAAATCGCGCAAGCGCTCCCCTTTTCTCAAGTCCATCCTCGAGAGCTTTTCATGGCGAGTGATGCAGGCTTGATACGTCCATTTTGCATCATGCTTTTATATTGATATTTATTGCATTATGGGCTATTATTACACATTATGGCACAATACTTATGCCTTTTCTCTCTTATTTCACAAGGTTTACACAAAGAGGAAGAATGCCTGCAGCTGGAATGTTGGACTGAAAAAGGAGCGAATCTGAGAGACCTATTCTGCACAACTCGAAAAGTCCTGAAACTTCACGGAGAATTATTTTGAAATATATAAAAAAATATTTTGTGAAGAAAGCACCAGAGGGGGACCCACCAGGCATCCACAAGGGTGGAGGGCGCGCCCTACCCCCCGGGCGCGCCCCCCTACCTTGTGGGCCACCTAGCAGGCCCCCGATGCCCATCTTCTGCTATATGGTGTGTTTTGACTTGGAAAAATCAAGGGGAAGCTTTCGGGACGAAGCGCCGCCGTCTCGAGGCGGAACTTGGGCAGAACCAATCTAGGGCTCCGGCGGAGCTGTTCTGCCGAGGAAACTTCCCTCCCGGAGGGGGAAATCATCGTTATCGTCATCACCAACGATCCTCTCATCGAGAGGGGATCAATCTCCATCAACATCTTCACCAGCACCATCTCCTCTCAAACCCTAGTTCATCTCTTGTATTCGATCTTTGTCTCAAAACCTCAGATTCGTACATGTGGGTTGCTAGTAGTGTTGTTTACTCATTGTAGTTGATGCTAGTTGGTTTATTCGGTGGAAGATCATATGTTCAGATCATTAATGTTATTCAATACCCCTCTGATTATGAACAAGAATATGCTTCGTGAGTAGTTATGTTTGTTCCTGAGGACATGGGAGAAGTCTTGTTATAAGTAATCATGTGAATAAGTGGGAGGCTTGTCCAAGACACGGCCAAAACACCTAGGGTTTTTCCTCTTCTCGCAACTTGCGTGGCCACTGTAGTCTACTCCACCCCTAACGCCTACATGCATCGATGCGCGGAGAGCAGGTCTCCGAAACCATTCGTCCTTGCGATCCTACACCGAGAGAGGATAAATTAGGTTTTCGGGAAGCGCTCTGCACAACTGCTTAAGTTCATCACTACGGGTCGTCTTCCGTCCAAGTCAGGCGGCGCTACTCATCTTCATCTTTAACGCCGCCAGCATCATATCATCGCCAACATCTCAACAACAACGTTGCTCCCACATCATCTACGGCTACTAATGAACAGTGCTCCATTGTGATATGTTCATGTCTCTACTTGTAGTTGGTGTTACATGTGCAATGCCGACGTGCATGTTTTTCTGTTCATCTAGTATGTTAGGTTGTCGCATGCTAATTACTGTTATAGGCATGAATATCTATTGGAATTAATCACGGATTTGCATAATATTCCAACGGCGGATGTAGCCGAGTTCGGTAAACCTCGTTAACAAATTTCGGTATCGTGCCTTATATGATTGTTTGGTCCTCGGATAATCGACTATACGCCTCGGATTATTCTAACAGTTGACTTGATCCTACAACATTTGTACAAATCCAGTCTGAGTTACATGTGTGAGTTGCTTCCTTGTCTCCACCTGACGATTTGATGAGTTGACTAGAGCATGAATTCAATATGGTATCCGAGCCAAGAGGTCTTGAGTTCAAGGTCCTCCCAATGCAGTATTAAATAAAATGATTCTGCGACCTACACCGATCCCACGTCTAAGGACTACAATAGCCTAGACGTGGGGGCAGTATTGAAAAATATTGCCCGCCTCCCTTCATCAATTCGGACTTTTAAATGAGTTAGCTGGAGCATAAATTCAATACTCATGTCTGGCGTAAAAGAAAAACTGAGCTTGACAAATCAGGAGCTGGAGACTTGGAGTGGTGGCCATTGTGTTGCTGCATGTACCGAGCCTCTTTATGGTTCACAGGATCCTAAACTGGCAGATGCGACGGCTCTTCGCCGTGCTGTCTATTTGTTGCGGGATAAGAAATTCCGACCTGTGATCATCTGTTGGTGCTGTGGTGGCTGACGTCAAGCATGCAACATTCCAGTTTGAGTCTGACACTCTGTGGTCTACAAGAAATTCGTCAGCATTTTAATGTAGCTTGCTCATGTTTGAGCTCAATCATGTATGAACTCTAGTGGTCTTTGTGTTTTTCTTTCTGTGCCAGAGTGCATCCGGGAGACTGTTAATTTGTTTGCTTAATCAATAAATAGAGCAGCGGCCAAGAAAAAGAAGCAAGCACGGCCTGATTCGCATTCCCAGTATGACACATCAGAAAGAGATGATCAAATCTAACAAACAACAGCTAGTAAAAAAAGTTATCCATCCAGAAGACCATACATGCCCTCACAATTTTTGCATCTAAAAAAACTGGAAAAAGAACAACAGTCATGATTTGTGACAATCCTGTCCGAAATTGACAGAGGCTTTTATATTGTTATAAAGATTACAGACATGATGTGATGGCAGCACTCCTGCACCTGCGGTAACAATCACCGAGGGGGCGGTGCGACGCAACAGTGATCGCTTTGCCAAACCGTTCCGAGGTGACACGAGGCCATTGACGAATCTCGCTCTCTGGCATGCACATATTCAGCACAGGAGCGCATTCTAGTGTCACCTGTGGCTCTATGGCCACATGCTCAAGTGCAGGACCCTTCTCAAGGATGCAACACAAGAGCTCAACCTGAGCCCGGTAACACCTGAACCCGCTCATGTAGACCGTCTTCAGGTGATCAAGGCGATGAATACAGGAGGCCTCCTCCCTTGTCCCCTCACCTTGCCAGCATTTGGCTCCCAACTTGTGATACATCATCTGTTTCAGGAGCAACAATTCATAGTCAGTCAACGTAATATTGCAGTACAGCTTTACTCGTTCTCAAACATCAACCTGTAAGTATGCAATCTACATAGACGCCAAAATTAATGTACTCAGAAGTCAGCAGATGAGGAGAGTGTTGCTCTTGACGCTGCTGGCACACATTGGCCTGAGCCCATTGGGCGTGTGGTTCCTGTGGGTGATGATGTTTTGGTGCCTGGAGTGCCGGTGCCTAACCTTGGAGACATGTTCGCCATCAAGTTTGTTGAGTATCTATAAAACTTGGATTCTGCAATATTAAAGGCGTATGGATGTCTCTTGAGGGAAAATGCACGGAGGAACAGATGTAAGGATGGTGGTGCTCACCCTCAATCCGGCATCCGCAAGAAGAAATCCAACAAGTGCAAACGCAAGAAGGCTGGTGATAATGGAGAGGCACAAGTGGTTTCATGGTGCGGCTCTCTTGGCTGCAAACAGGGGCTCGGGTGTGTTTGTTGTCTTTGTCGATGTGTTTTTCTCATCTTGTAGCGGGTCGGTGGGGTTTCACTGGTGTTATTGTTACCCAAGTGTTATGGTGTTGCAGGGGTGTTTTTTTTGCTCTAACGTTGTGGTCTTGTGGAGCCATAGATCGGGGTTAGTCCGCATGAGTCGAGAAGTTTGTGACGGCTTTCGCCCAGTTTTCCGTAAATTAATTGGGCAACTACCGTCTTCTTAATTAATGGATGAGGTAAATCTTTTGCCTCCGTTTCGAAGAAAAAAATGTACATCCAAGTTTAATCTGGAAAACTCAAGAAAGAGTACTCACATGCAATTTCAGCATCTCTAGCTGGGGAGCAAAAGCCAAATAGTGCGCCAGTTGAAGAAGACCACTGTGGCTATTTGGAACCTTGGTGTCGATTTTTATTTCACAAGTCAGATGCCTCAAATTCGAATACATGCATGCCGGTCTTGTTGTCACCATGTGTACCTGAAACATGACCAAAACAAGAAACATTAGCATTCGCTGTTTGAAGAACTGTGAGGTAAATGATGAAAATGATAAATAACTGGGGTACCTGTGAGATCCAAACGGGAATATCTGCCTTCATATAAGCATGCATTATTAGCACCTTGACTGCCGAAATACTGGGAATCGCAGTGAATGCATGCCCAAGTTATTTATTATCTGTTTCAAACATTACTGTAGCCTTTTCTAATTTTGAGCAACCATGAAGTTCTATAGGAATCACATCCCCTTTGTACTCAAAATGGGTAAGGCCAGTAACATGAAAATCAATCATCTGGACAGGCATACGGGAAATTAGCAAATGTCTAAGTTTATTGAGTTGGTGTGGTATATTGAGATCAGTCACACCCAAGCAAGCAATGAGCTCCAAGTCCTCAAGACTAGTACAACTTAATAGCAAGCCTGGAAAATCTCCAGCTATTTTAACAGAGTGCAGAAGAAGCCTTGTCAGTTTTGTAAAGCCAAATATATCTGAGTGTGGCTTTATAGAAACATCTTTCAGAAATAACGACTCGATAAAATGGCCATCTTGAGCACATAAAGCGTCAAGAGGGAAGTGATAA
Organism: Aegilops bicornis; assembly: GCA_021605145.1. Taxonomy (NCBI): domain Eukaryota; kingdom Viridiplantae; phylum Streptophyta; class Magnoliopsida; order Poales; family Poaceae; genus Aegilops; species Aegilops bicornis. The sequence goes on from CM038669.1 coordinate 166,609,689, forward strand.
ACTCGTTTTGTTATTCTTCTTGACCAGAGGTTAATATCTACGATCTTCGCCTTTGCTGCAGTGGCAAAGTAAATCCACCCATTAAGATGATCGGAGGACTTCTGCTGGAGGCCACACCTGATGCTGAACTTGTTGAGCCCTGTTCCACTGTGCTGTTGTATAATAGAATTGACCGTCTCAATGAACTTTGCTCTTTCTATTTTGACACTGTCCTCATCAGTGGAGCGGTCTTTGGTGCCATCAAAACAGAGATTAGGATGGTGCGTCCAGAGTTTGGTCCAATTTCTGGACACAATGCTGGTCCTTGCAACCTCTTTCAGTGAAAGCAGAGACAATATAACAGGTCGAATATCCTGGGACAAAAAGGATGATAAGGGTTAAGTTTTGATCAAAAATATCTGATAGGCATGGTAATCTGATAAAAGTACTCCCTCTGTTCACTATTAAAAGATGTTCTAACTTTTTTCTAATTTAATGTATGTAGACATGTTTTAGTGTGTTTGCTCACTCATTTCTATCGCGTACTGGGCCATGAGATGGGCCATGGTGAACATTGGACTGACATATGGGCCCATGGTGGCAGGGAAGGCTTTCTTGACATCGACCATGAATCGCCGGCCGCCACTACAACCACGCCAGAGATCCACGACCAGGCATCACTCACGCCAAGCTGCACAATTGAGTAGCTTGACATGGCTGCGTTCGCCCCTGGCGACAAGCTCGAGGTCACCCCAAGGCTGGCCTCACCAAGGCAGCGAGCCATGACGTGGCACTTGCAATGCCTGCTCCTGACAGACTGCTCGATGTTACTTCCATGGTCAATTCCTCTACTTCGACCACATCGACAAAGAAGAGAGTCATGGAGATGCTGGCAGAGAACAAGGCCACGCTTGACGACATGCTCGGCAAGGCAGGCATGTCCCCATGTCCACCGACCCCGAACATGGCGCAGTCTGCAGCGACCTCGTCTGCTCCTCATGCTGGTTCCGACTCCTCTCCCAACACACACGACAAGTGTTGCATGGATGGCCTCGACCAGGACGCTTATGAAGACAACCCCAAGGCGGTGTACCTGATCCCAGGTAGTGAGCATATATCCTTCACCGTGCCTCCAAAGGACTCGTCAATACTGCCGCATGTGCCAGCTCTTGTGCTCGAGCTCGGCACACCAAATGTTCAACGAAGTGTTCTGATATTGGCGCCAACACCATCTTGCATGTGTCTATTCATGGCACCTACCGTGGAGCTGCTAAACCTGCTGCCCCGGCCACTGCCTTGCTTGAAATCGGCATCGTCGACATCATCAAACGGGATGCATCTGCATTGCACGATGCTGTTCATCTCGACATACTTACTATGGTCAGCACAAACTCTAATGCACTTGGGCCAGTTCTTTTGGCAGCTTAAAAAATAAGCCGCCTCCTCCCAATCTTTTCCCATAAGCCGTCTCACCTATTCATTGAGGCTTCTAAACTAGTTATGGAATAAATAATTTAGAAGTATCAACAAATTTAGGAGGCAGCTTATTTTTCAAGCTGGGAAGAGGCGGCTTATAGCTTCTAAGCTAGTTATGGGATAAATAATTTAAAAGTCTCAACAAATTTAGGAGGCGGCTTATTTCTAAGCTGAGGAAAGGCAGCTTATTGTGAGAATGGCTGTAACGTCGTACCCTTCCTGGTAGCGACGGTTCCGTGTTATATAGCAGGGGCCGACTCCCTGATAAGGCATACAAACTTGGAGTACAAGGAAAGAAGAGATAGAGATAGATGATGCGGTTGGAGAAGATAAACTAGATACTAACAACCTATTCAAACTAACTCTATCTCAAGATACATGTATTATGGCTACACGTCCCTGTTACAATAATATGCGCATTATGAGTTTAACAGGCTCTCTTAATCACAACTTGGTCAAGTTGAGATTAGCTTGAACTCATCAAAGCTTCTCGTAGGTAGTGCCTTGGTGAAATCATCTGCAACTTGATCTCTGGAGTGTATAAACCGAATTTCCAACTGCTTGTTAGCAACTCGTTCTCTGACAAAGTGGAAATCTATCTCAATGTGTTTTGTCCGTGCATGGAAGACTGGATTGGCAGATAAATAAGTAGCACCAAGGTTATCACACCACAAACAAGGGGGCTGAATGCGTTTTATACCTAGTTCTCTTAGCATGGACTGCATCCAGATTATTTCTGCTGTTGCATTTGCCAACGCCTTGTACTCTGCTTCTATACTTGACCTGGAAACTGTGGCTTGCTTCTTTGCACACCAAGATATCAAATTGGGTCTAAAAAATATAGCAAATCCACAAGTGGAACGTCTATCATCGAAGCATCCTGCCCAGTCAAAATCAGAGAAAGCACTGACAAGAGTAGATGAAGACTTACTGAAAGTAAGACCAATGCCCAAAGTATGCTTCACATATCTAACTATACGCTTGGCAGCTGTCCAATGCACAGTTGTAGGAGCATGAAGAAACTGACATACTTTGTTAACAGCAAAGGATATATCTGGCCTTGTGAGAGTCAAGTACTGAAGAGCACCTACCAAGCTTCTGTAGTTGGTGCTGTCCTGTTGATTCAAGAGGTCCCCTTCTGTAAGGGACAGTTTTTCTGAGCTGGACAATGGAGTTGGTGATGGTTTACATCCTTGCAAGCCAGCTCTTCTGACCAGATCAGCTGCATATTTTTCTTGAGACAAATGAAGTGTATCTCCATGCCTTTTCACCTCAATGCCTAGGAAGAAATGCAAGTCTCCTAGATCCTTAAGAGCAAACTCAGAACTCAGATCTTTCAACAGTCCTGCTATTGCATCATCAGAAGAACTAGTAACAATAATATCATCCACATAAATAAGCACAAATATCGATGTATTTGACTTATTATAAATAAACAGTGACGTGTCAGACTTGGAAGGAACAAAACCAAGTGATTGCAGCTTATGACTGAGTCGTGAGTACCATGCTCTAGGAGCTTGCTTCAGACCATAAATGGCTTTATCAAGTTTGCAGACATGATGAAGCAAGTTTTTATTCTCAAACCCAGGAGGTTGTTTCATATAGACCTCCTCTTCCAGAACACCATGAAGGAACGCGTTCTGTACATCTAGCTGTCGAAGACTCCATCCCCTGGAAACAGCAATGGACAACACAAGACGAATAGTGGCAGCCTTTACAACTGGACTAAATGTGTCCTCGTAGTCAATACCATATCTTTGTTTGAATCCTTTTGCAACCAGTCTAGCCTTATACCGGTCTATAGTTCCATCAGACTCTTTCTTAATTCTGAAAACCCATTTGCAATCAATCAAATTTTTACCTTGCCGTGGGTGAACTAGATGCCACGTTTTATTTTTCAGGAGAGCCATATGCTCTTCCTCCATAGCTTTTCTCCACCGTGTATCACCAAGTGCCTCTTGCAGATTATTGGGTTCACCTGTGGAGCATGCCAAGCCAAACTTAGTTTTATAATTAACTTGTTGAATTACCCCTTTTTGAAGACGTGTCATGGGCGCAGGTCGATGCGAGGTATGGCGCAGAAGATCGGGTCGACGCTTCCCCGGCATCGCTGATCCCGATGCGTATTCACCGCATGGGTCAGCGTGGCCGAGGGATCTTCTGTGGCGTCGGGCTGCTGCACGGTTGAACCAAAGGGCGCAGAAGATCCGGGTACGTCCACTGGCACCCCATCATGGCGCAATGAAAACGGCTGTCGGGCCGCATCTCCTGCCGCGAGGCGTGACGGACCACCAAGGGGGGGCCCCGACTGCGACTTGTTGCCGCGCGTGTGTAGCAGCTGGTCGGGCTCGGCCAGCCGACGCTGGTGGAGTGAGGAGAGCCGAACGGCTCGGCGTCGCGGCTTCGGTCGGCTCAGCCGGACGAGTAGGAGAGTCCCGCGTGTCACCAGCGGCCCGAGCTGGTGGAGGGCACCGAGGCGGATCGGGATCCCGACGCTACCGACGTAGCCTTTGGGAGGGCACGGATCCCGCTGTAGGGATTCTCTCGGCCGCACGCAGGAGCGATCCCGAGGAGGATATGTCCCCTGTGGCTGGACACATGAAATCGCACACGTTGGCCAGGTTTTCTTCACCATTTTCTCCACAATTTTCACCTGCACCATCGTAAAGCTCACATGCAGGGGTTATGGGTGTTAGTCAAGATTGAATCATTACAGTTATTTTCCTCATGATGTGCGCCGTCAACTCAGTGACAAAAGAAGAATTTCTTTGCGAAGGAGGGCTCCGGCATTAGGGTGGAGATCAAAGAAAGGAAACTTGGTCTCATCAAACACAACATCACGGGAAATATAGACTCGGCCAAGAGAGATGTCAAGGCACTTGACACCTTTATGTAACGGACTATAGCCAATGAAAGCACATTGTTTAGATCGAAACATGAGCTTTCGATTGTTATAGGGTCAAGATTAGGCCAACATGCACACCCAAAGATGCGGAGAGAGGTATAATCTGGTTTTGTGTGAAGAAGTCTTTCAGTGGGAGTTTCATTATTTATAACACGACTAGGCAAGATGTTTATAAGATGCACTGCCGTGAGGAATGCCTCGTCCCAAAATTTGAGGGGCATGGATGCTCGCGCAAGCAAAGCGAGACCAACTTCTACAATGTGTCTGTGTTTGCGTTCAGCAGACCCATTCTGCTGATGGGCATGTGGACACGACACATGATGAGACACACCAAGAGTTTGGAAAAAGGAGTTTAATTTCTCGTACTCCCCTCCCCAATCTGATTGGACAGCGATGATTTTGCTGTCAAATTTTCTTTCAACGAGTGCTTGAAAATTTTTGAAGACTTGAAAGACATCGGATCTTTTCTTTAGGAGATAGATCCAAGTGTACTTGCTGTAATCATCTATGAAACTCACGTAATAAGTATGTCTACCAACAGAAGAGGGTGCAGGACCCCACACATCAGAAAATATGAGTTGTAATGGTTTGGTAGAAATACTAGAAGAAATCGGATATGGTAACTGATGGCTCTTGGCCTTTTGACAAGAATCACAAATTGTTTCAAGACTACGCTCCCCAACATATGGAAGCTTATTTTTCCTAAGCACTCGTTCTACTAAAGAAAATGATGCATGCCCTAGTCGATCGTGCCACCGAGTTGAAGATAATTTGGTGACACCATATGCTTGCTTATTGAATCTCCTAATCTCCGGAATCAACGGATAGAGTCCTCGAACGCATCTACCTCGATACAGGATTTTCTTCGTGGCCTGATCCTTGATCAAAAAGAAAAACGGGTGAAACTCAAGAAACACATGATTATCAATGGCAATGCGATGAACTGATAGGAGATTCATTGATGCTCTAGGGACATGCAAGATTTTTCTAAGATGAATTTTTTTGTGAGGAGTTTTAATAACTGAATGACCAATGTGACAGATTCCCATACCTTCTCCATTGGCTGCATGAATCTGATCGGGGCCGCGGTACTTCTCCCTCATGGTCACCTTTTCCAGCTCGCCGGTGATATGGTTGGTAGCACCACTGTCGACGTACCAATTTGTGTCGACTCCGTACGAGGCGTCCGCTCCTCCAGCGACCTTCTCATCACCAGACGAGTCGCTGTCCTCCTGGAAGCGGTACCAGCAGTCCTTCGCCGAGTGTCCAAGCTTGCCGCAAATCTGGCAGCGGACAGCATCTGGACGGGACTTGCTGGAGTTGTTGCGGCGGCCCTTAGGGTTGGTGTAGGAGGGCCGTGCGCCGTTGTTGTTGTTGCGGGAGTTGGGGGCGCCGCTGTTTCCGCCGATGGTCGCCTTCGCCTTGCGCGGTGGCCCTCGGTAGCGAGAGGAGCCGCCGCCGCGGCCACGTGAAGCGGCGTTAGCAGATGACTTGAACCCGCCGCCAGAGTTGTTTCCCTGGAAGAGCGCGACCCTCTGGTCGAAATTACTCATCTAGGCGAAGAGCTCATCCAGGGTGACCGGCTGTGTGCGGGCGTCGAGGGCGGAGACAAGCGGCTGATACTCCATATCCAACCCAGCAAGGATGTAGGAGATCAGCTCGCTGTCATCTTGAAGAGGTTTGCCTGCTGCAGCAAGCTCGTCCGCCAGGGAGCGCATGTGCGCAAAGTAGGTTGCCACGGACTGCGTGCCCTTCTGTGCATTCGCCAGTGCGATGCGGATGTTGTTGACCCTCGACAGCGACTGGGACGAGAACATGCTCGCCAAGGCTGCCCAGAGTTCATGTGCATGGACGATGGAGGTAACCTGCACTAGAACTTTGGTGAGATTGTTCAACAGATAGCCAAGTACCTGCTGATCTTCTCGGATCCAGACGGCGTGAAGAGGATTTGGGATGGTCTCCTCCTTCCCATCTTTGTCCTTGATGACGACTTGTTTTGCCAGCTCTGGGTTCGTTCCATCAACGTACCCGAAGAATCCCGCTCCTCTGACTACGGTGTGATTTGGGTGCGCCAGAGGATGAAGTTGGTGCAGGAGAGCTTTTCCGTGACTTGTCCAGAGAGACCAGAGGTTACGATGGCGGCAAAGGAAGCCATGGCAGCGAGCGTAGGTGGTGGAAGGGATGGAAGCTAGATGTGATGGAAGAGATGGGCTCTGATTACCATGTGAGAATGGCTGTAACGTCGTACCCTTCCTGGTAGCGACGGTTCCGTGTTATATAGCAGGGGCCGACTCCCTGATAAGGCATACAAACTTAGAGTACAAGGAAAGAAGAGATAGAGATAGATGATGCGGTTGGAGAAGATAAACTAGATACTAACAACCTATTCAAACTAACTCTATCTTAAGATACATGTATTATGGCTACACGTCCCTGTTACAATAATATGCGCATTATGAGTTTAACACTTATTATTTTTTAAGCCGCCCAAAAGAACTGGCCCTTGGAGCAGAGCTACGACCACTGTCGTGGGCGTCATTCGTGTGTCAATTTGGACTAGTGCATTTGAAGGAGTCCTGCACACAATCAGGCGGTAAACTTTTGAACCAGGCATTTGGTAAGTCACATGAAAATTCATATTGCTATGCTATCAGTTTAGCTTGCCTAGTTCGAACTCATTAGCGAGCGAACAGAGTGGAAGACTCTTAACAATTGCCGCTGGAAATCTCCTACTGAATATGTTGTCAAGTCTAAGATAGCAAATCTTGCTGCAGTGGAACTACATATGCTGCCCTCAAATGTTGTTGATCACTTTATGTGTGCTGGGAACACCCTTGGGTTTGTGGCATTTGTTGGTATGGCACCTGCGCAAGGTGATGCTGGAAATAAGAAATCGGCTGTAGCTTGGCTACCCAACTACCATGGTAGTATAGATATTAATTCTTGGAGCAGATATTATGCCCTCCTCAGCTGGATGCATGAGAAGGGCCATCTCTTGGAAAATGAACGAGGACAATGCACTCATCTATGCAAGTTTCAGGGAGTTGACCTGAGTAGCTGGACATGGATTTACATGGGCATCATTTGACTGATTAAAGATTTGGATAAATCTAGATGCTTGGATGGAGTGTTGCCTCACCAAGTGGTGGTGATATGTTGTGTTGCTGCAGCCCAGACTTCGGAACAAAGGGGCATTGTGAGCATGAGAGCTAAGGACATGAAGAAGAGTGGGGAGAATACCGTGCTAGCAATGGACAAGGAGAGAGGTTGGTGGACTTGTGCTGCTACTACAAAGACAACAAAGTTTTTATCTTTTTACTGTTTGCGAACCACTAGGTGTACACTTCGTCGCTTCATGCTTGCCGAGACATATTTCGCGATCTCGGATACACAAGTACAATGGGACCCCGGCGGCTTTCTGTCTGCTATAGACATTCTTCCAGTACGTATAACTAGCGACAGGGAACACCAAATGGCATGGGCTTCTAATGCTGATAGGAAGACCAACAGTGCACTCTCCTTCAGGTCGTGTTCTCTATGGTCGGTGACAGGGCATTGCAATCGCAAGAAAATCTGGGTGTTGGTTTTCTGGGCGCTAGGTTAACACCTTGCTGAGCTACTACGCGCTCCTGGTACAACTGGAACAACACTCTTATTTGTGGAACAATTTTCACAAGGGGAATCCAATTACTATTCCATGTGCTCGCTACTTTGCATTTTAACTGCTATCAACCGTGGAGGCAACCAACTTGATCCCGGCCAAACTGAACAACCATGGAGGCTGGCGATTTTGCTGCTTCTGCTTGTGATTATTTTGCTCACTGCCTACACCTGGGCACTGTACCAGGATCATCTTGGCAAGCACCATGGAGCGCAACATCAGCACATTGCTTATACTTCCCACACAATAATTTTGTGTAGAACTGCCAACCACCATTTGATCCAGCTATGGAGTCCGGTCATTTGGTCTCTCGCTGAGCTACAACGTACATGGCAAACACTGCAGAAATTCAAGTTTGGCCAGTCAACAAGTTTTCCTATAGGTACCACTTCATCTAGCTTGCTGCTTTTGCATCAGAATATGCTTCCAGGCTGGCTATGCAGATTGTTCTGTGCGGATCGAGCTCTGGTCATCCTGGAGACAACATGATTTTAGTCCGAGGGTATCGTCATGTCGATCAAATTGGCACTATGTTGTGTATTTTGGGCGGGCCACGAGATGGGCTGTGGTGGACATTGGACCGACATGTGGGCCCATGGTGGCAGGGACGGCTGCAGAAGGAGAATAGTCAGATCTGAGAGGGGACGAACAGAACAGAGCGATGAACTCTATCTCCTAGTCCTCAGCTCCTCTTCCTCGCCCATTGTATCTCTGGATTTCCTATATCCAACGTGAGATTGCTTCCGTCTACTTCCCAAACCCCAGCTTCCCTCTCCAATCCCCTTCTCTGTGAGATTTGTGAGCTAGGTTCATAACAATTTCAGTCCATATGTAGTCCATACTGAAACATCTTATAATAGTGAGCGGAGGGAGTACTGGCTCAGTGCGTCAACATAATGTAAACTGGTAATTCCCCAACCAACCAAAAAAAGTGGAGAGGAGACACAGGGCAACGGAAAGAAATGATTTTTACCTCGGGGAGATCCTCCATGTGGAAGGAGGATAGCCCGGGTTCGTCGCTGAGGCCGCTGTGGCCCTCCGTCCTCCTCCGCTTGGTCGCCGCTTCATCCTCCATACTGCTGCAGGAAGGGAGGCAATCAAATCAAACGAAACAAATCACGGGTCCCCTACTGCAGGAAATAATATAGGCGACTGACCCGACGCCGACCCCAACCCTGATTCCGTTCCACACTTATACTAGGATTTGCTGGGAACCCCTTTCCCTTTGAAACAGGATACTGGGATTTGTTTGGAACCCATTTCCCTTTGGAACAGGGATCTACTAACCTATACTCCTACCTATCGGGAAGTGGCGGAGGAGACCAGAGAAGAGATTTAAATCGATCGAGAATGGCCGAGTGAGGAGAAAATTGGATATTCTTGCCACTTTCAATATTTTGATATGTGGTTTACCGAAATTGTCGGCTTTCGAGATTGGGCTTGGCGGGCTACTACTCTCTACTTGTTGAACTTGATTACTACTTAGTAAGCGATATCGTGCATTTGCACGTATCTAAGTAAAATTGATCATTATTCAATTTGCATGCAGGTAGAGGTCTGAACAAATAATTTTAAGAACATAACTAACATATATATCTTTTATTTGAAATTGCTGCTTCACCCCAGAAATAAAAAGCAAGCAAAATTCCAATTATCATCTACATGCAAGCCACATATTGACCAACGCAAATACTGCAAAAACATATTTCAAATGCAAGAAACTTATAATCTTTGTACACAATTTTATCTGAGCTAAGCGAAATCATAGAAGTACTCCTTGCACAGCAATTTTATAATTTATACAGCTAATTGTATAATTTCCAGATTTTAGGAAAATAAGAAATCCTGCTATTATAGACTTATAGAGATCTTATTCGAAGATGACACCATTCAAATATATTAAAACAGATTTTTCTTTACGGGAATACATTCACAAAACAACACACATCAATAAGAAACTCTTTATATTAATATTTCAAATGAATTACATAATTTTCAATATACATCGAAAAACTTGAAACAGGTCTATGCCTATATGATTGGCTTGCAATTCCATGCGTGACTCTATTCCATTGTTTGATGCTCTAACTCTTCACATCTTCTATATAACAAGACATACTTTGTACTACTCTTCACATCTTCTCATTAACGACAAATACATGATTATCATCGCAACTACCAGTCAAGAGAAATGAATGGAAGATGGGAAGTACCTGTCAGATCTCCCTTACTCCCAATATTATGCTTCATCTCTCTGTTTCCTTCCCTTCTCCGGATTCTTTTCATCAAACTAACAGCATGAAGGAGAAAATCAACCAAGCATACCAGTCAAGAGAAACAAAATATAAAAACATGCATAAACCTTATCTCACTTCAATGCAAATCTGGGATACTTGTGGGCACCGAGCCGCTGATTATCCTGCTACTCGTTGGACTGCTCAATGCAAATTACCTAGAAGGTTCAGCTTTGGTGGTTCTGCAAGCAAATATCTTGTCTGGATATAATAATAGTAGGGACAAACTTGAAAACTTTATTAGATGCACCTGATGCACCGTAAGGCCCTCCAGTGGTAGCTTGAACAGCCCAACAGTATAGACCTGTAAATCAGGTACCGACATGAAAATATAGAGGAAGATTCCATACATTTTTGTAAGTGAAGAAAAAACCCCAGATAGTAGTTGCTGCAAGCCTGCAAGTACATATGTATTGAAAGATTCTACATACAATATGATATATCAGTCCAGTAAAAGTGGTGACAAGTGTATACATAGTAAGATATGGGGTGAAGATAACATATCATTACAAAACTCAGTCCCCCCAGAGGTCATGGCTCTGTTCGAAGAATTCTATACAGGCTCAATGGACCTTGGACGTCTCAATTATGGGATCGTGACCCTCATCCCCAAGGTCCCGGGCGCCTCGGATATTCGCCAGTTCCGCCCAATCACAGTGATTAACGTGATCTTTCGGATCTTGGCCAAAGGGTACGCCAATAGGATGACCCTTCTAGCTGACACGATCACCCATCCGAATCAATCCGCCTTCATACAAGGCCGATTCATTCTCAATGGCGTGTTAGTTTTCCACGAGGTCCTACACGAGGTCCGAGTAAAACGCCATCGCTACGTCTTTCTAAAGCTAGACTTTCATAAGGCCTATGACACGGTCCACTGGCCATTCCTGCGAGATGTTCTGCTTCGCAAGGGCTTTGATGATCGTTGGGTGACCCGCGTCATGCAGCTTGTCTCCTGTGGCCGGACCGCGGTAAACATCAACGGGGACATTGGACCCTACTTTCCCACCCTCTGTGGGGTACGTCAGGGTGACCCCTTCTCACCGTTCTTGTTCAACATGGTGGTCGATGCCCTGGCATCCATGTTGGATAGGGCTAAGGCTGCCGCCATATTCACGGCTTAGTTCCCCACCTAGTAGGAGGGAGGGTTTCCCTCCTACAATATGCGGATGATACCATTATAATGGTTGAGGATCCGCACTAGATATTACTAGCCTGAAGTTCCTCCTCTGTGCTTCCAACAAATGTCGGGCCTAACCATTAACTTCGATAAGAGTGAAGTGATGGTCCTCGGGTTCCCTTGGAGGAAGCACAGGCCATCGCTAACCGACTAAACTGTCGGCTGGGTTCTTTCCCCACGACCTATCTGGGGATCCCCATTAGCGATTCGCGCCTCACCGTGGCTGATCTTCGCCCCACGGTGACCCGTATGCAACACCGCGTTGAGCCTTGGAAAGGGCGCTGGCTGTCTAAGGCGGCCCGAGTGATCCTTATCAACTCTTCGCTTGCTAGCCTCCTTTGGTTTCTAATGAGCTTCTATAGCCTCCATGAAACCCTGCACCAGGAGATTGCCAAATACCAATCCAGATTCTACTGGGCCGGCGAAGGGGATAAGCAGAAGTACCACATGGTCACCGGCGGATATATGCAAACCCAAGGACCAGGCGGTCTTGGGATTTTGTCCTCACAGCGCATGAACATTGTCCTCCTGACACGTTGTCTCTGGCGCATTGACAATGGAGATGGTGGTCTCTGGCTCACGATAATCCAGAACAAGTACCTGCGTGGACAGCCCCTCGCATTTTGTCAGCGCTCTGGCGGCTCCCAGTTTTGGCAAGCCGTCGTCCATTCTTTACTGTTTTGCGCATTGGCACTTCCATCTCGGTGGGTACTGGGTCCTCGACCCTGTTCTGGCTTGATAGATGGCTGGGAGACACCCCCCTAGCTGCCCGATTTCCAGTCCTCTTCGACATTGTTGTTAACCCTCGGGTCTCTGTCGAGACGACCCTTATTGACTTAGGGCGCCTCGCTTTCCGCCGCCTTCAAATTTCTTTGAGATTGCGGCTTGGGATACCCTACTCCGTGACATCGCCCTCCCGCCGATAGACGTTACCGACTCTCCGGACGCCATCTCTCGGCGATCGGAACCCTCCGCCGCTTCTCCACAAGATCCCTATACGCTGACTATCGCTTCCATCGACGCCCCGAGCCCTTGATTTGATTTGGGACATCCGCCGCCTCAAGATCAGGATTTTCCTGTGGCAATGGATCCGCGGCCGCCTCCGTCCGGGCGTGGAGGTCCTTAAACGCCACGGACACGGGGATGGGATGTGCCCCATGTGCGCGGTAGAGGATACCAACCACATCTTCTTCTCGTGCTACGGCACAGTTCCTTTGGTCCTGTTCCAGCGAAAGCGGTTGGGGGCGATGGCGCAACACCAACGTCCACGACCTGCTCGCGGAAATTCAGGCATCTCCTCGCTACATGGCATATTAGATGGCTTTATGGGGATCCTTACTGGGCGCTATGGACTGTCCGCAATAAGCTTGTCATCCGTAAGGTGCCTCTTCGGGCGTACATCGACTCCATCTTTAAATTGTGTGGTTACTTGCAGCTCTGGCGGCCGCTTAGCCGCCCACAGGACCGGGACGTCATCAGCACCCTCCTCGCCGATCTTCGTTCGATGGCCTTCCGCCTGGCGCCCCCGCTCCCCCCGCCACCTCCGGAGCCAGACTAGACTCCATGTCTCTCCCGGCGTGTGTGCCTTTTTGTTTCTCTTTTAGGGCTTGTTGAGTTGTGCCCTCAGCATTAACCCTATCGTTACTTATTTGTCTGGAACTTTCGTGTGTGTGCGTGTGTGTTCTTGAACCTTGTTGGATGTTGGCTTGGGCATTTGCTTTATATATAAAGCGGGCCGAAAGCCTTTTTCGGTAACTCAGTCCCCGAAAGTGAGGTCAACCTTCTGCATATTTGCACGGCAAACACAATATAGTCAGACATATGGAAATGTATTTACATGGCAAAATCATACAATTAGATGGCATATATTTAGACATTTGTTCAGAGTGTCTTATTTTTTATAAAACGTAGTACAGATATGCTAATGCTGCTATCGTTCTTCTTATGTAAGCAAACGCCTTCTAATGGATGGCATGGAAACTTGTTTTCTAAAATGCCTTCAGAAGGATAAAAGTTTCCTCTTCTTATGTAAGCAAACGCCTTCTAATGGATGGCATGGAAACTTGTTTTCTAAAATGCCTTCAGAAGGATAAAAGTTTCACATGGAAACTTATTTTATAAAATGCCTAGGAAGAATACATGAACTATACAGATGAGAAAATCACTGTTGTTTAAATTGACATTTTATTAATGACATTGAAGTTGGGATAGATTTATGTTACCCATTCGTCTAGCAAATAACAAAAAAATGACCATATATATAATTGCATCAAAATCAATTTTAGTGTGTCTTGCACAATTACTTCTCGAACCCAGTGCTGGTACGGGTGCTTGGCTAGGAGGTATGTAAGAGTCCTAAATGAAAATAAATATACTCCTACTTGTTTTATCTAATTCAATCATCAAAAGCATATCGGTGAATAGTAAAAAAACATATTGGTTCAGGAATAGGAGTTAATATGAAGCATGTGTGTTGTTCTTAATTTATCTCTGGCTGCTCTGATATCCCGGGTATTCTGAAGAGGAGGTGGCTACGATCGTCGATGGCGTTGTGCCGGTTGATGATCCGGCGCGGCAAGGTTGCGGCCGGAGGATAAGATCGAAATTGTTCGGCGCATAGTTCATCGTCGGACTATGGCTGCGGCGATCCGGCCTTGGAAGGGGCCTATTCCCAAGGTTAGTCTTCCAAAACCTATCTTATCCGATTTTATTACAGAGGGGTCGTGGAAGGAAGTGAAGAGGAAGAGGAACCGGCGACCGTCGGCGGCGCAGGCGCCGGCGCCGGCGATCGACCGAGCGAGCGTGATCCGGGAGGAGCGGATCTCGCGTTTGAATTCTATCCTGCGCTCTGATGGGCTTGAAACGGTGGGCCGAGGGGAGGGCCTGTACGCGTTTCGGCGGTCGGGCCAGGGAGGTTTGTCCGAGGGTGGGCCGGGATTAGCAGGGTTTCAGGCCCAGGCAAAACCGGCCCCTGGCGATCGGGCTGGGGAGGCTCATGTGCATGAGTTTGCATCGGTTCGCGTGTCACCCCATGCACGATCGCCCTCTCCCTGCCGATTCGTTGATTTCGCTAGGGTTCGTCGCCGCGGTCAGGTTGGTTTCCCTTCTGCTGCGACTCGTCGTGTGAGGCGGCTGTTGCAAGATCGCGGTCTTCCCTCGGCTGCCGGCGAGGTCGACATGCCGCCCAAGGCCCCGCCGCCCAAGGCCCCACCGCTGGCCAAGGGTCCGCCGCCGGCGAAGCCACCTGTGAGGGCTGCGTCGGGCGGTCCCAATCTTGGCGCTTCGGCGTCGGCTTCGGCGCGCTGCTCAGCGGCTCCCACCGACTGCCCGCGCCGCCTGAGGCCGCACCCCTCGAGTCTGGCGCCCCTGGCCTCGTCAGATGGCAGTCGGGAGGGGTGGAGCTGCCAATGGTGCTGTGGGCCGAGGGTCGGGTGCTTTCGCGGGGGACAGCCGCAACCCTCCCCGTGGTCAGTGGGGTGATGATGGGTACGACGCTTACGGTCAAGGTCTTCATCGGGGTTCGTCGTCCACCGGGGGTGGGCGGGGCTATGCTTGGACGGATCACGGTGCTGCCGGCCGTGGTTTTCAAGGACCGCCGGGGAACTTTGTTGAGGGTGCGGTTGGCCCGAGCCGTTTCCGGGGCCGCTACCGCGGTGGTCGTGGTGGGTATCGTCGCCCTCCGCGCAACTTGCCCGGTGCCGCGGGTTCGGATGCCACTGAGATGTCCACTGATGTCACTGGTCTTACTCAGGCGGCGGTGGAGACGGTCCGCGCACTCGCCGATGTGACTGTTCCGGTGACCGTGCAACCTGATGATGCTGATTCTGATAAAGGTTCGGAGAAGGCCGGGGGTGACAAGCTGTCCAAGTGGGCGGCTAAGAAGAAAAAGTTAATCTGTTTCCGGTGCGGTGAGACGTGTCACTTTATGGTTGATTGCTCTGCTGAGTTATGTGATATTTGTCGGAAACCTAAACATGTGGCGGCTGAGTGTCCACTTCTTCTGGGCCCCAAACTGACACTTAATATCTATGGCCTCTGTTGCTCTGAGTTGATGTTCTTTGAGTCACCAAGCGTGGCTCCGGTGGCTCCTGTCATTGAAACCTCCTTTCCCGGGGTGGTTAAGGTGGTCACCGGACCTCTCACTGAAGCCCAGATTATTCAGCCGATTGCGGGAGTTGGCTCAGGAATTTTAAATGGTCCTTGTTGAAACTATCGATCAGTCTTACAAAGTGGAATTTCCATCTAAGGAGGATCAAGAGAATTCTCAAGTTTGGCATGAGTAGAGTTACCGCACTAGTTTTGTGTTGCAGTTTGATGAGTGGAAAAAGAAGGAGTCGCAGGGCACGCCACTGACTCAGATCTGGGTTCGTTTTCTGGGGGCGCCATCTGAGCCCTTGGATAATTTCTTGGTCACATGGAGCTTGGGATCCTTGCTCGGTAAGACGGAGCAGGTAGATATGCCCTTCACTCGTGCTCATGGTGTGGCACGCTTGCTGGTTAGCGTGGCTAACATCGAGTTCTTGCCGGATGTGGTCAGATGGTGTCACGAGGGTATTGCTTTCATGTTGAATGTTGAGTATGAGGACCCTAATTTGTTTCAGGATTTTGAGGAGGTGCATCATATGGATACTACTGAGGGGGGAGGTGCTTCTGGGAACCATGGTGATGGCGCACATAATGATGGTGACAGGGATTCCATGCCTGCGGATTCGTCTAAGGCAGGAGAGTCTGCTCAGGGGAAATCGCCGGTTTCGGTCCCGTCCAACATGTTGCAACTTGGTTCCGTAGGAGCTTTCTCAGCACCTCCTCGTCTCTGGAGTGATCGTGTGGACATGGATGACCGTCAGAGCATTCGCCGCCGGCGATTACGGGGGTTGACTCTGTGTTGTTTGTCGATGGACCGGGAGGAATTACTGGACAGGAGGGTCATGTTACTCCTCCTTCATCGCCATTGCCTAGGCCAGAGGTGACGGCTAAGCTGGACGGCTCGGCGGATTTGGGCGCGCGTGAGATCCGGCCCTCCCGTGCTCTTGCGGCACCAGTTTCAATGGGGCCCATGGCTTGCGCAGGGGTTATGGCCCCTCCGGGGGCTCGGGCGACCTCGGGTGGGACAAGCGGGCAGGAGGCATGCGCACCACTCTCTCCCTCCATGGCATCTTCTGAGGCGGTGGGAGCTTTCTTGGGAGGGTCGGCCGCTGGAGGCGGCCACGGGCCGGCTGCCGCTTCTCCGACCGGACCCGCCCCTTTGGCTGGGGCGGCGTCCTTGTCCTCGTCACCACGCGCGGGCGTGGGTGTGGCTGGGCAGGTGGCCGCCGGATCGCCGGTTCCCGCTGTGGTGGGAGGGCTGGGAGATGCGGCCAGTGCTCCTGCTTCCTCCCCGGAGCGCTGCGCGTGGGTTGCTCTGGACCCTGCTGCTGGCGGGTCGCCCGAGGACAGGCTGCAGGCGTCATCGCCACGTTGTTCTCCTGCTATGGTGACTGCGACCCAGGGCGCCGCTGTTGGGGGACGGGCAGGAGGCCTCTCCCCTAGCAGTGCTTCTAGCGAGGAGGTCATCGTCTTTGGCGGTATCCCGGATCCTGTCTCCCAGGGGAGGCGGATCGTGAGGCTGCGAGGAAGCGGCCGGGACGTTGATGACATACAACTGAGGTGTGCTTTGAGGGCTGCCAAGTTGCATGACGTCGAGATCTCCACTGGTATGTTTGTTATTAAGTCAAATTCCATTTTGCATTTTACTGATAATGAAATTATTCATAATGCAAATCAATTAGGAATTTCACTTGGTAATAATGATCTTGAAATTGCCAAGTCGGTTCACGACATTCTTGATTTGGAAGCTGAACGTGCGGTAGATATGATTCATCACATTGCTGCCGTTAAACCAATGAATGATTCGGAGATTGATGCGCTTGGGGTTAGGGTTCTTGATGGCATGTGTGCCGATCTTGACCCTGCATTACTTGAGACAGAGGAAGACACCAATCCTGAGACGTCTCTTCATGTTGATGAGCCTTTAGTGCTAGATGCTGAGAATGAGTGCGGTGATCAGGCTGATGGTCACATAAAGCCTAAGCGGACGTGGAAATGAAAGGTTTTTCCAGTCTCGGTAGTGCGTAGGAGTGCTCGGATCCGTACGGCCAAAAAAATTCATGATGATTTATGAGAGGCATTTTCTGGAATAGCAGAGGTCTTAGAGACTTGGCTAAAAGGAGGTTTCTAGCGGATGCTTCTCTTGAACATCATTTAGATTTTATTGCTTTGTCTGAGACTGGAAGAAGCAATTTCACTTCTCAATTTCTTGCCACTTTGTCCGGGGGGGGGGTTGATTTTGATTGGCATGGCCTCCCCCCTCGAGGAAGATCCGGTGGGGTTTTACTTGGGGTTAAGTGCGAAACTTTGGAGGTTCGGAGCGTAGTTATGGGGGAGTTCGTTGTCAAGTTTCGAGTTAGAACTAAGGCAGATGGGTTTGATTGGGCCTTGGTGGCAGTTTACGGAGCAACGCAACCAGAACTCAAGCCAGATTTTTTGGCGGATCTGGTACGTATTTGTGGTAATGAACAGCTACCTCTCTTAGTGGGAGGGGATTTCAACATTATCCGAAGAATAGAGGATAAGAATAATGACAACTTTGACGACCGATGGCCGTTTATGTTCAACACTATTATCGAAAGCTTGGATCTCAGAGAGATTGAGCTTTCGGGTAGGAAATTCACTTGGGCTAATTCGTTACCGGTTCCGACATTTGAGAAACTTGACCGTGTGCTAGCAAGTGTCGAATGGGAACAGAAGTTTCCTTTGGTAACTGTGCAGGCTTTGACTCGAGGAGTCTCGGATCATACCCCGTTACTAGTCGACTCCGGAGTTCAAAATTTTGTGGGCAACAAGAACATTTTCTCGTTTGAACTTGCCTGGTTTGAAAGAGAAGGGTTCCTTGAGTTGTTAGCTCGAGAGTGGGCTAAGGATGCAGGAGGTAGGACGCCTATCGAGCGATGGCAATGCAAGATTCGTCATCTCCGAAGGTTCCTTCGTGGTTGGGCTAAGCACACGCATGGGATTTATAAGGCGGAGAAGGAGAGACTTCTTCTACTTATTCAAAACCTTGAAGTTAAAGCAGAAACCTCTATCTTGGATTCCAATGACTTGGAAACAAAGATAGAAGCGGAGCTGCAACTTAAGAAGCTTCTTCGTGAGGAGGAATTGAAGTGGGGGTTGCGAGCTAAGGTTCGCAAAATCGTAGAAGGCGAGGATAACACCCAATTCTTTCATTTGATTGTTAATGGGAAGCATCGTAAAAAGAGAATTTTCCAATTAGAACAAGATGAAGGGACGATAGTTGGTCAGGACAATCTGAAAGTTTACATTACCAATTATTATAAGCAGTTGTTTGGTCCCCCGGTAGAGACTTTTGTGTCATTGGATGAGTCTAGGGTTGAGGATGTGCCTCAACTTGAGACTGCCGAGAATGAGCTCTTGTTGCTCCTTTCTCGGAGAAAGAGGTGTTTGAGGCTATTGCACAAATGGAGAATAATAAGGCTCCAGGACCGGATGGGTTTCCGGCGGAGTTCTACAAGAAGTGCTGGCATTTTATCAAGCGAGATTTGATGCCCATGTTTCAGGAGTTTCTTGAGGGGCAGCTTCAATTGTTTAAGCTGAATTTTGGGACGATAACTCTTCTTCCTAAGAAGACAGAGGCTGTTCGCATTGAGCAGTTCAGACCTATATGTCTGCTTAATGAGTTTCAAAATCTTCACCAAGGTCGGGACAAATAGACTTACGCAGATTGCACACTCAGTAGTTCAACCGTCTGCATCGCTTTCATGCCTGATAGAAACATCCTTGAAGGGGTTGTTGTCTTGCATGAATAGCTCCATGAGATCCACTCCAAAAAACTTGATGGCGTAGTTTTTAAAGTGGATTTTGAAAAAGCATATGATAAAGTTAAATGGCCTTTCCTTCAACAAGCTTTATGCGTATGAAAGGTTTTGATCCGCCCGAGAAACCAGATTGATTCCTTTACGCAAAAAGGGAGTGTCGAGATTAAGGTGAATGATGACGTGGGTCACTATTTCCAAACACACAAGGGGCTACGGCAAGGAGACCCTATGTCACCGATCCTGTTTAACATAGTGGCTGATATGCTGACTATTTTAATAGGTCGGGCAAAGGATGCAAGGCGGTAGGTGGCCTGGTTCCACATCTAGTTGACGGCGGGATTTCCATTCTTCAAGATGTCGATGATACTATCATCTTTATGGAGCATGACTTGGCGAAAGCAAGAAACATGAAGCTCTTTGTCATGCTTATTTGAACAATTATGCGGGCTCAAAATCAACTTCCACAAGAGCGAACTGTTTTTCTTTGGAAGAGCCAATGATGACCGGGAGTCGTATCAACAATTGTTCGGATGTGAATTGGGCTCATTACCGTTTACGTACTTAGGTATACCCATTCATCATCGTAAGCTAACTAATATTGAGTGGAAATGCATTGAGGATCATTTTGAAAAGAAACTGAGCTGTTGGAAAGGAAAGCTCATGTCATACGGAGGACAATTGATTCTGATTAATTCGGTCCTTACTAGTATGCCTATGTTTCTCTTATCCTTTTTCTTGGTTCCGATGGGCGTCAGGAAAAGGTTAGATTTCTACCGATCTCGATTCTTTTGGCAAAATGATGAGCTTAAACGAAAGTATAGGCTTGCTAAGTGGGATATTATCTGTAGGCCTAATGACCAAGGAGGTCTAGGTATTGAAAATCTGGAAGTCAAAAATATGTCTCCTTAGCAAGTGGCTTTTTAAGTTGTCATCTGAGACGGAGGCCACCTGGGCACAGATCTTGCGCAATAAGTATCTCTATGCTAAAACCTTGGCTCAGGTGAATGTCAGGCCTTCTGACTCTCCCTTTTGGAAGGGTTTGATGCGAGTTAAACAACTCTTTTTCAACAAGACAAAATTTATTGTTCGGAATGGTGCCACAACGAGGTTTTGGGAGGATACGTGGCTTGGGGAGACCCCCCTTGCACTTCAATATCCTTCGTTGTACAACATTGTCCGACGTAGAGAAGCCTATGTTGCTAATGTTTTACAATCCGTTCCCCTCAATATTAGTTTTAGACGGACGCTTGTTGGAAATTGTTGGGAGGCTTGGCTCCATCTCGTTAGACGTCTAATGGAAGTCCGTCTGTCTCGTGACGGATCACCGTGCATTGAAACTTACTAAGAACGGTGTGTTCTCGGTCAAATCAATGTATCTGGATGTCATTAACTCTAGCGTCATCCCTACATCGTTACATGTTTGGAAAGTTAAGGTACCCTTACGTATCAAAGTGTTTATGTGGTTTGTGCATAAACAAGTCATTTTGACTAAGGATAACCTTGCAAAAGCGAAATTGGGTGGGCTCGTCTAGATGTAGCTTTTGTGATCATAACGAAAACATCAAACACCTCTTTCTCGATTGTCCGTTGGCTAAGATTCTGTGGCGGTCGGTTCATATTGCATTTAATATTAATCAGCCCACCTCTATCAGCATGTTATTTGGAACATGGCTTGATGGGGTGGATTCTGACATCGCAAGACACATTCGGGTTGGCGTTTGTGCTTTATTGTGGGCAATATGGAACCGCAGAAATGATTTAGTCTTTAACGGATCAACAACCATTCACTTTTTGCAGGTTATCTTGAGGCCACGGCGTTCATCCGTATGTGGTCGCTACTCACTCCGACGGAGGCCAGGGAGCGTTTGGTTACTGCGTCTACCCGATGGGAGATGGTAGCTCGGGATATTTTCAACCGGTTTGGATGGCGGTCATGTAATATGATAAGCATGTAGTGATCCTATTGTTTTGCCAGCCGGTTGTGGCTTTGGGTCTTTCCTCTTTTGAGCTTTTGTTTATGTTTGCCCTACGACCTTTCGAGACTTTGTTACTGGATTATCCTTTTAATAATTTGAGTCGTATGCATCTTTCTGATGCAGAGGCTGGGGTACATCCCCTTTTCCAAAAAAAAATCTCTGGCTGCTCTCTCCTCCTCCCGGTTGCTCTGTTGATATCCTCTTTCAGAAGCACATTCAGTAGAAGGAACAAAATTGAGTTTGAAGGACAACTGTATTTTGAGAAGAAAAAGACAGCGGAAATTTAGTACAGGTCAAATTGAGTAGCTTCAGAAAAATATGCAATTGATACATATCATTTTGGGCCATGCTTAAGAAGCATACCAATTACAATTTAAGATTGCTTATTGTGCCACCGAATTTACGTAAGCCAAATTGGCAATGGATGTCAGATTGCATATACATTAGGGAATAGGTAAAAGCATCTTACAAGGAATACATGTACCTGTGCGTTATGGAGTTGTACACGTCAACTGGAGATTAATTTGCGAAGGGCCGTACGGAGAACGAATGCCCAAGAAACAAGCACAAAGGCAGATTTTCTCAGAGATGAGTGTGACCTCCGATGCACAAGGATCGACCGAAGGACGTGAATCGACGGCCGCTCCTGCATGCGTCCACGTCCTCAGCGACGGCACCTCCTACGTGGGCATTCGTTTCCGGCGGCACATGCCCGACAGTAGCACCCTTGACAGCCGAGGCTTCGCGTCGAGAGTTGGGTCGGGGCAGGCGCCGTGCGTAGGGCAGCGGAGGCGCGTGACCGTGCAGGGCCGGCGGCTCGCGCGTAGAGGGCCACCAGCGGAAGCGGCAGCAGCAGGTCCCGTGCGCCTCGCCGCGTCGCCGGCCGAAGAGCACCCCCGCCTAGGGTCAGGCCGGTGGTGGAGCGGTCGGCGGCCCCAGCGAGATGAGGCAGTGAGTGCGGTGGCGGTGGCGGCGACGACGATGCATACTGCAGCGATCTTGGGGAGTACAGGCGGCGTGGCAGTTGGGGCGAAGTGTGGACGCAGAGGTGAGGCGGAGAAGAGGTAGTGCGGGCGATCGTGTTGTATGAGGACGTGGGGTGCGGGGATTAGTTGTCGATGGGTTGATTAGTGTCTTGTTGCGTTAAACATCTGGACATTTTAGTCCCTTGGATCTGATCTGATAGATAGACGGTCGTCCTTGTTGCGTTAAAAATAAAGAAAACCGCCCGCCCGCACGACCTCCTCCTCCCGCGCCGTTCGCCTCCCGCAGCCGCGCCCTTCACCGCCTCCTCGCGCCGCCGGAGCCACGGGAAGCGGCCGCGGGTCCCCGGGAGCCTCCCCAGCCGCCCCGCCGCGCCCTTCGCCGCCCCTCACCCTCGGCGGCGAGAGGCACGCAGGAGCCGCCGCCGCCAAGGACGTGGACGCGCGCGGGCCAACCACCGGCGTACGAGGCCGCGCCTGAGCCTGCGGCGCGGCGGCGCGGAGCCCTCCGCCGCCAGTTCCCTGCCGGTTCGAGATCGCCACCGGTCCCCTCCGTGCCGTCATCGTCCTTCCTGCTACCAGCTCCGTCCTCCGCCCTATCTCCGCGGCAATGTTCTGCTCCATCCATCGGTAAGTAGCGACCATGTCGTCTCTCTCCGTTTCAATCCCTATAGTATTTTTCCCATGATGTTTCTTATCGATGCTGAAACTCAGGCGACTATGACCACCGTGTTTCTTTTTCCTGAATGACCATGATTTTCATTAGCTGTAACTGGTAAAGTAAGGCGTGGCTGTTTGCTTCGGCCAAATCCAGCTCCATTATCAAATGAAATGTTAGGAGAAAGTAAGTTGGTAGCACTTCTCTTTTTCCAGAAGAGCTGGCATGATGGACAGGAGCGCTCTTTTGGTTTTGCTTAGCTGTTGGATAAAATGATCACCCAGTCAGTCATGGACTCATGGCCAGGTTAAATGTATTCAGCTGTATAATACTCATATGGTCAGACTGCTTTCTTCTGTCTTATATTCTAAGTTTTCTGAAGACATCCAACGGCCTTTGTACTGATTTATGTAGTTGTTGTTGCTAATGCTGTTGTACATACTACGTAATGTTATAATGGTGTTAAATTCTGAAATTCAAGCCTCCCATTGTATGTGGCTGAAGTGCTAAATTATCTCTTTTTCTTCTTACTATTCCAAGCGCAAACAACCTATAGAGTCAAGGAGTAGAATACCAAAATACGAGCTGCAAAAGTGACTCAAATTCCTCTTCCCTCACAAGTAACTACACTGGTAATTGTCCATGTGTGCATCTGGTTGACATGACCATATTTTTTGATGTTTGCCATTCAATTTTAACTACAATATTGTTTCTAGATAAGATATTGTTTTATGTATTATCATGGGTGCATTTTGTTAAGTTTCGTGCACAAGTTGTTGATATTTACACAATACTGTGTGTCCTATACGAGTAAATTGCAAAAACCCACCACAATTGGGGACCCTAATTCAGAAAACTACCACTATTCAATTTTTTTTCAAAAACCCACCACTATTATACTAACAGTTTGCAAAAAACACTGATGGGTCAATTAGAGCTGCTTGATGAAAAACTGACAGCTAGGTCCCTCCATAAATGATGAGGTGGCATGAAAACAACTCACCCCGTTTGGCTCAAATATTAGGTTGGAGTAGGGCCCACCCGTCATTCTCACTCCCACTCCTCTTCCTCCTCTGGTCAACTCCAACGCACTCGGCACGGACGCACCGGCACCCTCGCCGTCGTCGACCCAGCCACGGGTGCTTGCCAGGAGACTCAGGAGAGCGTGAGAAGGGGAAGGCGGAGCTCACCAGGAGCTTGTAGTCGACGCGGGGGTGGCAGGGGAGGGCGAGTCTGCGATGGCGGCGCGCGGCGGTTGCTGCCGGAGCAGGGCGATGACATGAGGTAGTAGGAGGTTGCGGGGCTCGTCGTGAAGATGCCCTGTGGCACCGGGGCGTTGATGCGAAGCAGCTGGGGGAGGCGGCGAGGTCTGGCGCTCTACCTCCCGACCAAATCGAGCTCCGCCTCGCCGAGCAGGCAGGGGAGCGGGCGCGCTGTAGCTCGGCCTCGCCGGAGCGGGATGGGGCGCAACATGTAGGAGATTGTACTCACCAGAGCGGTGAGGTTCGTAGGCTCGCTGGAGCTCGGCCTCGCCAGCTTAGGCGGCGTCGGCTTCGTGCCGGAATCGGTGCTTCCGAAGCAATGTTTGCACGGACATTTATTTGCTCATTCACGTGTACTTGCTCGAAGACCAATCCACGATGCAGTCCAATGGAATCCCCAAGCCGCCGACGGGTGGTGGCGCGCCGGGACGGCGGTTGCTGGAGACGAGGGCGGCCGACGAGATGCACCGGGCTGCCACTCTAGCACGCCCGCTACCTGTTTGGCAAAATGCCAAGGAGGCAGAGCAGGGGGTTTGACCGGTCGCATAACGTCCGTTTGTTTCATCCATTTACCCCTGCCACATGGCACCTGACAGCGGGTCCCACCCGTCAGGTTTTCATTTAAACTTATTTAACGGAGTGATCAGTGTTTTCTGCAAACTGTCAGTACAATAGTGGTGGGTTTTTGAAAAATAACCGGATGGTGGTGGTTTTTTGAATTATGGTCCTGCATTGTGGTGGTTTTTTGCAATTTACTCGTCCTATACTCCTATGAATACATGGCTGTGGCTATCATTAAGAGTATTCTGCTTCTGAAGTATTATTTTTCTTCTACGTTAGTGTTTTGATTCTTGGGAGTTAGACAATTTCAGAGGTGGAGGCTGGCCTGCAGCTTGTGTGCGCGGAGGCTCGTGTGCGCGGAGGAGAAGCACGCTTCACTGACAAGTTGTTCCCGCTATCCTTGCTGCCTCTGCCAGTGACGTAACTTGGTGGTGAGCCTCTTCTCGCCCCCTCTCAGTTCTTCCCTTTTGATCTGGATGATCTTTGTTCATGTCGTTAGTGTTTAAAAATATCTTTCTTCGTTCTAGCTGATAATCTTGTTGGTCGCTGTCAGTGTGGTGCATATACACCTAGGCTTTAAGTTGTTGTGATTTTCCTATAAAATGTTGTTGAGGGCATGGAACTGAAATTGACATCAGAAATAGACTTGTTAAGTTTTTGTGTTGCCACCAAACAAAGCAGGTATGTAATCTACAAACCAGCATAGTCGACCAGTGTGATTTCATAAATATGTATACTTCTACAAAATGGAGTAGGAACATGCAGCTAAATTTACGATCATCAATTTTTCAGTTCTTTATAACTTGTGTTCTGAAGCAGTTTGTTTTCTTCAATTACATGATTTAGTAAAATAACATATGGCCAGTTCATTCCAAGTGGTGTTGATTGTAGCATATTTCGGCCTTATCTTCTAACATACTTCATGGTTTCATTAGTGGACAACATGCTGGAAAGAGAGTGTTCATCCCTATGATCCCTTTGGCGCCCTCGGAGGACATTTCGCTTCCTTTCAAGTTGAAGAGGAAAAAGTTCCCTGGATCGATCCTGGAGAGCCCCTTCCGTAACCAAGTCCCCTCCCCACTCGGAGTCCTCTGCCACTGACGCACGGGTAAGCGCAAGAGCTGCGGTGCATCCACGCGGTTCAACGAGCTGCCGTTGTCGTAGATAACCAAGACGTACACGGAGATAAGCAAGATTCAGTGCGCTGCCCTGCCCCCACGCGCTCTGAGGGTGCTATGTCCCTGACGTGTCCAAGACAAGGTCCAGGAAGACCCTCGCCTTCGTTATCCTGGTAAAGTTTTGCTGTTATTTTACTCCCCCTATTCCACTTACAGGGGCACAAAGAGTAAGAGTAATCCTGGGGATAATGGTATTTTAATTTGTGCTTCTAATTGATAGTTTTACTGTCAGCTCCATCCTTAGAGCAATTGACGAAATGACTATATCACCTAGATTGATAGACAATAATTATGCACAAACAGGACAATGTCCACAAAACAACTGCCGCTGCATTGCTAAGATGCAGCTTGATTTGGCCTCAATATTTTGATTTTTGAGTATTACTTTCTTCCACTCCTCTGCAAAATACTCCTATGTTCTAGCTTCTCAAGCCTCTACTCTCAACCAGTCCAGTTGTCCAGGTGTTTTTTTTTTGATAAATATTGATTTTCTTTCCTTTATCTATCGGTTTCAATTCTGTATCCGCCGTTCTCAGGATAACTGTGTGATGTTGCCATGGGATCCAAAATAACTATTTTTTACTGAAGCTACAGACTTAAGCAGTTTCTACCATGTGTACTGTATTTTGAGTTAAACCTGAACGGCTTTTGCCGTATGATACACCGCAGTGCTTTCATGTTTTTAGGAGGGTAGTTCTTCCCTGTGTTACGAATATGATTACTATGGTGTCGCTGTACATTTCTTATATGGTTAGTTCTTAATTTTCTTCATTATTCCAAACATGTGTACCCACTAGGATTTCATTTTTTATTTTTTACCTTCAAGCAGTATATATTACTGTTGTTTGTTGTCCACCTTGATCCTTCGCCGATATTTTTCCTAGGCAACTTCACATGGAATTAGGATCAGTTAATAAGATTCTGGTATATTCTCAAATTTTCCTGCTTTATGCATGAACCTATCATCAAGATTTGGATCTCTTATATGTGCCTTTGCTGCTGTAGATTTGTTGGTGCTGATTTGCAGTAAGAGGAAATGTACTATTGTTCTCATCAATTTCTTTCATACCATGTGTATGGTTAGTTCTTAATATTCTTCATTATTCAAAATACTTGTACCCACTAGGATTCATTTATTATTTTTTACCGTCAAGCACTATATATATTACTGTTGTTTGTTGTATACCTTGATCCTTTGCTGATGTTTTTCCTAGGCAACTTCACATGGAATTAGGATCACTTGATAAGATTCTGCTATATTCTGCAAATTTTCTTGCTTTATGCATGAACCTATCATCGACATTTGGATCTCTTATATGTGCATGTGCTGCTGTATATTGGTTGGGTGTTGATTTGCAGTAAGAGGAAATGTACTATTGTTCTCATCAATTTCTTTCATATCATCTTATAGGAATATGTTGTTTAAATATGAAGAGGTGGATAAGTTTCTGGGTTTAGTTACTGAATATCCAGATCCGGCTTGCTTCTCAGCCATGGCCTACATTTAGAAGAAATATGTTGTTTAAATATGAAGAGGTGGATAAGTTTCTGGCTTTAGTTACTGAATATCCGGATCCGGCTTGCTTCTCAACCATGGCCTACATTTAGAGAAGACATGTTCATATGTAAGAGATTTAAGGTCAATGATCTCCCCCTGTTGTAATGCTCATCATCTTAATTCAGACATTGCTATATATATGCACCATGGTTCATGACTGTACTTTTTTCTTACGTGTTTACGAAGTTTGTCAGTATTATTATGCAGAGATAACCTGTCATGGTTCTACGTTGATGTGTTCTTTCATTTGTCAATTTCTTTTGCTTTGAAGCAATGTTGATTGCCTCAAAGAATGGTTCCACGTGGCTTACATGCTTATACCTACTTGAATGTTAAATTTTATTAGCAAATCCATCGAGAACAATGTCAACATTTTACGTCTTGCTACATGAAGCTATGTACTGCAGGGTACAACAGTGTTAACATTTCCAGTGCCCATTGACAATAAGATTGAAGATGTATTTTCTTGAATGGAAATATTATACCTCAAATTTAATTCAATCGTGGATACAATGACAACTTTATGCCCTGAATAACAAGTGATTATGTGAGTGTAGGAATTAGGACTGGTGACAACATGTGGAGTGGCACAACAAGTGGTGCTGTGGAGTACCGAAGCAAGGGTAGTCAGGTAAATCCAACGGCGTGCACGTTCCGATCGCTGACTGCGATCGCCCTATTTGGATAAGGGGCACATTGGTTCATGAAACAATCAACACGTCTTTATGACTCGGAATTATGAATTCTACGCACTTTGCATCTATTTAAATTTGAATTATGATAAAAATATGTATGTTTCATAGTCGAGACGTGTGTTACACGTACATGCTTACTAGTAGATAGTAGATAGTAGATGCCACTTCCCTCCTTTTAGTGTTTTTCTTTTTTTTCATTTATAAGCACGGAAAAAGACTAAACTATCCCTGACTCTATGTACGCAGTACATGTAAGTATCTGACTATATGTATCTCTTTATGCATCATATTCTCGTTCGAGCAGAGGAGAACGAGCTACACAAATCTTGTCATCAGTAAAAGCGCCGCTGATGCCACCCGCTCGATCGCCGCCATCGTCCGCGCTACTCGGCTGCTTGCTGCTTGCTCCGCCCGACCACCATCGTCGGTCGCCCCGTCTGCCCGCGCGCCATAGACAATCAGGCCGGCCGCCTGCTCGGCGCTCCCGCCGCTTGTCCCGGTCGCCTGACCAATTGGCTATGATGAGGAGGCGGATGGATCAACCACTACAGATCTTTGAACAAAGCAAGGATAAGGCTCAACACAATACCATCGAGAATTCGTGCACGCTGCTGGATAATGAGCAACTGTATTTTCAGGAGGGCCAAAGGCCAACACATATACAGGTGTATGGTAAAGTGCAAGAGACCCCTTATACAACGTGTGATAAACCGGTGCCATTATACACATCTAACACTCCCCATCCCTCAAACTCATGGTGGGTCGACAACACCGAGTTTGGAGAGAAGAAAACTATCTTTGCGCCGATGTACGTGCCTTCGTGAAGAAGTCATGGCCAATCAGAACTCAGAGGACACATAGTGAAGAGCGAGAGTCTGATCCTGCACAGCAGTACGGACAAAGTGGGCATCCACACCGATGTGCTTGGTGAGCTCATGCTTCACCGGGTCACGAGCAATGCTGATAGCACCAGTACTGTCTGATAATAAAGGAGTCGATGTAGTAGCAGACACACCAAAATCCTCAAGTAGCCATCGTAACCAGATCACCTCACCACAAGATAGCCATGGCTCGCAACTCACCTCTATACTCGGCGAAACTGCAATCTGCTTCTTTGTCTCCCGAGCAATAAGAGAGCCACCAAGAAAGACACAATAAGCGAGCGGTGGCGTCGATCAGAGGGATCACTAGCCCAGGTAGCATCAGAATAGGCCTGGAGCTCAAGAGAGCTGGAGCGAGGAAAGAAAAGGCGCTGAGAGATCGTGCCACGAAGATATCGTAGAACACGAAGGAGATGACTATAGTGGACAGAGGTGGGGGCTGAAATGAACTGACTCAGAATGTGGACGGGATAGGAGATGTCAGGACGCGTAACAGCAAGATAGACAAGACTGCCAACAAGGTGACGTGAGTGGGATTAGGAAGAGGGTCACCATCAGAGGCACGAAGCTGAATG
Source organism: Aegilops bicornis (assembly GCA_021605145.1). Classification (NCBI taxonomy): domain Eukaryota; kingdom Viridiplantae; phylum Streptophyta; class Magnoliopsida; order Poales; family Poaceae; genus Aegilops; species Aegilops bicornis. The sequence goes on from CM038669.1 coordinate 166,639,382, forward strand.
TTGAGCTCCATGGGAGTGACAACAGTACGCTCATCACCGAAAGCAGCGCGAGCAAGAAGATCCTGAATATATTTTTCTTGGGAGATGTAGAAGCCGTCAGAGGTCGAGGAGATCTCAATCCCAAGAAAATAGCAAAGTGGACCAAGATCACCATGAGAAACTGGTCACAAGACGAGCCTTAACAAAGGCAATGTAATCAGAGTCGTCACCAAAGTGATGATCATGTCATCAACATAGAGAAGGAGAAGAGTCCGACCACGAGGAGACGTGTGAACAAACAATGCTTTGGATCATGATTCTTGGGCAAGAAACCAGCGGCAGATCACCACAGAGGCAAAGCGCTCAAACCGCGCCGAGGGGCCTGTTTGAGACCATATAGGAGCGCGAAGTCTGAGACCATACCATCAGGAGCACAGTACCCCGGTGGTGGCTGCATATAAACCTCCTCACGCAACTCACCATTGAGAAAAGTGTTTTGAACATCAAGTTGAGAGATGGACCACTAACGAACAGAAGCCACAGCAAGAAGAGTGCGGACAGTGGTCATGTGGGCCACAGGAGCGAATGTCTCATCATAATCGCGCCCCTGCTCCTGCTGAAAACCACGGGCCACAAGACGAGCCTTGTAGCGCTCAAGAGAACCATCGGAGCGAGTCTTAATCTTGTAGACCCACTTGCAGGTGATGGGACGGACACCAGAAGGAAGGGGAACCAGATCCATGTGCCAGAGCGCTCAAGAGCAGCAAGCTCTTCAGCCATCGCAAGTTGCCATTCAGGCTGAGGCATGGCAGTCCGATAGGAAGTGGTCTCAGCAATAACAGAGAGACCGTACCGATTAGGGGAGTAGCGATCAGGTGGGGGCGAGGCCGAGCACGGAGATTGTGAACCAGGGGAGGCGTGAGAGGTGCAACAGAGGTGGAAGGCTCGTCAGAGGAGACATCCTCAGTACGAGATCGACGAGTATAGTGGACAGGAAACGGGGAGAGAGGACGACGGACTGGAGATGATGGTGGAGAGGTGGAGGAGGAGGATGGAGAAGACGGGGTCGGTGGTGAATGAGAAGGAATGAGAAGTGTCGAAGGAAGAGGTGGCACAGGAGGCACGTAGCGGGGTGTATCGGGAAGGAGAAGGAAAGAAAGGTCATCGACAGAGAAACTCGAGGAAGAGGAACGTGGGTAGTAAGAACGAGACTCGTCAAAAGTCACATCACGCGAGATGCGCAAGCGACGACCTACAGGATCCCAACATCGATAGCCCTTGTGCTCATCGCTGTGTAGCCAAGGAAAACACACTCAACCGACTGAGCAGTCAGTTTGGTGCGTTCTCGGGGGGGGCAAGAAGAACATAGCACACACATCCAAACATACGAAGAGATGAGTAGTCAGGAGAGCGACCAGTGAGACACTCCATGGGAATACCACCCTGAAGAGCAGTCGATGGCTGAATGTTGATGAGATAGGTGGATGCGGAAACAGCCTCAGCCCAAAAATGGGGTGGAAGGGAAGCGACAATCATTAGCGCACAAGCCGTCTCAAGCAAATGACGATGCTTGTGTTCGCAACGCCATTACGAGCATGAGCCCTGTGACATGAGAACTGGGCAAGAGTACCCTGTTCCGCTAGAAAACCACGCATAGCAGGAGAGATATACTCCCAATGAGTCGGCTAAAAAGTACGAATGGACGTGGCAAACTGAGTGTGAACCATGGCAGCAAAACGTTTGTATATAGAGAGAACCTCGCTACGAGATTTCATGAAGTAGAGCCAAGTGTAGCGGGAGAAATCATCAATAAACAGAACATAGTAGCGATGACCACCTTTCGAATCAAAGGGAGCAGGACCCCAGACATCGTAATGAACTAAGTCAAACGGATCTTTGAGATATCTTGACTCACTAGTAGGATAAGGTAATGGCGAGTATGTTTGCCAAGTCTGCAACCATTACAATGTAAGGAGACATCTCCGGAATCTGAGACCACGAGAGGCCCCGAACTAAAGAGGACAAGCGAGAGCCACAGATGTGACCAAGGCGATGATGCCACTCTTGGAAGGACACAGACAAAGAGGCAAGAAGAGCATGGGAGGCTGGCGAAAGTGGTGGCGTGGAAGAAACACAAAGCCAGTCAACCTCCCAAAGGCCCATCGACTCACGGGCGCCGAGGGCCAGCACCAACCAAAGCCTTGGTGTGACGATCCTGAATGGAGCAAGAGTCGGTATCAAGAATGACACGACAACCAGAATCAGTAAGTTGGGCAGCGAAAAAGAGATTTATGGTAAGACGAGGAACATGTGAAACACTCGGAACAGAAAAGGACGGAGTGGAAAGAATACCACGACTAGCAACAGGAAGATATGTGCCATCGGCAGTAAGAACATTAATAGGTGAATCAAGAGGTCGGAGAGAAGACAACGCGGAAGTGTTGGAAATATGCTCTAGAAGCAATAATAAAAGGATTATTATTATATTTCCTTGTTCGTGATAATTGTCTTTTATTCATGCTATAATTGTATTATCCGGAAATCGTAATACACGTGTAAATACATAGACCACAATATGTCCCTAGTGAGCCTCTAGTTGACTAGCTCGTTGATCAATAGATAGTCATGGTTTCCTGACTGTGGACATTGGATGCCATTGATAACGGGATCACATCATTAGGAGAATGATGTGATGGACAAGACCCAATCCTAAGCATAGCACAAGATCGTGTAGTTCGTTTTGCTAGAGCTTTTCCAATGTCAAGTATCTCTTCCTTAGACCATGAGATCGTGTAACTCCCGGATACCGTAGGAGTGCTTTGGGTGTACCAAAGCGTCACAACGTGGCGAGTGACTATAAAGGTGCACTACAGGTATCTCCGAAAGTGTCTGTTGGGTTGACACGGATCGAGGCTGGATTTGTCACTCCGTGTTACGGAGAGGTATCACTTGGGCCCACTCGGTAGTGCATCATCATAATGAGCTCAAAGTGACCAAGTGTCCGTCACGGATCATGCATTACTGATGCAGTAAAGTGACTTGCGGTAACCAGATTGAGCGAGGTATTGGGATACCGACGATCGAATCTCGGGCGAGTAACATACCGTCACAAAGGGAATAGTATACGGGGTTGCTTGAATCCTCGACATCGTGGTTCATCCGATGAGATCATCGAGGAGTATGTGGGAGCCAACATGGGTATCCAGATCCCGTTGTTGGTTATTGACCGGAGAGTCGTCTCGGTCATGTCTGCATGTCTCCCGAACCCGTAGGGTCTACACACTTAAGGTTCGGTGACGTCAGGGTTATTAGGAAGACTTGTATGTGATTACCGAATGTTGTTCGGAGTCCCGGATGAGATCCGGATGTCACGAGGAGTTCCGGAATGGTCCGGAGGTGAAGATTTATATATGGGAAGTTTGTTGGGGAACGTAGTAATTTCAAAAAAATTCCTACGCACACGCAAGATCATGGTGATGCATAGCAACGAGAGGGGAGAGTATTGTCTACGTACCCTCGTAGACCAAAGCGGAAGCGATCACAACGTAGAGGAAGTAGTCGACGTTCTCCACGCGATCCGGCCGATCCTAAGCGCCGTTACTCCGGCGCCTCAGTTCTTGGCACACGTTAGCTCGATGGCGCTCCTCGGGCTCCGATCCAGCAAAGCTCGGGGAGAGGGAGTTCCGTCAAGACGACGGCGTGGTGACGATCTTGATGTTCTACCGACGCAGGCTTCGCCTAAGCACCGCTATGATATGACCGAGGTGGAATATGGTGGAGGGGGCACCGTGCGGCTGAGGAACGATCTCAAGGATCAACTTGTGTGTTCTAGGGTGCCCCCCTGCCCCGTATATAAAGGAGCAAGGGAGGGCGGCCGGCCCTAGGAGGTGCGCCAAGGGAGGAGTCCTCCTCCTAGTGGGAGTAGGACTCCCTTTCCTAGTCCAACTAGGAAGGAGGAAGGGGAAGGAAAGAGAGAGAGGGAGAGGGAAGGGGCCGCGCCCCCTCCTTGTCCAGTCGGACTCCCATGGGGGCGCGCCACCTCTGGCGCAGCCCTCTCTCTCCCCTCTTGGCCCAATAAGGCCCATTACTTCCCGGGGTTCCAGTAACCCCTCAAGACTCCGTCTTTTTCCGAAACTTAGGAACCTTTCGATGTCCGAATATAGCCGTCCAATATATCAATCTTTATGTCTCGATCATTTCGAGACTCCTCGTCATGTCCGTGATCACATCCGGGACTCCGAACTCCTTCGGTACATCAAAATACACAAACTCATAATATAACCGTCATTGAAACCTTAAGCGTGCGGACCCTACGGTTCGAGAACAATGTAGACATGACCGAGACACATCTCCGGTCAATAACCAATAGCGGGACCTGGATGCCCATATTGGTTCCTACATTTTCTACGAAGATCTTTATCGGTCGAGACCGCATAACAACATACGTTGTTCCCTTTGTCATCGGTATGTTACTTACCCGAGATTCGATCGTCGGTATCCAATACCTAGTTCAATCTCGTTCTTTGGTAAGTCTCTTTACTCGTTCCGTAACACATCATCTCACAACTAACTCATTAGTTGTAATGCTTGCAAGGCTTATGTGATGTGTATTACCGAGAAGGCCAGAGATACCTCTCCGACAATCGGAGTGACAAAACCTAATCTCAAATACGCCAACCCAACAAGTACCTTTGGAGACACCTGTAGTACTCCTTTATAATCACCCGATTCACGTTGTGACGTTTGGTAGTACCAAAGTGTTCCTCCGATGGCAGGAGTTGCATAATCTCATAGTTATAGGAACATGTATAAGTCATGAAGAAAGCAATAGCAATATACTAAGCGATCAAGTGCTAAGCTAACGGAATGGGTCATGTCAATCACATCATTCTTCTAATGAGGTGATCCCATTAATCAAATGACAACACATGTCTATGGTTAGGAAACATAACCATCTTTGATTAATGAGCTAGTCTAGTAGAGGCTTACTAGTGACTATCTCTTTGTCTATGTATTCACACATGTATTATGTTTCCGGTTAATACAATTCTAGCATGAATAATAAACATTTATCATGATATAAGGAAATAAATAATAACTTTATTATTGCCTCTAGGGCATATTTCCTTGATCTCCCACTTGCACTAGAGTCAATAATCTAGATTACACGGTAATGATTCTAACACCCATGGAGTCTTGGTGCTGATCATGTTTTGCTCGTGGAAGAGGCTTAGTCAATGGGTCTGCAACATTCAGATCCGTATGTATTTTGCAAATCTCTATGTCTCCCACTTGGACTTGGTCCCGAATGGAGTTGAAGCGTCTTTTGATATGCTTGGTCCTCTTGTGAAATCTGGATTCCTTTGCCAAGGCAATTGCACCAAGATTGTCCCGTAAGATCTTCATTGGTCCCGATGCACTAGGTATGACACCTAGATCGGAAATGAACTCTTTCATCCAGACTCCTTCATTTCTTTGCTTCGAAGCAGCTATGTACTCCGCTTCACATGTAGATCCCGCCACGACGCTTTGTTTAGAACTGCACCAATGACAGCTCCACCGTTTAACAAAAACACGTATCCGGTTTGCGATTTAGAATCGTCCGGATCGATGTCAAAGCTTACATCGACGTAACCATTTACGACTAGCTCTTTGTCACCTCCATATACGAGAAACATATCCTTAGTCCTTTTCGTATTTCGGGATGTTCTTGACGCTGTCCGATGATCCACTCTGGATTACTTTGGTACCTTCTGCCAAGCTTACAACTAAGCATACGTCAGTGCAGTACACAACATTGCATACATGATAGAGCCTATGGCTGAAGCATAGGGAACATCTTTCATTTTCTCTCTATCTTACATTGTGGTCGGGCATTGAGTCGACTCAATCTTACACCTTATGTCTGAGTAAAAACCTTTCTTTGCACGATACATTTTGAATTTCTTCAAAACTTTATCAAGTTTGTGCTTTGTGAAAGTCCAATTAAGCGTCTTGATCTATCTCTATAGATCTTGATGCCCAATATGTAAGCAGCTTCACCGAGGTCTTTCATTGAAAAACTTTTATTCAAGTATCCTTTTATGCTATCCAGAAATTCTATATCATTTCCAATCAATAATATGTCGTCCACATATAATATCGTAAATGCTACTGAGCTCCCACTCACTTTCTTGTAAATACAAAGCTTCTCCAAAAGTCTCAGATAAAACCATATGCTTTGATCACACTATCAAAACGTTTATTCCAACTCCGAGAGGCTTGCACCGGACCATAAATTGATCATTGGAGCTTGCACACTTTGTTAGCACCTTTTGGATCAGCAAAACCTTACGGTTGCATCATATACAACTCTTCTTCTAGAAATCCATTCAAGAATGCAGTTTTACATCCATTTGCCAAATTTCATAATCATAAAATGCGGCAATTGCTAACATGATTCGGACAGACTTAAGCATCGCTTCTGGTGAGAAAGTCTCATCATAGTCAACCCCTTGAACTTGTCGAAAACCTTTTGCAACAAGTCGAGCTTTGTAGACAGTTATATTACCATCAGTCGGTCTTCTTCTTAAAGATCCATTTATTCTCAATGGCTTGCCGATCATTGGGCAAGTCAACCAAAGTCCATACTTTGTTCTCATACATGGATCCCATCTCAGATTTCATGGCTTCCAGCCATTTCGCGGAATCTGGGCTCACCATCGCTTCTTCATAGTTTGTAGGTTCGCCATGGTCAAGTAACATGACTTCAAGAATAGGATTACCGTACCACTCGGTGCGTATTTTATTCTGCTTGACCTACGAAGTTCAGTAGCAACTTGATCTCAAGTTTCATGATCAACATCATTAGTTTCCTCACCAATTGGTGTAGTTGTCACAGAACCGTTTCTTGTGATGAACTACTTTCCAATAAGGGAGCGGAATCTGATTATCTCATCAAGTTCTACTTTCCTCCCACTCACTTCTTTCGAGAGAAACTCCTTCTCTAGAAAGGATCCGAATTTAGCAACGAAAATCTTGCCTTCAGATCTGTGATAGAAGGTGTACCCATGATCTCCTTTGGGTATCCTATGAAGACACATTTCTCCGATTTGGGTTCGAGCTTATCTGGTTGAAGTTTCTTCACATAAGCATCGCAGCCCCAAACTTTAAGAAACGACAACTTTGGTTTCTTGCCAGACCACAGTTCATACGGTGTCGTCTCAACGGATTTAGATGGTGCCCTATTTAACGTGAATGCGGCCGTCTCTAAAGCATATCCCCAAAACGATAGCGGTAATTCAGTAAGAGACATCATAGATCGCACCATATCAAGTAAAGTACGATTACGATGTTCGGACACACCATTTCTCTGTGGTGTTCCGGGTGGCGTGAGTTGCGAAACTATTCCACATTGTTTCAAATGTAAACCAAACTCGTAACTCAAATATTCTCCTCCACGATCAGATCGTAGAAACTTTATTTTCTTGTTACGATGATTTTCCACTTCACTCTGAAATTCTTTGAACTTTTCAAATGTTTCAGATTTGTGTTTCATTAAGTAGATATACCCATATCTGCTCAAATCATCTGTGAAGGTGAGAAAATAACTTGATACCACTTGGCGTGCCTCAACATTCATTGGACCACAAACATCGGTATGTATGATTTCCAACAAATCAGTTGCTCGCTCCATAGTTCCGGAGAACGGCGTTTTAGTCATCTTGCCCATGAGGCATGGTTCGCAAGTACCAAATGATTCATAATCAAGTGATTCCGAAGCCCATCAAGATGGAGTTTCTTCATGCGTTTTACACCGATATGACCCAAACGGCGATTGCCACAAATAAGTTGCATTATCATTATCAACTCTGTATCTTTTGGTTTCAACACTATGAATATGTGTATTACTACTATCGAGATTTAATAAAATAGACCACTCTTCAAGGGTGCATGACCATAAAAGATGTTATTCATATAAATAGAACAACCATTATTCTCTTGTCTTAAATGAATAACCGTCTCGCATCAAACAAGATCCAGATATAATGTTCATGCTCAACGCCGCACCAAATAACAATTATTTAGGTCTAAAACTAATCCCGATGGTAGATGTAGAGGTAGCGTGCCGACCGCGATCACATCGACTTTGGAACCATTTCCCACGCAGCGCCGTCACCTCGTCCTTAGCCAATCTTCGCAATCCGTAGTTCCTGTTTGAGTTGCAAATATTAGCAATGTAACCGATATCAAATACCTGTACTACTGCGAGTATTAGTAAGGTACACATCAATAACATGTATATCACATATACCTTTGATCACCTTGCCATCCTTCTTATCCGCCAAATACTTGGGGCGGTTCCGCTTCCAGGTCCAGTTTGCTTGCGGTAAAAACACTCGATTTCAGGCTTAGGCCCGGACTTGGGTTTCTTCTCTTGAGCAGCAACTTTCTTGCTGTTCCTTTTGAAGTTCCTTCTTCTTTCCTTTGCCCTTTTCTTGAAACTAGTGGTCTTGTTGACCATCAACACTTGATGCTCTTTCTTGATTTCTACCTCCATGACTTTTAGCATTGCGAAGAGCTCGGAATTGTTTTGGTCATCCCTTGCATATTATAGTTCATCACGAAGCTCTTGTAGCTTGGTGGAAGTGATTGGAGAATTACATCAATGACACTATCATCCGGAAGAGTAACCCCAGTTGAATCAAGTGGTTATTATACCCGGACATTTTGAGTATATGTTCACTTGTAACTATTCTCCTCCATTTTGCAGCTATAGAACTTATTGGAGACTTCATATCTCTCAATCCGGGCATTTGCTTGAAATATTAACTTCAATTCCTGGAACATCTCATATGCTCCATGACGTTCAAAACGTCGTTGAAGACCCGGTTCTAAGCCGTAGCATGGCACACCGAACTATCGAGTAGTCATCGGCTTTGCTCGCCAGACGTTCACAACTTCTCGGCGTTGCTCTCAAGAGGCTGGCACCCAGCGGTGCTTCCAGGCGTAATTCTTCTGTGCAGCAATGAGGATAATCCTCAAGTTACGGACCCGATCCGTGTAATTGCTACCATCATCTTTCAACTTTGCTTTCTCAAGGAACGCATTAAAATTCAACGGAACAACAACACGAGCCATCTATCTACAAAAACATAGACAAGCAAAATACTATCGGTACTAAGTTCATGATAAATTTAAGTTTTAATTAATCATATTAAAAACTCCCACTTAGACGAGACATCTCTCTAGTCATCTAAGTGATTACGTGATCCAAATTAACTAAACCATGTCCGATCATCACGTGAGATGGAGTAGTTTCAATGGTGAACATCACTATGTTGATCATATCTACTATATGATTCACGTTCGACCTTTCGGTCTCCGTGTTCCGAGGCCATATCTCATATATGCTAGGCTCGTCAAGTTTAACTCGAGTATTCTGCGTGCGCAACTGTTTTGCACCCGTTGTATTTGAACGTAGAGCCTATCACACCCGATCATCACGTGGTGTCTCGGCCACGAAGAACTTTCATAGCGGTGCATACTCAGGGAGAACACTTCTTGATAATTTTAGTGAGATATCATCTTATAATGCTACCGTCAATCAAAGCAAAATAAGATGCATAAAGGATAAACATCACATGCAATCAATATAAGTGATATGATATGGCCATCATCATCTTGTGCTTGTGATCTCCATCTCCGAAGCACCGTCGTGATCACCATCGTCACCGTAGCGACACCTTGATCTCCATCGTAGCATCGTTGTCGTTTCGCCATCTATTGCTTCTACGACTATCGCTACCGCTTAGAGATAAAGTAAAGCAATTACGTATGCGTTTGCATTTCATACAATAAAGCGACAACCATATGGCTCCGGCCGATTGCCGATAACCCGGTTACAAAACATGATCATCTCATACAATAAAATATAGCATCACGTCTTGACCATATCACATCACAACATGCCCTGCAAAAACAAGTTAGACGTCCTCTACTTTGTTGTTGCAAATTTTACGTGGCTGCTACGGGCTTAAGCAAGAACCAATCTCACCTACGCATCAAGACCACAACGATACTTACGTCAAATAGACTCCGTTTAACCTTCTCAAGGACGGGCGTAGCCTTTTCAGTTCAACTAAAGTGAGAGAGACAGACACCAGCCAGCCACCTTTAAGCACGAGTGCTCGTAGCAGTGAAACCAGTCTCGCGTAAGCGTCTGGCGTAATGTCGGTCCGGGCCGCTTCATCTCTCACAATACCGCTGAACCAAAGTATGACATGCCGGTAGGCGGTATGACTTGTATCGCCCACAACTCACTTGTGTTCTACTCGTGCAAATGACATCAACGCATAAAACCAGGCTCGGATGCCTTTGTTGGGGAACGTAGTAATTTCAAAAATTTCCTACGCTACGCAAGATCATGGTGATGCATAGCAACGAGAGGGGAGAGTATTGTCTACGTACCCTCGTAGACCAAAGCGGAAGCGATCACAACGTAGAGGAAGTAGTCGTACGTTCTCCACGCGATCCAGCCGATCCTAGCGCCGTTACTCCGGCGCCTCCGAGTTCTTGGCACACGTTCAGCTCGATGACGCTCCTCGGGCTCCGATCCAAAGAAAGCTCGGGAGAGGGAGTTCCGTCGACGACGGCGTGGTGGCGATCTTGATGTTCTACCGACGCAGGCTTCGCCTAAGCACCGCTATGATATGACCGAGGTGGAATATGGTGGAGGGGCACCGCACTGCAGCTGAGGAACGATCTCAAGGATCAACTTGTGTGTTCTAGGGTGCCCCCTGCCCGTATATAAAGGAGCAAGGGGAGGCGGCCGGCCCTAGGAGGTGCGCCAAGGGAGAGTCCTCCTCCTAGTGGGAGTAGGACTCCCTTTCCTAGTCCAACTAGGAAGGAGGAAGGGGAAGGAAAGAGGGAGAGGGAGAGGGAAGGGGGCGCGCCCCTCCTTGTCCAGTCGGACTCCCATGGGGGCGCGCCACCTCTGGCGCAGCCCTCTCTCCCCTCTTGGCCCAATAAGGCCCATTACTTCCCGGGGTTCGGTAACCCCTCCGGCACTCCTCTTTTCCGGAAACTTCCGGAACCTTTCCGATGTCCGAATATAGCCGTCAATATATCAATCTTTATGTCTCGATCATTTCGAGACTCCTCGTCATGTCCGTGATCACATCCGGACTCCGAACTCCTTCGGTACATCAAAATACACAAACTCATAATATAACCGTCCTTGAAACCTTAAGCGTGCGGACCCTACGGTTCGAGAACAATGTAGACATGACCGAGACACATCTCCGGTCAATAACCAATAGCGGGACCTGGATGCCCATATTGGTTCCTACATTTTCTACGAAGATCTTTATCGGTCGGAACCGCATAACAACATACGTTGTTCCCTTTGTCATCGGTATGTTACTTACCCGAGATTCGATCGTCGGTATCCAATACCTAGTTCAATCTCGTTCTTGGTAAGTCTCTTTACTCGTTAAAATACATCATCTCACAACTAACTCATTAGTTGTAATGCTTGCAAGGCTTATGTGATGTGTATTACCGAGAAGGCCCAGAGATACCTCTCCGAGCAATCGGAGTGACAAAACCTAATCTCGAAATACGCCAACCCAACAAGTACCTTTGGAGACACCTGTAGTACTCCTTTATAATCACCCGATTCGTTGTGACGTTTGGTAGTACCCAAAGTGTTCCTCCAAGCAGGAGTTGCATAATCTCATAGTTATAGGAACATGTATAAGTCATGAAGAAAGCAATAGCAATATACTAAGCGATCAAGTGCTAAGCTAACGGAATGGGTCATGTCAATCACATCATTCTTCTAATGAGGTGATCCCATTAATCAAATGACAACACATGTCTATGGTTAGGAAACATAACCATCTTTGATTAATGAGCTAGTCTAGTAGAGGCTTACTAGTGACTATCTCTTTGTCTATGTATTCACACATGTATTATGTTTCCGGTTAATACAATTCTAGCATGAATAATAAACATTTATCATGATATAAGGAAATAAATAATAACTTTATTATTGCCTCTAGGGCATATTTCCTTCAAAGTTGTCATGCGGACACCGAAAAGTTTTGGGGGCTTATCGGTATTGTACCGGGGCCACCGGAGAGGTTCCGGGGGTCCACCGAGAGGGGCCACCCCTCTCGGAGGGCCTCATGGGCCGCAAGGGGCAAGGAACCAGCCCCTGGAGGGCTGGGCGCCCCCCCCCCTTGGGACCATGCGCCTAGGGTTGGGGGGGAACCCTAGTGGGGGCGCCCCCTTTGCTTGGGGGGCAAGCCCCCTCCACAGCCGCCGCCCCTCTAGATCTCATCTAGAGGGGCCTTCTGCCCCTTCCCCTATAAATAGAGGGGTGAGGGGAGGGCTGCAATACACTTCCAAGGCGCAGCCCCTCCCCTCCCCAACACCTCTCCTCCTCTGTTGAGTGCTTGGCGACTCCCCGTCGGAGTACTGCCTCTCCACCATCATCACGCCCGCCGTCTTTCTTTCTTGGGCCGTCTTCCTCAACCTCTCCTTCCCCTTGCTGGATCAAGAAGGAGGAGGCGTCGTCCCGTTAAAATGCGTGTGTTGAACACGGAGGTGCTGTCCGTTCGGCACTTGGTCATCGGTGATCTGAATCACGGCGAGTACGACTCCATCATCACCGTTCCCTTGAACGCTTCCGCACTCGATCTAAAAGTGGTATGTAGATGCAATCTCTCTCCCATGACTCGTTGCTTAGATGAACTCATAGATGGATCTTGGTGAAACCGTAGGAAAAATTTTAATTTTCTGTAACGTTCCCCAAAAGTGGTATCAGAGCTAGGTCTATGCGTAGTTCTCTATTGCACGAGTAGAACACAATTTTGTTGTGGGCGTAGATCTTGTCAACTTGCTTGCCGCTACTAGTCTTTTCTTGCTTTAGCTGTATTGTGGGATGAAGCGGCCCGGACCGACCTTACACGTACGCTTACGTGAGATGTGTTCCACCGATCGACATGCACTAGTTGCATAAGGTGGCTAGCGGGTGTCTGTCTCTCCTACTTTAGTTGGAGCGGATTAGATGAAAAGGGTCCTTATGAAGGGTAAATAGAAGTTGACAAAATCACGTTGTGGTTATTCGTAGGTAAGAAAACGTTCTTGCTAGAACCCAATTGCAGCCACGTAAAAGATGCAACAACAATTAGACGACGTCTAACTTGTTTTTGCGGCAATTGTCATGTGATGTGATATGGCCAGAAGTTGTGATGAATGATGAATGATATATTGTGATGTATGAGATCATGTTCTTGTAATAGGAATCACGACTTGCATGTCGATGAGTATGACAACCGGCAGGAGCCATAGGAGTTGTCTTAATTATTGTATGACTGCGCATCATTGATTCAACGCCATGTAAATTACTTTACTTTATTGCTAAACGTGTTAGCCATAGTAGTAGAAGTAATAGTTGGCGAGCAACTTCATGGAGACACGATGATGGAGATCATGATGATGGAGATCATGGTGTCATGCCGGTGACAAGATGATCATGGAGCCCCGAAGATGAAGATCAAAGGAGCTATATGATATTGGCCATATCATGTCACTACTTTATATAATTGCATGTGATGTTTATTATGTTTTATGCATCTTGTTTACTTAGAACGACGGTAGTAGATAAGATGATCCCTTAGAATAATTTCAAGAAAGTGTTCCCCTAACTATGCACCGTTGCTAAAGTTCGCTGCTTTGAAGCACCACGTGATGATCGGGTGTGATAGATCCTTACGTTCACATACAACGGGTGTAAGACAGTTTTACACATGCATAAACACTTAGGGTTAACTTGACGAGCCTAGCATGTACGTACATGGCCTCGGAACATAAGAGACCGAAAGGTCGAACATGAGTCGTATGGAAGATACGATCAACATGGAGATGTTCACCGACGATGACTAGTCCGTCTCACGTGATGATCGGACACGGCCTAGTCGACTCGGATCATGTAACACTTAGATGACTAGAGGGATGTCAAATCTGAGTGGGAGTTCATTAAATAATTTGATTAGATGAACTTAATTATCATGAACATTAGTCTAAAATCTTTGCAAAATGTCTTGTAGACAAATGGCCAACGCTCATGTCACCATGAACTTCAACGCGTTCCTAGAGAAAACCAAGCTGAAAGACGATGGCAGCAACTATTCGGACTGGGTCCGGAACTTGAGGATCATCCTCATAGCAGCCAAGAAACAATATGTCCTAGAAGCACCGCTAGGTGAAGCACCCATCGAGAGAACCAAGACATTATGAATGCTTGGCGTCTCGTCTTGATGATTACTCCCTCGTTCGTCACGGCATGCTTTACGACTTAGAACCGGGGCTCCAAAAGCGTTTTGAGCAACACGGAGCATATGAGATGTTCGAGGAGCTGAAAATGGTTTTCCAAGCTCATGCCCGGTCGAGATATGAAGTCTCCGACAAGTTCTATAGTTGTAAGATGGAGGAAAACAGTTACATCGGTGAGCACATACTCAAAATATTTGGGTTGCACAACCTTTGTCCCAGTGGACATTAACCTCTGGACGAGGCGGTCATTGATGAATCCTTGATCGCTCCCACCAAGCTACAAGAGCTTTGTGATGAAGTACAATATGCGAGGATGGTGAAGACCATTCTGAAGTATTCTCAATCTTGAAGTCGTGAGAGGTTGAAATCAAGAAAGAACATCAAGTGTTGATGGTCAATAAAACCACTAAGTTCAAAAAGGGCAAGGGTAAGAAGAACTTCAAGAAGGACGGCAAGGATGTTGCAGCGCCCGCAAGCAAGTTGCCGGAAGAAGTCAAAGAATGGACCCAAACCCGAGACAGAGTGCTTTTATTACAAAGGGAAGGGCCCTTTGGAAGCGGAACTGCCCCAAATACTTAGCGGACAAGAAGGCCGGCAACACTATAGGTATATTTGATATACATGTAATTGATGTGTACCTTACCGATTACTCGTAGTAACTCCCCGGTATTTGATACCGTGCCGTTGCTCATATTTGTAACTCACAGCAGGAGCTGCGGAATAAACGGAGACTGGCGAAGGACGAGGTGACGATGCGCGTGGGGAATGGTTCCAAGGTCGATGTGATCGCCGTCGGCACGCTACCTCTACATTTACCTACGGGATTAGTTTTAAACCTCAATAATTGTTATTTAGTGCCAAGTTTGAGCATGAACATTGTATCAGGATCTCGTTTATTGCGTGATGGCTACTGCTTTAAATCCGAGTTTAATGGTTTTTATTTTTTTATGAGTGATATGTTTTATGGTCATGCTCCGATGTTCAATGGTTTATTATTAATGAATCTCGAGCGTAATATTACACATTTTATTAGTGTTTATACCATAAGATGTAAAGTTGATAACGATAGTCCCACATACTTGTGTACTTGCCGCCTTGGTCACATTGGTGTCAAGCGCATGAAGAAGCTCCATTCGATGGACTTTTAGAGTCTCTCGATTATGAATCATTTGACACATGCGAACCATGCCTTATGGGCAAAATGACCAAGACTCCGTTCTCCGGAACAATGGAGCGAGCAACCAACTTATTGGAAATCATACATACCGATGTGTGCGGTCCAATGAGCGTTGAGGCTTGCGGAGGATATCGTTATGTTCTCACTCTCACAGACGACTTAAGTAGATATGGGTATGTCTACTTGATGAAACACAAGTCTGAGACCTTTGGAAAGTTCAAGGAATTTCAGAATGAGGTAGAGAATCAACGTGACCGAAAAATAAAGTTCTTACGATCAGATCGTGGAGGAGAATATTTAAGTCACGAATTTGGTACACACTTAAGGAAATGTGGAATCGTTTCACAACTCACGTCGCCTGGAACACCTCGGTAATGAACGGTGTGTCCGAGCGTCAGAATGTCGCACTCTATTGGATATGGTGCGATCTATGATGTCTCTTACAGATCTACCGCTATCATTTTGGGGATACGCTGTAGAGACAGCTACATTCACTTTAAATAGGGCACCGTCTAAATCCGTTGAGACGACACCGTATGAATTATGGTTTGGGAAGAAACCTAAAAGTCGTTTCTAAAAGTTTGGGGATGCGATGCTTATGTCAAGAAACTTCAACCCAAAAGCTTGAACCCAAGTCGGAAAAATGCGTCTTCATAGGATACCCTAAGGAAACCATTGGGTATACCTTCTACCTTAGATCCGAAGGCAAGATCTTTGTTGCCAAGAACGGATCCTTTCTTGAAAAAGAGTTTCTCTCAAAAGGAGTAAGTGGGAGGAAAGTAAAACTCGATGAAGTACTACCTCTTGAACCGGAAAGTAGTGCAGCTCAGAAAATGTTCTGTGGTGCCTACACCTCTTGGAGAGGAAATTAATGATGATGATCAAGGTACTTGGATCAAGTTGCTCTTGAACCAGAGGGTCCACAAGGACACGTTCCACACCCAGTGGTATGGCAACCCCTGTCACGGAAATCCTGTTGTTAGAAAGCGGTGAACCTTGAACTATGAAGAAGCGATGGCGGGCCCGGATTCCAACATATGGCTTGAAGCCATGCAATCCGAGATAGGATCCATGTATGAAAACAAAGTATGGACTTTGTGAGACTTGCCCGATGATCGGCGACGATAGAAAACAAATGGATCTTTAAGAAGAAGACGACGCGGATGGTAATGTCACCATCTATAAAGCTCGACTTGTCGCTAAGGGTTATCGGCAAGTTCAAAGGGATTGACTACGATGAGACTTTCTCTCCGTGGCGAAGCTTAAGTCCGTCCGAATCATGTTAGCAATTGCCGCATACTATGATTATGAGATATGGCGGATGGACGTCAAAAGCGGCATTCCTTAGCAGTTATCTTAAGGAAGAGTCAGTATATGATGCAGCGGAAGGTTTTATCGACCCTAAGAATGCTAACAAGGTATGCAAGCTCCAATGATCCATTTATGGGCTGGTGCAAGCATCTCGAGTTGGAACATTCGCTTTGATGAGATGATCAAAGCGTTTGGGTTTATCTTGAGACTTATGGAGAAGCTGCGTTTACAAGAAAGTGAGTGGGAGCTCAGAAGCATTTCTCATATTATATGTAGATGACATACTTTTGATGGGAAATGATATAGAACTCTTGGACAATATTAAGGCCTACTTGAATAAAAGTTTTTCAATGAAGGACCTTGGAGAAGCTGCTTATATATTAGGCATCAAGATCTATAGAGATAGATCGAGACGCCTCATAGGTCTTTCACAAAGAACATACCTTGATAAGATTTTGAAGAAGTTCAAAATGGATCAGTCCAAGAAAGGGTTCTTGCACATCTTTGCAAGATGTGAGATTGAGCTCGGCTCAATGCCCGATCACGCAAAAGATAAAGAAGAGATGAGCGTCATCCCCTATGCCTCGGCCATAGGATCTATTATGTATGCCATCTTGTGTACCGGACCTGATGTAAACCTTGTCGTAAGTTTGGTAGGAAGGTACCAAAGTAATCCCGGCAAGGAACTTTGACAGCGATCAAGAATATCCTGAAGTACCGAAAAGGACAAAGGACATGTTTCTCGTTTATGGAGGTGACGAAGAGCTTGTCGTAAAGGGTTACGTCGACGCTAGATTCGACACGCATCTGGATGACTCTAAGTCACAAACCGGATACGTGTATATGTTGAATGGTGGAAGCGATGGTGCATGCGGTACCAAGCGAAGCGTCGTGGCGGGATCTACGTGTGAAGCGGAGTACATGGCAGCCTCGGAGGCGGCGCATGAAGCAATTTGGGTGAAGGAGTTCATCACCGACCTAGGAGTCATACCCAATGCGTTGGAGCCGATCAAACTCTTCTCGTGACAACACTGGAGCTATTGCACTTGCCAAGGAGCCCAGGTTTCACAAGAAGACCGAGCACATCAAGCGTCGCTTCATCTCCATCCGTGAAAATGTTCAAGATGGAGACATAGAAATTTGCAAAGTGCATACGGATCTGAATGTCGCAGATCCGTTGACTAAACCTCTTCCGCGGGCAAAACATGATCAAAACCAGAATTCTATGGGTGTTCGATTCATCACAATGTAACTAGATTATTAACTCTAGTGCAAGTGGGAGACTGTTGGAAATATGCCCTAGAGGCAATAATAAAAGGATTATTATTATATTTCCTTATTCGTGATAATTGTCTTTTATTCATGCTATAATTGTATTATCCGGAAATCGTAATACACGTGTGAATACATAGACCACAATATGTCCCTAGTGAGCCTCTAGTTGACTAGCTCATTGATCAATAGATAGTCATGGTTTCCTGACTATGGACATTGGATGTCATCGATAACGGGATCACATCATTAGGAGAATGATGTGATGGACAAGACCCAATCCTAAGCATAGCACAAGATCGTGTAGTTCGTTTTGCTAGAGCTTTTCCAATGTCAAGTATCTCTTCCTTAGACCATGAGATCGTGTAACTCCCGGATACTGTAGGAGTGCTTTGGGTGTACCAAACGTCACAACGTGAATCGAGTGACTATAAAGGTGCACTACGGTATGTCCGAAAGTGTCTGTTGGGTTGACACAGATCGAGGCTGATTTGTCACTCCGTGTTACGGAGAGGTATCACCGCCCACTCGGTAGTGCATCATCATAATGAGCTCAAAGTGACCAAGTGTCCGTCACGGGATCATGCATTACGGTGCGAGTAAAGTGACTTGCCGGTAACCAGATTGAACGAGGTATTGGGATACCGACGATCGAATCTCGGGCAAGTAACATACCGTCGACAAAGGGAATAGTATACGGGTTGCTTGAATCCTCGACATCGTGGTTCATCCGATGAGATCATCGAGGAGATTGTGGGAGCCAACATGGGTATCCAGATCCCGCTGTTGGTTATTGACCGGAGACGCGTCTCGGTCATGTCTGCATGTCTCCCGAACCCGTAGGGTCTACACACTTAAGGTTCGGTGACGTCAGGGTTATTAGGAAGACTTGTATGTGATTACCGAATGTTGTTCGGAGTCCCGGATGAGATCCCAGACGTCACGAGGAGTTCCATAATGGTCCGGAGGTGAAGATTTATATATGGGAAGTTGTCATGCGGACACCGGGAAGTTTCGGGGGCTTATCGGTATTGTACCGGGGCCACCGGAGAGGTTCCGGGGGTCCACCGGGAGGGGCCACCCCTCTCGGAGGGCCTCATGGGCCGCAAGGGGCAGGGAACCAGCCTGGAGGGCT
This sequence comes from Aegilops bicornis, assembly GCA_021605145.1. Classification (NCBI taxonomy): domain Eukaryota; kingdom Viridiplantae; phylum Streptophyta; class Magnoliopsida; order Poales; family Poaceae; genus Aegilops; species Aegilops bicornis. The sequence goes on from CM038669.1 coordinate 166,658,578, forward strand.
GGCGCCCCCCTTGGGCCCATGCGCCTAGGATTGGGAGGGAACCCTAGTGGGGCGCCCCTTTGCTTGGGGGCAAGCCCCCTCCCCGCCCCCTCTAGATCTCATCTAGAGGGGCCGTCTGCCCTTCCCCTATAAATAGAGGGGTGAGGGAGGCTGCAATACACTTCAAGGCAGCCCCTCCCTCCCAACACCTCTCCTCCTCCGTTGAGTGCTTGGCGAAGCCACAGCCGAGTATCTTGCCTCTCCACCATCATCACGTCGTCGTCTTCTGCTGGAGCCTTCTTCCTCAACCTCTCCTTCCCCTTGCTAGATCAAGAAGGAGGAGATGTCGTCTGCTCCAGACGTGTGTTGAACGCGAAGGTGCTTTGTCACGTTCGCACTTGGTCATCGGTGATCCGAATCACGGCGAGTACGACTCCATCATCACCGTTCCCTTGAACGCTTCCGCACTCGATCTACAAGTGGTATGTAGATGCAATCTCTCTCCCATGACTCGTTGCTTAGCTGAACTCATAGATGGATCTTGGTGAAACCGTAGGAAAAATTTTAATTTTCTGCAACGTTCCCCAACAGAAAGAATCAGAAGACATATGAAAGGAGGCTCCAGAATCTAGAACCCACGAGGATGTACCTGACTATGTAGATGCCGGTGATGGTGAGGAAGAGGATGCAGTCACAGCAGCAGCGGAGCCAGTCGATGAGGAGCCCGAGGAAGCAAGAAGACGCTTGAGCGAACAATGTCCTAGTCAGTGAGAGACGGAGTCGAGGAAGACACAGGGGTCCCACTAGAGGAGGAGCGCCTCTGGTCTCGCTTCGTCTGGCGACAATCAGACTCTGGGTGAACTGACCGGGAGCAATAACCACAGACGGTGTCACGGCGCGACGTGCCCTTCTCAGCATAAGGAGAACGGCTCACCCCCCTGGAGGAGTAGGCAGGAGCGGCAGAGCAGACGACACAGGAGCCCGGGCGGCCAACACGGACGGAACCTGAAGTAACCCAGCAGAGCGAAGGCGGATCTCCTCATCCCGAAGCTCAGCAAGTATCTCTGAGAGAGGAACACGACCACGAGCAAGCGAGTGCGCCCGCCGGGCTCAAACTCGCACCGAGACGTGATAAGAACTCATGAACCCTCTGAAACTCCAGATCAGACCGAGTAGTTGACAGCAACGGCATGTTCCACAAACGGTTGTTCGAAGAGAGTCAAGCTGGCGCCAGATGGTAGAGCACTGTGAGTAGAAGTCATCAATAGAGGAATCACCTTGATGGAGGGCGTGCTCCTGACGCACCACAGAGAGGTAGAGAGCATCACCAGAGGGCTGATAGCGCTGACAGGGGTAAGACCACATCGCTGCAACGGTGCCAAGTCCCATGAATTCTGAAGCAAACTGAGGAAGGACACTCGCAGTGAGAACAGCAGCAGCACGAGCATCATCATTACACCACTGAGTGTAAGCAGACAGGTCAATCCCGGTACACAGAAAGAGCATCTGAATAAGCAGATACCTGCTGATCATAGGCATCAACCGCAGCATCATCTAGGACCTTGGTGGCATCCCGGTCAGCCTGAGAAGCATCAGCAGCAAGGACTGGCAGCACGGGTGGAATTGGGGCCACGGGCGCGGCAGGACATGGCGGACAAGGGACCTCGCCAGACAGAACACCCCACAGAAGAAGTCCACGCATATGGATGCGCATGAAGCCCACAAACTCAGCATAGTTGGTGCCATCGAAGATCACCGATCACCGATGGACAACGACAAAGCCGGAAGAAGACATGAGGAGCTCTCTCTTTTTTTTGGAGTCAACTGCTACTGTAGGACCGATCTGGATCGGGGAGAACTCTCACGAGGCCAGCAACCGAGCGAGGAATCGAGCGGGGGATCGAGCGGGAGGACCATGCTCGATCTGGATCGATGACCAATGGATCCAGAGGAGAGCGGGCGAAGGAGAGGCGCCCGAAGGCAGCAGCACCCGCAGCCGGCCAGAGAAGAGGACAAGGGGCCTGGGCGAAGCAGAGCGGCCACCGCGGCCGGAGAAGCGCTGCACCAAGACCGGAGGGAGCCGGGGGCAGGGTAGTACAGGGAGCTAGCTCCTGGCAAGGCTTGAGCGGCGGCTGTTGCAGCAGGGCTCAGCCCATTCGGCAGAGAGGAAGGCCGGAGACAGAGAGAAGGCAGCGCCGGGCCAGACCAGAGGGGAGGCGGCCGGAGATGGCCAGAGGCAAGCGGCAGACTAGGGGCAGGCGCCGCGGAGTTGCGACATCTGCGGGAGGAGGGCTAACCTAGCATCCGATACCATGTTGGATAATGAGCAACTGTATTCTCAGGAGGGCCAAAGGCCAATACACATACAGGTGTGTGGTAAAGTGCAAGAGACCCCTTATACAATGAGGATAAACCGAAAAGGGCTATACACATCTAACACACGCGGCCTCGACGAGATCAGCGGCATGCGGAGTTGACGAAATCGGTGGCACGCTGCATATAGAAGATCGGCGACATGGAAAGATCGGCGCCACGCGACGTGTAAGTGATCTGCGACACTCTGCGTCGAGGACACTATTCTTGGCGGCCGGTGCGCTCTCGTATCAATTATAACATGGGTAGTACCTGTATAGAACATGGGTAGTTTGGTCTTTTCTTGTGCTTATATGTGGAAAAAAAATAAAATCACTAAAAAGAGGGAAGTGGCATGGTAATGAAGGAGGCAACGCAATTTTACAAAATCAATCTTGAAAGTGGTAATTTTGAGAAGCCACATATTGAAAGTGGCAAATATCCTAATGAGGGATCTACGATGGTAATTGTAGTGCTACTTACTTGGTGCCGTAGAGAAGAGGAGTTTTTTTCTAGACAATCATCGAAGTTTTTATTAGACCGTCACAATGTCTACAAAGACGAAATTAAGATCACCGGGGTGGTCTAACCAGACATGACGACCTATCCCCAGTCCTAAATCATGCTTCGCTAGATTGTGAGCTTCAAAATTCGAGCTCCTAAACTCATGAGCAAAAGTACATAAATTAAAACTACTAGAGTACTCTATAATCTCATGTATAATGGCCCCATAGCTTGGGCTACTCTTCTGCATGATGTCGTTCACCACATCCATGCAATCTGTCGTCACCTGAATAGCTTGCAAGTGAAGGTCCTCTGCTAGTGCCGTTGATTCTTTGACTGCCATGGCTTCTAGGATCGTAGGATCAGAGATACCCTTGACCATAATATTGGATGCACCGAGGAAGATCCCCTCCCTGTTCCTACACACTGCCGCAACTAAACCAATGCTTGAACTTTCTATGTAGGCCACATCAACATTCACTTTGGAGGTGCCTATAGACTGTTGTAACCAGTGTGTTGGTCGCGCCACTCTGGCCTACACCACTATATTGTTCAGGTTCTTGACTACTTGTAGATCACTCAGGAAAGAATTAATAAAAGTGTGTAGTGAAAGAACTCTGAAATATATCCTCATAAATGCCTTTTCTTCTTGCTGCCCAAACTGCCCACAAGGTAACCGTAGAGAAGAGGAGTAACATGAGGAGAGGAGTTGCGTCGTCTCCTCAGCCTTCGGGCCGCCCGTAGGAAGCTGGACTGAAATATTTGTTTCTAAAAAACAAACTGGACTGAATATTTAACTCGGCCGGGAGGCCGATATCATTGCATTACTGGGCCAAGCAATGGGCCAGCATCAATAACCAAGTCCAGTAAGCATCAGCAAATCTGACGTACCCCATTCGTGCCCCGTCTCCACTCCCGCTGCCGACTCCGGCGACCACCATGGCCACTCGCCGGAGCCCCGCCACCACCCACCACCGCCTCCTCCTACTCCTCCTCCCCTTGCTGCTAATCGGCTCGTTCCTCCTCCCCCTCTCGTCCGCCTACCGCCCCGGCGACATCATCCCCATGCTCCGCTCCGGCCAGTACCACGGCGTAATCAGATCGAACCATGCCCTTACTCAGAGCTAGATGCTCTGGGGCGAATTCGTCCGTTCCATCTCGTCTGACCCGTGCGGTTCTTATTGCAGTCGAGGTCGGTGTGGTTCGACGTCATCGGCCGCCACTGCCCGGTCTTCGCGGTCAACCGGGAGGTGAGGGTTTCTCGGAACTGCTCCACGGCTCGATCTTTGGGGATTTGCGTGTGGGGAGTATCGGTGATTTGGTTCTCTCGTTCGTGCAGGTGCTGATGCCGATCCCCAAGCCGACAGGGTTCACCGGTGCGGATCCGTATAAGATGTAAGATTTAGATCTCCTAGCTTAAACTTGTCCTCAAGAATTTTTTGACGTTTGAGGCAAATTGCTTGTGTGAATCAGTCAAATTAGATAATTGGTTCCAAGACTGCACGATGCTGGATTTTCATGGGTGGGTGGAGGGTTAGCCTAATGTTATAGGTGCACTGTGAATGAATGATGACTGTTGTATGCTGTAATTCGTAATGCAGTTTTCTGCCGAAAATTCATACATCCATGTCATGACACATCTGATTTCGCAAATGCAAATTGGTGTCACATCAAATTCAATACGATCATTTCATGAAAGATCTAAATTTGCAAATCTGAATTGGTGATATACTACCACTACTACGACTCCTGATTTATGTTTATACATTCTGTGGTCCAGAAGGTTTTGTGGTATGCAAAATGTATGCTATCTCACGGTACTTGTTTGGTTAAAACATATTGAACTTAGACTTAGTAATGATCAAATCAAGGAAATTCGTAAGGTTGCTGGCATGCATGGTAAAATTTGTAAATAGTATGATAGTTGTACCCATATCTGTGTTTTGTGAATGATCTGTTTGCAGAGATGTGTCTGTCTTACATGGTCCTTCCTATGCAGAACATTTCAGATTGGACACGAAAAGTTCCATGTTCCTTGGCTTTATGTTATTAATCGCAAAAGCTCTGAAGTTCCACTGATTGATTTCCATTTAGTGAGTCCCTTGTTAACTGTTATATATGTAATTCCAGGGGAATACTTTCTTTCTGCTTATAATTATCTACCTTTGATTATACAGAAATATACTGGAAACGATTTGCTTGGTGTTACGGCTAAAGTAGTGGACATGCCTCACCATTGTATGTAATGCTATCGCCTCTCCTCACAATACCTTTTCTATGTATTTAGAAGTTTATATCCCTAGCATCTGTAGAGATGTATTTATTGTCATGTAAGAAAGTACCATGCATCTGCATTCAAGTTGGATTGTTTGACCAAGTTTTTAATGCTAGACCATGTATTATGTATATATGTGTTTCTCGGAGTTTCTGTTTCCAAAAACTAAGTGTTTCCTGTGGTAGCATGAATTGTTTGACAAGACTAATCTGTTGTTGTTGTTGTTGTTGTATCATGCATCTTGTTGTTGTCGTTGTTGCTGTATCTGTTTGTTCTTTCTTGTGATTCATTATGAGCATGTTGTCCAGTCAGAGTGTACCTTATCCTAAGTGTTGCTAAGGGTTCAAGAGAAACTGTAAATATTTGTTTTGCTTTAGTCAAGTAGCCAACTTCCTTTACCATGTAGTAAAACAGTGGTGTGCTATTGAAGCAGCCTTTGTATGAGCATCAACAAGATACTTATGACTTCTACGGATATTATTGACCTGCTGCAATGACATTATGCCTTGTTGGAAGGCACATTTGCTATAGACTATAGGCTATTTATGTTCTAGGATAGATGAACTAACATTAAGTGTAAGTTTTCCTGTTACGGCCGTAGAGGCCCACCGGGCAATCTTAGCCCACAAGTTATCTTAGGTTAATTCTTATGCAAGTTATCTAGGTTATAAATATAGGTTGTAAGACTCTTTTTGGAATTAAGCAATAAGAAGATTATCTCTATCGCTCGGCTCCCGGAGGAGCCGGAACCCTAGTCACTGCCTCTTCTTGCCGCCGCCATCTTCCTCTCTCACGACGGCGCCAACCGCCGGCGTGATCGCTCATCGCCACGCCCAGCCCTCCTTCCCCTCGCCACGGCCAAGACCGGCGAACCCTAGCTCCTAACACCTTGGTATCAGGTACCCGGGTTTCGACCATGTCTTCACCGCCACCACCACCGCCGCCGCTGCCCGCCAACTCCCCCACCGCCGCTGCCACCAATTCCACCACCGCCGCCGCTTCTTCGCCGGGCGTCACGGCCTCGCTATCGGCGGGCGCCACGGCCTCGCTGTCGGCGCCGATCTCCCCTGCACCCGGCACCACGCCGGGCCAAGGCCAGCCGCCACCTCCCGTCCAACACTCGCCGCCGCCGTTTTCCCCGCGTCGCGATTTCACGATGGAGGCCATGGACGCCGTGCTCAACGACCGGTCGTCGCCGCCTGTGGCATCCGCCTTACTTGGCTAGCCCGTCACGGGCCGCCCGCAGCCCATCCGGCCCGTGGCGGCCGCCAGGGCATCGCCAGGTACTCCGCATCGCTGCCATCACCGGGGCTATCCGACGCCTCACCGCGGCTTCGACGCCGCTGCTACAAGTGGCCGCCGCCACACTTGTGGCGCCACCGCGCCGCCAGCCGCCGCCAGGCCCGCAGCGGGCTGACTGGCCGTGCCGTCTGCCGTTCCTCGCTGCCGTCCTCCCGGCCGCAACTGCGAGTGCCACCACCGCCCCTGCCTAGCCCTAGCTTGGGCCGGTCCTCGCCGAGCTGACTCCCGATCCAGGAGGTCCGCTTTCCATCGTCACCATCTCCGCTTCCAGGCTGGCTCCACGGGACGTCCCCTCCGCTGGCTTACACGGAGGCCCGCCGTCGGGTTCCCGATTGCAGCCGAGGCGTCAGCGCCACGTAACTACACCGCCTTCCCACCATGGACCGAAAGCGCCGTCATCACCATGCACCGCCGAGGCGATGGGCCATGGCGCCAAACCAGCGATCGCCCGGTTCGCTAAGCTCGACCGCCACTTATGACGGCTCGGACGACCCGCTTAATCGCTCGGCCAGTGTGACCGATTCTTCCACGGCGCACACCCGCGTCGGGCGCACTTGGCGGCTTCCTACCATCTTCAAGGCCGCCCAAACATGGTACTACGCCCTCGGCGGGGCGAGGCGGCATGCCCCGTGAGCGCTTCCAGCCGCTGTGCCTTCTTCGCTCGGACCGCCATTACGCGGGAGCCGATTGGCGAAGTTGGGCGCGCCTTTCACCTCCACGGTGCAGGATTTCGCCGACCGCTTCGGGCCTTGTCGTGTCACGCGCCAGGTGTGACGGCCCTGCAGCGGGCTGAGCTCTTCGGCGGCGGCCTTCCGGATCACCTTCGCGTCGACGTGGAGCTTCGCGGACCCCAGGATCTCCAGTCGGCCATGTACTACGCCCGCGTGTTCGAGCGCCGCGCGGTGGCCATCCAGCAGGAATCACCGTCCGGACCCGGCTGAGTCGCTACGGGCGGATTTACGTGCGGTCGGCTGCGCGAGCCTGCGCACCCTACGCCGCGCTGCGGGGACGCCCGTTCGCCCGGCTCACCTCGGCCGAGCTACTCGAGCGTCGCCGCCAAGGGTTGTGCTTCAACTGCGACGAGCCCTACACGCCCGGCCATGCCTGCCCGCGACTCTTCTACCTGGAGGTTGCAGACTACATTCCGGAGGACGCCGTCGCCGCCGACCTGACCGCCCCAGCTGTTGAGAAGGTGTTTGACGCTGGTTGATCGCCTCGAGGAGTCCGCAAGCGCTTCCCCACCTTACAGCTCGAGGACGAGCTGTTTGTGCAGGCAGGGAGAAGTGTTACGGCCGTAGAGGCCCACCGGGCAATCTTAGCCCACAAGTTATCTTAGGTTAATTCTTATGCAAGTTATATTAGGTTAATTCTTATGCAAGTTATCTAGGTTATAAATATAGGTTGTAAGACTCTTTTTGGAATTAAGCAATAAGAAGATTATCTCTATTGCCCGGCTCCTCTGGGAGCCGGAACCCTAGCCGCCCCCTGCCTCTTGCGCTGCCACCGCCATCTTCCTCTCTCGTGACGGCGCCCAACCGCCGGCGCGGTCGCTCATCGCCACGCCCAGCCCCCTCCTTCCCCTACTGCCTACGGCCAAGACCGGGCAGAACCCTAGCTCCTAACATTTCCTCCCTTTTTTTTCCATGCAGTAACACTATGTGTGTGTTTTCCTTGAAGTTTCTGAATTGCGTTGCCTAGTTGCTAAGCCGTCTGTGTTTCATTGGGCAGTTGTGGAACTTCATCCTGACATAAAGAAGCATTTCTGGGATCCACAGAATTGGCCAAAATATGTACTTGTTAGTTATACATGGTAAAAGTTATCTGGCCTTGTTTGCATTGATAAAATTTTGTTTCCAAGTACTAGTGTGAGAAAACTTTGAAGCGTGACATTACAACAAAATAATTCTTCTGTACAGGGAGGAACAATCAGAGATAGATGTTACTGCAGGATTCTATGTGTTATTTGGATCTGGTGAGTTAATCCCCAAACCAAAAAAAAATGCTTCATCGTGCCATCTTCCACATAATAATCCCTTTAACATTTGTACTCTAAAAATGTTTTCACTGTGGTATTACAGGCCTTGTTCTTTCCTTCATCCTTGCAATCTATGTATTGCAATCATCTCAAGATAAGTTAACAAGGTATGATTATTCACATTTTCTTTTAGTTTCAGGATATAGGCTAATAATGTTGCCATATTCTTGGTGAAACGAAAGTAACCAATATAAGAGATTGATACAATGACATTCTACTGTCCTTGCAATCCAGCATGCTTAACTTATCTGGACACCGCTTTAGTCATAGTTAGCTAGGTTGTTTAGTTTTGTGCGTGCCCTTTGATATCCTTTCATGGGTCAGCACATATAAGAAAATGCCTTTCATGCCCATCACTCAAATTGGAAGGAAATGTGTTATTGACACCGACACCATTCTGCTTTGCAGGTTTGTGCGAGAAGCGGTTTCTGATAGCAGTCTACCTGAAGGAGGGGTTGCAAAGGTTGAGTGATGTTTCCGTGAGGAGCAGTTGGATTATCGACAAATGTCCGCTTATGGAAACACCGACAAAGACATTGTGAACTCAAGCTTTCTTGGGAGCGTGGACAATAGCATGCATCTGAAGAACCGGTGAACCATTTTGTATGCATGCATCGTACGGAACTGGCAGTTACAACATGGCGAGTTAAATGAGAGATGAATTATAGGTTTTTCCTTGGTATAACAGAACATTTAGCAAACTGAAAAGTATGCGCAGTTGCTAGCTCATTACAGTTTTGATATATGACCTGTGTGATTTCAATGTTGCAAGAATTTGTCTTCTACATCTACATTTTGTGGAATGTGCAAGTAAAAACAGGCACCGTGTACACATCTACAGATCACAAGATTGGTACAAATGTTTTATTGCTTCATCTGCGAAACAACAATTCCTCCTTGAACTGCAGCTGTTTGTGTTGTTACATGGAAATGAACCTGGTTATTTTTAACTCCTTAAACTGAAATGTACATCACTTGCACTACTATGGTCCAAGGTAAATCTGAAAGTACAGTTACAAGCTTGAACCTATAAATACTTTAAAGTCTTGCACAATTCTTGACCTCGGGACCTTTGGTACAAAAAGAATGGAGTCTATCTGCGGACCAGTGTCCCAACATGAAGTTACAGTGAGAAGATTTGGACCATATCCAGATACAATTTTACAATATCTGCTATCTAGTTTCATGGTAGATCTGCAATTTTGGAAGGTAAAACCCTCCAAAGAATCAGATCATTTTAATTGTAACTGAAATGTCCATTGCTTCATTACTTGGGTTGGAAAGTTGGCTTCCAACCCTACTATCTGCCTACTAAATTGAATCCTGTATAATGCCATCCGCCGTCTAAGAGACGAAATTTTCACGCCCTTGAGTACTTTGAGCTCCACATCGGTACCTTCAAAGGCTCATCGTCATCACCTCCATTTTCAACTTTGCCCAAAGAATCAGAGATCAAAGGTGCCAAGTCACCTTCTTTTGACTGCAATGTAGAGAACACATAGGGATTTATAAACAAGAAATAAAAGTAATGAAGCTAAAGAACCACACGAGAATTGTTGCAAATAAAATATTAAATATTTACAAGGCATGAGATTTGAAAAGCAGGGTACCTGCTGTGCGGAGACATCGGTATTTTTTGGTTGAGTCTCTATTGAGCAGAAGTATGAATATAGTACCATCCCAACAACCGCAATTAGGATGCCAAGTATGTTTCTCCAGCTAAATGGATCATGAAGCAAAACGTAACCGAAGGTCAAAACTAGGCATGTTTTAAGATGGCCCAGGACTTGGTAAGTAACAGGAGATGTCTTTCCGATCACAAGGAAGGTGCTGAAGTTTACTGAGACCGATATCAAACACGACAAGACGATGAAAAACTGCACACGGAACAAGAGGAGAATCAGAAACAGATTATCAATGTCAAAAGAAGTTTGCCAAAGCTGCTTCATGACTTACCACAACGTTTGATGTGTAATTGAAAGCGAAGACGTTTTGGTTAGTCAGGAATCCATCAAGGAACGGGCCAATAAGAAACAGTGTCAATGACTGGTAAGGACAAGACTGATATAGCAGCTGGGTTGAAGAAACCTTGAATTTCTTCTGAATAGTGTTTGTCATCTGGTAGCTGGTTAAGGACTACAAAACCACACGACAAAAACGGTAGTAATACATGAATGTAACAGAGTAGTAATCAACAGTCATCACGTCAAGTTCAAATTCTTCATTCTGGAACCAGACGCAAATTCCACTTTCTGACCAAAAAAAGATGCCAGGAAATTTTGATTTGTGCAAGAAAAGCAAAAGGCTGTCATCAAAGGATACGATTTGAGCGATGCAAGTCGTGATAATTGCCAGCAAGGACAGTATGGACCCCACAGCATTGAGTTGCAAATCAGTCACAGTTGCAACACCGACACCCAAAAGAAGCACGGAAAGGGAGATCTGGATAGTCCGGCTGCAGTCAAGTCAGAAAATGTTTAGATGAAGATGGTATGGAAGTAATGAACAGAATGTAAAAAAAAAACACAAACCTGAACTTCTTCCTGAAGAAAAGAGTCTCCAAAATAACAGTGCAGGGGATGATGGCCAGCTTTGTCATCTAGACGTAAAAGGACAATTCAGCATCAGTTAGGTGGATTGATTAGTGCAGAAGGAAGGGTGACATTTAATAGCAATCAATGCTTGTACAAAATGTTCAACTCTAGCCAAAAGCCTTCTCGGTAAAGTTTCTTGCACAAACTAGATATAATTAACCTGCACCCTAACTCGCCAAATAACTATTGTCGTACCGCCTAGCAAAAGTAAGCGTGTTACATTTTTACTGATTTTTACTGTTGTAGTACTACCAAATGTAGTAAGTGCAGAACTGGAGTGAATTAACTAGGAATCCTGACAATGGTACGAGAATCAATGTAAAAAGATCACATAATGCGTAGTACCTGATAAAAGCCAACAGAATTGAAACCAAGACTCAGATTGAGGAGCCCAATGGAGATGCCATTAAGTACTCCGAATCCCATGACAGTTCTTGAATCAAAAGCCTTATGCTCAAAAAACTTCATCCATAGTGCGACATGAAGGGAGCAGAAAGTGACCAGGAGATGCCAGCTCGTCAAGGTGGTAGCTGCAAAACACAATTCCATGTCGTAGGATATATCAGCATTAATAAATTCACTGGCATCTCATATTCTCATTCACTTCTCAGCACAAGCTCTCTCTATTCACAAGGAAATAAGCAACATTCATCAGAAATAAGAAATAAAAATGTACCAAGTCAAAGCTAACAAGTTTTTGAACATCACATGTACATACACTCCAGGCAGCACAAGCAAACAAAGATACTACTCCCATCTGTCAAGCTACCGAAGCAGCAAGCAACCAGGACATGCTACACAACCCTTTTTTTTAGCGGTAGCTACACAACCTCGTTCATTACGAAAAATAATCAAAGTTTTCACAGTAAGTATGCTACTCCTAGCTCCAAGAGACCAGTCATTCTATCATTTTACACTCATGCTCTCCTGATTTCTACAGTATGCTGCGACGAATTACAATATATAGTTATCAAACACACCAAATTCAATTGGCACTCCTTGGCCAAAGCTACCACATAAGCTGAACATCATCTGGTGTTAATACTCTGAACCGTGCATGTGCACAGCCCAAGAGCGGAGCATGCCATAGACAGATCTAGCAAAATCACAGAGCACCAAGCACGAGCACGTACGTAACGAATCAAGAAGCTGGGAAGCAAGAAACAGTTAGATCTCACACCAAAGGTGAAGCCGAGGGAGCTCATGAGGGCCTTGTTGCAGATGACAATGGACACGGAGGACACCACGGAGAGGCCGAGCGCCCCCACCGTCCCCAGCTGGAACTTCTCCCCTCCGACGCCCATCTCCGCTGCCACCACCCTCCAGACAACAGCACCAACCAAAAAGATCGAGCCTCCCCGATCAGACGGCCCGGGCCACGCCGCCGGGAGCACCTGCAGGCAAGAGGGATGCCATTTCGATCAGCCAATCGCAGCAGCGAGCGCTTCTGCCAAGAAACGGGCGGGAGGGGTCGAAACATACCGCGCGCTGCGTCGGCGGATCTGGGCGAATCCGGCCGGGGAGCGGGCAATGTCGGGGAGATCGGCGGAGGGGCGGGCTGGCGGGATCTGCGGCGGTGCGGGGATGGGATGGGATTCGCGGTGGCGCTCCTGCCCCCTCTTGCTTTGGCCTTGCGAATCAGGGGCGGGGAGGGAGACGAGGTATTTTTATATGGATGGCCGCCTCGTCGGTGAGATTGGTGATTAAAGGAAGCGGCAATTAGATATGGTTGGCCACGTCGCTTGCCGCATGGGAACTATTGACTCTGCACTGAATACCTGCTGAATTTGCTAAAAACTTCAAACAGGGACCACCTTCCTCTTCTCTTAATTTGCCAAATCTGCCCTTTTTGTAGAGATGTTTGTTGCAAAGTTTTTTTTTCTTTTTTTCCCCGAAGGCTGCCATGTGTACATTCAATCGAGCGTCGAAGTACAACGCGTGCCACGCGTGCCGTAGAACATACTCGAACCGACAAGAGGGGACACATGTCCCGGCACCAACAAGAAACACATCTCACGTAATAGAAAATTACAACAAGGTTCCTGAGGAGGAGGGGGGGGGGGGGTTGCTGCCGTCCTTCATCACCGCTAAAGGAGGAAGAGACAAGTTCTTCCAACCAAAGAACTGTCGGTGCACCTCAAAGCTTTGAGAATCGATGAAGAAAACTGTCGTGAACGAGTAGCACATATCACTGTAACGTGTCGTCCTAGGACAACCCCACCCACCAGACCTGCCTTCTCCACACAATGTCGTCGAGGAAGACCACTAAATCCACCATCCTTCCACCTGCAAACCCTTCACGAGAGTAGGCAATGCCTCTTTGTAAGCCAACATTGCCGACGGAGGTGTCGAGCACCGGACTACTCCTATACATCTTCTTTGAAGCTCCAGGACGACACTTGAGTACACGTTACCTCGACAACCGAGCCGGAGAAAAAAGCTCCAGGTCATCACCGTCGCCACGTTGACCCCTCTCGAATCAACTGAATCATGGATCCGTCAATGATGGTGGAGTCTGCCATGTTGGTGAAGGATTTGGAGACACCTTCAGCGGTGTCGTCACCACTATCGGAGTCAAAGATGAACGAATGAAAATATACCAACTAAGGTAACCTACACATCTAGAAGAACATAACTGGGCGAGGGATGCAAGCTCCACCCATGATTATGAGGTCATGAACAGAGGGGGTTCGTCGAAGTCGGCGCGTGAAGATCTGTTGTCAAACGCAAAACGTGTGACCCCTCTCTCCTCGGAAAGGGAAAACACGATATTTTTCCTACATAAAGGTCTTCGAAAGAGGAAATAATTTTAGTTAGAACTTTTGGTTGTGGTCGAGGATTTATGGTCCCAATTTATTGATAATTTTCTAGGCCCACTTGGAACCGGAACGGTAATAATACAATTAAAATGTCCTTATACATCTTAAACCTTCTAATGTGAGGCGTGCTTGTATGCCTGGATCATTATTCTAACTAATTATTATATTGTACAAAAGTTTATCGTTGAATTCATATTAAAAAGGTTACTAATGTCTTATTTTTTAGTGGATGATCTAGAAATATGTGTGTGCCTTATAAACGAGAAATGGAGTAATCTTTCTTTTCTAATTGACTGGGCTCACCTTAAAATTTGGAATTTCAAGTTTGTAGGACCCCAAAAACTCTCACCCATTGTTTACATGCTTGCTCGCTTTAGGCCTTGAACATGCTTAGAGGAGGTGCCTAGAGAATATACGAGCTTTCCTCTAAGCACCGTTGTTTATTTGTAAAAGGTAGGCGCTTAATTAGGTATCCCTCCTATAGAGGTAAGCATTGATGCTTAGAAAAACTCGTCTTATTTTTCTAAGCACTTTATGTTGTCCAAGGCCTTAGAAATAAGCATTAATTTCTATCTAATTTTGGATCAATTTGATTTTAATGAAAATCAACTGCATGAATGAGGGGGTGATTAATACGTGACCCAAACACTCAATTAGAGTCTGCTAAATTGGAAAGAAGGGAGTACTAGGTTACACCGAATTAGTAATTACTCTTTATTTGATGATTGCAGTAATTTTTGCTTCATACTCCAATTAAACTTGTGGGGCTTTGTCATACCAATAAAAACACTGCCATGTCAACATTATAAAAAAAATTGCTTTTGAGTTGCTATTTGATGGAACTACACTTCCTAACTTGAATTTGCTTTTGTAAACTACTTTAGTATGTACTCCCTCCGTTCGAAAAAGCTTGTTCCTCAAATATATGTATCTAGCATCAAATTGGTGCTAGATACATCCATTTGAGGGACAAGCTTGGACAAGCTTTTTTGGACGGAGGGAGCAATATATATCCAACACGGATAATTATAGGAGACCCAAAACCGGACCGACTATTCAGTGTAAATAGATGATACACTGTGTGTTGTTACTAGGATATTTTGTAATATAACTCAATGATAGTTGATTGTTGAAATAATAATATGAGAACTAAAACTAAGAATACATACAATTTGTTGTGTTTTATTATGCTATGGTTGTAAAATATTATTAGCATAACAGAATTAAAATTCCAATGCATGTTTACATGTTAAGGTTGACCCTTTTTCTAAGCATGTGTGCTTGTTGAGGACGACCTTTTTTCCTGCATGTTGCTTTCTGAGGTGGCCCCGTTGCATGTTTAAGTTAAATCCCTTAGTGAGACATAGGGATTTAGTTATAAAAGATACAAACGTAGTTCCTTCCGTTAGATTGGGTAGCATAATTTCTGTCTAACAAAGACTTGGTCCCACGACACCAGATATTAGTCGAGTTATTTTTTCTGAAAATAATTAGTCGAGTTATTATGTGCCTTCTAGATATGCTTGTGTGTCTGATACGGTGACCAGGCAGGGCAGGGTAGGTTTTAGCACATTTTTGCGTAAATTGCATACCGCAAACTGATATACATCAAAAATAATTATGTGGTTTCAGAATAGTTTCGATAGACGAGATGTATTCTGTAGCGATATTTTCTTTTCTATAAAAACTACTCTGAAACCAGGCAGGACGGGTAGGTTTTAGCACATTTTTGCGTAAATTGCATACCGCAAACTGAGTATGCCTGTTTATCTTATACTATGACTTTGTTTTTCATATGTTTTAGCAGCAAATAGTCATATGTAAAGTAACTAGAGATTAATGGTGGGAGTTTGACCAGAGCTGTTGCTTGAAAGTTGGGTCTAATTATGGTGGAATACAAGCCAACAAAAAGTTAGGCAGGTACCCCGGTTGGTTAGCTCACTTGATTTTCCTCTTTCTCTTGTTCCCAACTCCTCAGCATATTTCACTCTAAAAAAATAAACTCCTCAGCATATTTCTCTCTCAAAAAAAAAATCCTCAGCATATTCCTTCCAAAAAAAACTCATGCATATGCATGGGAATGATTGGGAGGAAGGCAGGGAACAGCCAGCTAGAAGAAATCAAAAGATATGTGGGTTAGTTGACCCTGGCACTTTGCCCAACCATGAGCAAACGACGGCAGTAAGAAAGAAAACTCACGCAGGGTGGCTATCACTTCTGGAGCTAGGACGGATGAACTTCATTTTTGGGTGGGCATATGCCACTCAGAAGCTTGTGGGTTCAAAATACTGTATAGTGCACGGCGGTGGCCCGAATACGTCATATCTCTACTCTTATAAAAAACCGAGTTGGTGATGATGGTGTGTCTGCCATCTTGTAATATAAACCGTCTGATCTATATCTGATAGATAGAAAGCAAACTATGACAATTTTACCAAAAAACCGGACCTCTCTCTACATTTACAGATAAGGTCTTGCCCTCGTTCATCCTTATCTCCCACAACCTCATTCTTTGAGCAATTAAAAAAGGAAGCCTCTGGAACAATCTGGCATGGTGGCCGCCTGCCGGCGCCATCCATCCCCATGCCTCCGCCCAGTCCGACCACCAGTCACCACCACGCCCCACTCTTCCTCACCTTATCTCTCATCTTTCTCGAGATATCATTTTTCGATGAAATTCTCGAGATACCATTTTTCCGATAAAATTCTCGAGATATCATTAGTTTTTACACATGGGATTACCCCTGCATCGGTTTGTAAAAAAATGCATCTTGATGTTCTGTGCAATGCACGTGCATCTTGCTAGTTTACATAAACGCCAAGTGTCGCATGTATTGAACAAAAACATGATCGTTCTCGACAATTTTTGCGTGGACGTACACATATCACCCAGAAGCTTTCGGATTCAAAGTATGACAATGCAAAGCGGTTGAAATACGTCGTATTTAGAGAAATGCCAAATGTGGCACGCATCGAGCAAAAATGTTGTTTTCGGCAGTTTCCCCCCTCGTTACTTCCGACAAGCCTTCGGCGAAGGAAGTGGTGACTCACAAGCACTCGAAAAACTCACAAAGCGAGTGTTTCGAACCATGATGGCCAAGGTGGTCGACTCTACTCAGTCTAATTTTTGTATACACTGATGAAATGGTACAACATGGGTTTCTGTTGCGAGGAGCGTGGTCTTAAAGAGGCTTCCATGAGAGTTACGAGACATGGGCACGGATCCAGTGTTAACCTTTCTTTTATATACTAGGGTTTAGTACTCGGTTACACTACCGGAGCCGATCATGTGCCTCATTTCACTACCTGGAGACCACATCAGAAAGCACTAACCAATGATCAAGCACTATCATTACCGGTACTGCCACCAAATTATAAGGGTCAGGAATCCCTTTTTTCAAATCGATTCCTTTGCTTTACTACTTGTGCTGTTTAGTGGTTGGTTTCATTCGGTCAATTAAGGTTTTGGCTTGTCAAGAAAGGAATGGGTTGGTAGTGTGAAATCTCTTCTCATAAGCCTAGGCCCCTGGCTAGCTTTTGGTAGTTGATACCCTGTCCAACTAGGCGAAAGGCCTGCCTCCATGCGCTCCAACCAAATTTTCGGAGAACAATACGATTCGTAGGCTGATTCTCTTTTTCCCTTTCATTTTTCCTTTGTTCACACAACCCTATTTTAGTGATGATAGTTGAGTTAGACTGCTGATTTCAACCACTGGGGGTTTTTGTTAGGAAGACAAGTTTTCTACTTTCCAAATCCAATTTGCTCCATTTTCTTGAGCCATGCAGGAGAGCAGCATATATGGAGGGAGTGGGACCAAAAGGAAGTGAGTGTGGAAAAAGTAAAACAAAAAAGGGCAAAAACTATATAAGAATTTAAAATGAACAACATGCTGATTAGCAAGGTTTTAAAAAACACACGAACAGAAATATTGCGCGGATTAGATGACATGGCATATCCTACAAGAACAGGAAGGCATAATTGGCTAAGTGAAGTTGTTTCCATAGGTTTCCATAGGTTTGAATCATATGGATCAAACAAGATCTCTACGGGAAAGAAACAAACTAAGAAAATAGGATCCTCTAGAACATCTATAGCATTCCTTCAAATAAAATGCGAAATCGACACGGCGAGTTAGATCTGAAATGCCTTCATTTCTCTTCGTTTCTTTTGTCAAGCAACAATTGCGCATGCGTGACAAATTGTCCGTGGCTAGCAGCATCTAGGCAACGGACCACATCACGGACTAGTTAGTCAGTTTCTTGTGTGTCTTGGCATGCAAGTTGGTACTACCAGAAACAGAACCACAATCACTTTACTTCAAGAAGAGGACAGGCACACACCTAACTGTGCAGTTCCTAGCATAGTCCTGCACTGTAGGGTTTAATTTCTAGCACGTAGCATCCAAACAAAGTTTCATGTGATAAATGGGCAGACCTCCATGAGCAACCATGGTACAGAAATGCAACTTTGGTGCGTGTCAAAGGAAATATGGAGAGCAGATTAAGCAAGCCAGTTAGACATTATGAAAGGGAAAGCGACTTTGGCGTGTTTCCAGGCTGGCTGGAAAGCAAAGCCAGGTTTGTTAAATCAAAAGAACAATGTGATGGATGCCCACACAATGTCAGCATCTTATCTCAATGTGTTTGTTGGTTAGTCCTCTGCTTTATTTGTTGCATTGATTATTATGCTTACCTGACAGAATTTTGGGCTGGGCAAGCCGGGCTACACACCCTGGACTGGAAGCCCAGGATTTCGGACCGGTCGGCTGAGTAGGCAATTGATCGGGAAAATATGACAAGGAAAATGATGAGGCATGCAAAAACAGGATGTTCTGATGTTTTTCAGAAAAAACACTTCAGTATATTCACAGAATCAATGGCTTCAGACTTGATCAAGAAAAAACTTACAGAAGAGGATAGAAATTAGTCAATGGCCTTTTTGGCGTGAACTTCATAGGAATTTGCAGCAATTTTGTAGAAACAGTTCACCTCTGCTAGGAATCCACGAATGAAAGATGCGCTAGACCTCCCTTGTACCGGGTCTGGCTTCAGCATCTGCCTCCGACTCAGTGAGATTACGAATGATGAATTTCTTCCTGCAGCTACCTCATCACAACTGAATCATGATACTTTCTTGAGACACACGCAGGAAAATTCACAATCTTGACAAACTCAACTTTGATTCAAAGATACAAGACTGACTCGCACATGCCATAGGTCGGCGAACTATCATCGCCGTTTCAAAGACCAAAACACAGAATTCACCATCTTGAATATATGACAAGAATGTAACAGAACTAACCAAGAGCAAACGACGACGGACATGATTGCTTTTTTTTCCCCGAGCCATGACTGACATGATCCTCACTTTACATTGTAGTTGCACACAGACATAACAGAGTTCTTCTCAATTGAAAAAACTACAGAACCCAATTCGTAAGCACAAAAGGATATCGGGAACAAGGACACACTTGGTCAGGCTGCCATCAGCATCAGTGGTCTCCTGTGGCCCTGCTGCAGCATCTCACGCAGCTGCTGGTACCCGCTGCGGTAATGCTCAAGGGTGAAGCACAGCTGCCTAATCGCCTCACGCTTCCCCTCGGCGCTCTCAGAGATCGCGAGGTTCTGCTTCTCCACAAGTTCCTCGAGCTCAGAAACCCGAGCACGCAGCTCCGACAGGGACTCATGCACAATAGCGGACTCTGCTGATATCTTGGCATGCTCAAGTTGAAGCTGACTAAGGTGGCCATCCATCTGTTTCATCTTTTCATCACGTGCTGTGATGTCAGTTAGTAGAGTGGCCAGCTTGTTATCAACTGTGTCTTTCTCTGATAATATCAGTTCAAGCTTGCTTGTGAGATTGGCAAGGTCTTGATTCAGCTCAGAAATATGTTTCTCGCCGTTCATGTATTCCTCTGCCCTGTCAGCATAAGCTTGCTTAAGCTCTGCTTCCATGGATGCCAGCTTGCCTTCGAGAGTGGCATTGGCTTCTGATAGTGTTGAAAGTTCAGCGCTAAGATCAGATTTCTCCAGTGAATGTTTTTCCTCAGAATCACACACCACCCTCTCCAGCTCCTTAATACGGTCCTGGAGTATTGATTTCTCTTGTAAGGCTCTTTCTAGCTGTGATTCCAGGTTCTTGATGGTTACTTCTTTCTCCAGTAAAACTTCCTCTAGTTCTGCCTTTGTATTCTTCATGGCCTCTTGCAGCTTCACCACCTCGGAAGCTGAATAATCTAAGAAGCATGCTGCCGCTTCTAGCTCTTCAATCCGAGACCCGAGCTGCAACTTCTCCTGTGACAGTTTTGCTAGCTCACCTTCAAAAGTTGTGATAACTCCTTGGAGCATTCCAATCTCAGCCTCAAGAGCAGATTTATCATGCAGATACTTCGCTGAAAGTTCTCCAAGCTCCTGCTTGCACTTATCAACTTCAAGATCACGATGCGCCAATTCAATTTCAAACTGCTTAGCTGATGAGGCCATTGCTTCCTTCAGCCCATCAGTCTCATTTTTGTTCGCCAACAGTGCAGCTTCCAATGCTTGCTTCTCACTATTGACTTCTTCAAGATCCTCCCGAAGTTTTTCGTCATGTTCAGATACTTCTGAGATAGTATTCTTTTCCTCTAAAGCATCAAGTTTCCCCCTTGCTTCATGAAGCTCATCTTCAAGCTCAATAATTCTTTGGCTCAAGGCATAAAACATGCTGTTGCCATTTTCTTCTTTGCTTTCATCAATGTCTGACTCAGACTCTGAAGACGATGAAGACCCATCACTCCCCTTCTTGGATACGTCAGAGCTCACACCAGAGCCAATGGACACATCAAAGCAATCTGATCGAGTTTTTGGTTTTTGCTCTGTCGATGGAGGAGACTGTGTCTCAGAATCTGATTCAGGGGCGCCAAAAGAGCCATGTGGCTGCAGTGATGATGGGATATTTTTGCGCAGTTCTCCAGTTACATTGTCGTACCGCTCAGCAAGCGCGCGATACATGCGGTAGAAATTTTTTATGTGGGCAACAAGCACAGGTCGTTCTTGGCAATACACCTCAGCCTTCTCTGCAGAGGATTCACCTTCCTCCTCAACAAGTCCCAGCATCTCTTTCACTTGCATCTCCATCTCTGTTCAGTTAGAAGAAAGGTTATATTCAGAAAACAACATCGTATAGCTTGTTAGACTAGAAAAGACTGAAATCATACATGAATGAAGTCCTGCACATCACTATTGTCTAGCAAACAACAATGTATCCAAATTT
The DNA here is from genome assembly GCA_021605145.1 of Aegilops bicornis. NCBI lineage: Eukaryota > Viridiplantae > Streptophyta > Magnoliopsida > Poales > Poaceae > Aegilops > Aegilops bicornis. Next base: position 166,679,690 of record CM038669.1, read on the forward strand.
AGATCAAACAAAGTATTTAATTCCAGTATGTAAGACAAGAACAGAACGTCTGAGAAACATTATTCATTACCTTGTAAGTTCTCTGAGAGCCACTTGGAGTTTTGTGGACTAATGTGGCTATCCCACCACCATGAACGGGATTTCCTTAAGTGTGACCCTTGAGTTCCTTTCATCTTCACCAGAATATAAGAAAATCCTTTCTGTTACGCAGACCTGATAATGATTCAAATGGATATACAAGTGAGAAGGGAGAACAAGAGACACACAACAGAAGTGAAGTACTTAAAATAACTCAAACACAAATCTATAAGACAGTTTACTACAGAAACCACAAAGCAATTGTCTCAGAATTCATAGCAATGTAACACAGGGTCAAAGGGGAAATTAAACAAAATGCAGAAACATAAAGTTGCTGGCCAAACAAGCTCAGGACTATACTTCAACGCCGATTGAGTGACTTGCCTGTGCAAGGGAAAGATTAGCTAGGGGATATGCAATGATCTGGCCAACAGAGCAAGTCTTTCACATACTACATAAGAAGATCAGGGAAATAGCAATCCTTCTCAAATGAGCAAAACTTATATCCTAGTTACGAGTGTATGGCAGGAAGAGCAGATAAATAGGATGCGAAACCCTTGGGGACCAGAGCTGTGGGAAGCCCATGACTGACAATGATTAGCTATCTAAAGAACAGTGACATGGAGTGAAAGACAGTGACATTTTTTTCTGGAAAGGGGAAACGTCCGCTCTTCAATAAGCAATTCAAAAATGAATGAATACATGCATGCATGCTATCACAAGGAAACACTAGCAACAATCCATAATGCCAGCGTCCGTAAGACCAAAATGATGAGTATAGCATGTAAACTGGGCAAATATTTAAAGAAGATACAGACAGTGACGTTGATCAGATCTTGTAGCTACCAATTATCCGAGAAGAGAACCCTATTGAGAGAATAAAATGGCTGGCACTTGGGTGTCAGATGTCCAACTGCAAAGGACACAGCAGCTACAGCTATGTGCCTGCTTGATAGGTAGCTAAGGCAACTTGATTCAATGAACTGGGAACAATCTCAGTCAGACAATAAGAATGGACAGCAAACATTGAACCCCACGTTGATCTGAAACTTTGGGATTCAGGCAGGAGGTCGCAAACGTGCAACCAAAAATGCTCCTGTCGACATTATTATTCAAGGTAAGAGGGCATCAGGAACACTGCTCAATGAATTCGACATTATTGAAGAAGATCCGGGATACACGAAACATGGCGGGGGCACACCTAGATAATAAACACGTGAGGGCGATATGGCATCAAGGGGGCTATCAGCATGTGAACAGTCCCACTCAGGAGCACGAGGGAGAAACTGTCTGTCCAGGATAATACAACAGATGTAACGCGAAACAACTGAGGTAACTTGCGTTCTCTGTACTCTTAACTGAAAGCAGGAATAAAATCGACATAATTTTGCGTGCGTTGGATCTAGGGAACTAGCGTCTAGTCGTGCACGGGACGCGACGATCAACATCACAGCGGAGGCAACACAAGCACGGGGATCAGTTGCATCTTCACAGAGCAGAGCAGAGCAGAGCAGACGCTGCAAAACAAGCACTGCTGTACGGACCGATCTGCCGGTGGCGGAAAAGGAAGACGAAGAGGAACGAAAATTCCGCGGCGGATACGGGCCTACAACCTCCGGCGACGGGAACGAGGAAGCGCCCAGCCCTCTCCGCCGCTCGTCTCGCCGCCAAAAGGAAAAACAGCATCACGCGCGTTAGAGGAGGAAACGCCGCAGGGATTTACCGAGGTTCACCGGAGATAGATCCGACCACCTCGACACGCCCCCCCGAGACGCAGCGGCGAGGCTCCGCGCTGCTGCAGCCTGGAGAGATACCGACGCCCGCAGGAATGGAGATGGATGCCGGGAGCGGGAGGGAGAGAAGTTACGGGAACTCGGTGAGCGCTAAAGCCCAAGAAGGCATCGGGGCGTGGGGGTTTTCGGCGGCGAGTTTGTTTACCGTGGTGCCCCTGGGCGGACGGGGGGTTTTCGTTCGAGTTGCGAGCGTTGATGAGCTGGACGCCACGGGAGAGGGGTAACTGCCAGCCACATTAACGTTGCTGAGTAAATTAGTACTACTAGTAGCCGGTTTCGAATGATGGTGGCGCTTCTCGCTCGCTCGCTCGCTCGCTGTGGGGGACCACATGGGCTGATGGGCATGGCCCGGCCGGCCGTGGAGATGGAGCCTGTCGCCGGGGAAAGTGGTGGGACCCACAACCGGTGTGGGAAAGGGAAAGCCTCGGATCGCGGCCGCCGCTGCCGGCGGCGGCAGCAGCTTTGGATCCCTCCTGGGTCTGGGTGGCGTGGTTGAGCGTGTTTTAGGGGACGCTCGTGTGTGTGAAACACGAGAATTTGTTTTTATTTATTTTTGCGGGGAATAATTTGTTTGAAAATAAAAAGCAAAATTTCAGGATGCTTGTTTTAAGGAGAACACGGATGTCCTGCCAATTTTTTCGGAAGACGCACTAGCATTTTTTTTTCAGTTGGTCAAAGTCAAAATTGATGTCATGTATGTTACTACTATTTTCTATAAAGTTGGTTCAAATTTTAAAACTTTGACTGAGGACAAAATTTACAAGTATATTTATTCGCGGACGGAGGGAGTAAATAAGAAAACGATGGGGCTAGCTCTCCAAGTTCTAACGATATCGATGTCACGACTGAACGAGGATCGTGGCGAGAGGTCCACAAGTTCATCACCTCCATGCAATCAGTCCCCGCTGACATGTGTGAAGCCCCGAGCTTTGCAAAAAAATCACCCCATTACACAAGACGAGTGTCTCGAACAATCATCGAATCAATAAAACTATCGTGTTGCTTTTTATCTAGCCTTGTTTCGGAGAGCACAATCCATAACCCGCCGTACAATCAAAGGGTGAGATATGTCAAGTATAGCCAGATCCTCCTTGATGCGCTTGACGGAGTACAATGAATCAGAATGGTCATCTTCATGTGTCATGTGTCCATTTACTCCGTGAATTTCGGATGCCCCACACAACAGAAATGATCTCGGCCCGTCCATAGTCCATGAAACGCTTGTCATGTAAAATATCTCGGGACCATGTATCTGGATGAAGTCTTCGACAAGAAACCCAAACCAAACTTTATAACTCTTCGCATGCGAGCAATGGATCAATGCATGCATTAAGTTTTCACCAATTTTAGGCTTACTTTGCATATGCTTCAAGGTTGTATGTGACGATGTTTGAGAGTGCATTCATCTGAAAGAATCACTCTAATCACGCGCCACCCAAACACACATGCTTTAGGAGTTACCTCGAGCTTCCATAAGGATGACCAGATCTGCTTATTAGTCTATGAGGTCCACATCATCGACCCTTCATCTAGAGCATGCAGCTCTCTTTGATTTACTCGAGCACATGATGCGCGCATCCCATGGACATCACCATGTCAAGTGCCCCATCATCAAGAGACACACACAACATATATTTCATGCATATAAAGGTTAATATTCCCCTTTACGTGTGTTTACTTGGCACTCTCATGGATGGTACACTACTTGCCCCTCCTCCCTTGTGCATGTATATGTTTGAGTGGTGCATCACACGTGTCAAGGAGGAGTTCAAGCAGGAGAGCACAACTACACCATCCAAGAGGGAAGCGATGCCAGAAGAAGAGGGAGTAATGGAAGGAGGAGTGCAAATTTTGCACTACCAGACAGCCTGGTGAGCGTCTACCCACACCCTAACCTTCTGTTTCCACCAGACTGTTCGGTAGAGGGGACCAAACTATTCGGTTGGGCGGTCTAGACTGTTCGATCCACACTTAGGCACCACTGAAGGTTGCACCATCGGACTGTCTGATCCACCTTCATCAAGCCGTTCGGTCATCAGGCTGTCCGGTGCACCTTGATCAGACTGTCCGATAGCACTGTCTGCGAACAGTCTTGGAGGCCCATGACCCATGTATCCACTCTTTCACCCCTCCAGTGCCCCTTAGTTGGTGAACCTACATATACCTCTCCCCCTCAGATGTAGGGCTGCCAAAATATAGAGACCAGAGAATTTTGCTCATCTCCCCCCCCCCCCCCCCCCCAGCGAGATTCCTCCATTGGAGATGGCTCCTCATGGAGAACAAGATCTCCTGAGGGAGAAGGCTCCGAGGAGTACCAAGGCCACCTACGGGTGAATATTCATGTAGGAATATCAAGTTCTCGTTGTCTTAGGACTTCGGGGAAGAACCTATCTTGTTCCATCTCTCACTTGTGGATGATTTGGATCAAGAATATCTCTATGTGTATCTTTTATTGCATCTATATGTGTTGATTTATGTGCTTTCCCCGCGTTCCCTTTTGATTTCCTCTGTGTTATTCCTCAAATCCACTTTCAATTCGTGAAGATCGGTCCACCTATAAGGTTTGCCCTACATCTGCACAGTATGCTGATTTTACAGAGTAATTGCCCGATTTTTCATGATCCCAAGCTAAAAATTCATCTCCACCACCAGTATGAAAAGGAATGTTGACTACGGCATCAACATCTAGTGGTAAGAACATGTCACAAAAAAGCTCAATAAACCATGCCTAGTTGGTCTCACCAATCAACTCGCGACCCATTGGATTGGACAAATAGCTAGTCGTAGCATAGGAGATGCCCGCATAGTCCCCGAGATCAACTTGTCGTTCAAGTCCGAGATTGTGGAGCCATCTTCAACTCGTTTAATCAAACCAACACTCAAAACTTCACGCCTTGCAATTATTGTCTCCATATGAGGGGAAGCGGGCCAAGGTGTCGTTGCTTGCATAAAACCAACCTTTGAGAAGTAACAAGTCTTCATTACTCTGGCGCAAAGGGTCGTCAGCTGCATCATGAATCTCCAACCATGTTTCTCGGGTAAAGCTAGGTTGAAAGTTTCCAATTCTCGAAAGTCCATGACGCGCAGTGAAGGGATCTTGTATCTAAAGAACTGCTCCACCAATACTTAGCCACAACAGAAGTAATACTCTTATAAACCTTCTTAGAAAGTTGAAAGCAACTCATGTCGAAAGCTGGAATAGCTTGGATCATGCAGTATATGATTTGAAGATTAGGGGAAATAGGTTGCACTTGGCCACAAATGCAAGATGCCCAAAATCAGGGGAAATAGTAAGTGCGAGGAATACGACACTAGGCGATGGAGAACTAGCCAGAAACAATGTACTACCACAACCAATAGGAACCCTCCACACGCTATAATCACCTCCAACAAATTTGTGGGCAACCAAACATGATGCAAAAACATGGCCCAAAGCCTACGTTAACCCAACCCAACGAGGTTGCACTTGGCCACAAATGCAAGATGCCCAAAATCGATGCAAGCATCCAAACACGCTCTTAATGGACGGACTCCCATGCTTGAAATATAAGAAATGAACCAGTGACAATCTCGGTGTGATTGGAATCCCAATGTTCACAAGATATCAACAATAAATTGAGATTGGAATGCAAGATTTCGCTGCTCCAAAGATCATAAGAACATTTCTCTGAAAACCCTACGAATCAAAGGGGAAGAAGCAATTGCTTGGAGTCACGAGGCAGCCCTGAACACATACCAGGAAGGTCTATCGTTTTCTCAATACAGAAACAGAAGCCCAACCAGCAAAACAATCTCCCCAGCAGGTGACACTCTCACGAAACTAGCATTTTACCAGCAGGGTCATCTTACAGTTTCACAGCATATGCATATGCGTTTCGCAAAATTGTAAAACATTGTCTAGACAGAAAAGACACGGAAACTGTACACCAGGAAACTATCATGCAACACATAAGACACACAAGCATGGCAGTACAGATATATAAACCATGACAAGCCGGCTCTGTTCTAATTCTGTAGCATGGTTCAACTGCCATCACCAAGAGCTTGTACTTTCTTCTCGAGCTCAGGTTTGTTGGCGCCGACGAGCTTGTCGATCTGCTGGCCGTTTTTGAGGAAGAAGAACGTCGGGGTAGCACGGATGTCCCATGTTGAGCTGAAATCCTGCAGATCATCATAAGGAGAATTACTAAGGTGGGTCAACACGGGAAGCATCAGAACAACCTGTCGTTAATCACAGGGTTATCAACCAAACATGTTATTCACAGAGCTATCAGGATGACAAGAACACTCCACCACACTCCATACAATTGGCAGTAACAAATACTCCCTCTGTAACTTAATATAGGACATTTATTGACACTGTCATGGACTCTAAAAACGTCTTGTAAGTTACAAAGGGAGTATTTATCAGTTTGCATACTTCTTCGAAACAGGAAATGGCAAGATGAGAAGCTACTGTACTGCATACTTTGAAGTTTGGCTGAAAGGTTTGTGACTTAACAAAGCGGCGGTAAATATTCAGGGTTTTAATGGTGATGGTTACAGAAACTGAGTTAGATGTCCAACTGGACTTTTTAGGGTCATGTTATCCTGTAGTGAATAAACAATTCTAACAAATGGAAGATGGAATTACCATTAGGTCATCAACATCAATTGTCAAGAACATGAGTTGAGGATAAGTCTTGGACATCTCAGCATAAACAGGTGCAATGACACGGCATGGCCCACACCACGAAGCACTGAAGTTTGCTACAACCTACAAAAGAAATCGATGAGTACATCAGATGCAACTCCAGAAACTGCATCAAGAATTGTTAGTTGTTCACATATCTTCCCACTGGACTTCTCAGCCCAAAATAAAATGGTCGACATAAACAGTGGGCTTACAGCGTATGGTTTTCATGTTATATCATAGAAACGCGTATGGTTTTCATGTTCTATCATAGAAACAACAACTACCCGTGTATATTCCAGGATTTCAGTGGGAGAATAGTGACAGGGAACCTCCCTCTGCTAAGGAAAACATCCCCTGAACATAATTTCTTTTGTGGGAAAATAGTTTAGTTAACCTGTCCATGGTTTCAAGTGCACAACTAAGAAAATAAACAAGCTCATAACCACCTTCATGTGCACACTTTCTGCTTGAGCAGGCGGTTATACTATCTGCTTAGGTGTCTCACAGAAATTTCTGCTTGATTTCCACATCCTCATCAATGTGTTTTCTTGCAGGAATGGACTTATTTTACATGCTAACAAGGGGCATGGTGGAATTGGTGTGTGGAGACAGACTTCTTAGACCTATTCTCATTTCATATACAGTGTAAACTGATAGGCGTAAATGGTGGAATTGGTATGTGGAGACAGACTTCTTAGACCTATTCTCATTTCATATATGGTGTAAACTGATAGGCGTAAACACCAAGTAGTTCATACCAAACACTATAAGAAGCAAAGGACATCTGTAATCCATTATAACAAATTGCTAGTTTGCTTACAATTTTCCCATCCTTGTTTGCTTCTTCAATCTTCTGGTCCCAGTCCTCTTTGGTTGTTATGACATGCACGTTTCCACCTTTAAAATCAAGCTTTTCTTCCACAATGCTACGACCCTGACCAAAAGAGGACAGAAGGATTACATAAAAATTACTAGGGAGTTCAAGAACAAAACACAGATTCGGTAACAGACACGGGCTCACCTTGCCCACACAGCCCCCCATCGTGAACTCCAATGAAAGGCCCCCTGATTCTTGAAGGCCTAAACAATAGTAGAATATGTCATGGTCTATCAGAGGGAAACTGTGTTTGTAACACTAAAAAAAATATGGAGATGTTGCACGAACAATAATTTCAGCAGTATAACAGATAACTTGTCGTCAAATGGACTGAGGAGAGTATTTTTCTCCCTACCCCATCCCAACTGGATGCGAGGAACTACCGCTACATCTGTTTGCAATTGTGATGAGCTACGCTGGCCGTGTGTGCATCTCCACATGCTGAGGCCGGAATTCTTCCATTATCTAAAAAAGAACCGGACAAGAACCTGAACCTGATTTTAAACTAAACACATAATAACCCAGGAGGGAGCTCGGGGGAAAGAAAGCACCCACCCACCGACACACACACCCGCACACAAAAATCCAGTTGTCTCCGCTCCCTCGCGGATCAAGAACCAGAATCTTGCAGGCGAATTCGCGCTCAAGAACCGCATCGGACAAATCGAAGCCGACCAGATCAGCGAGAGGATTTACCTGGGATCGGAAGCGGGGATTTTGGCGCCAAGGAGCCCAGAAGCCGCGGGGCGAGGGGGGGTTGAGGTCGGAGGAGACGGAGAAGATAAGCCTGGCGGATCTCCTGGCGGGCAATTAAGAGGTTCTTTAACTGGGTTCGATTGATTGACGTAAAAGGAAGAGCTCTCCGGTGGTGTGGGTCAGTGGGTCGGTTGGGTCGTCTGGTGGTCGTAGGTCGCACGCGCGCCGCCGCCGCCGCGGTTTGATTAATCGGAGGAAGAGGGGAGGGTGGGGGATTGGCTTGCTTTTTTATTGCTGCTGGGGAGGACGAGGGGGGAGCCGGAAAGGGAAGGGACGTGGAATATTCTGCGGCCGTGCTATGCTGGGCCCGTGCTTCTGGAGGCGACGACGACGACGACGCCGACGACCTGGATGGATCGACCGGCCCGTCCGCTCCCGGCCGGCCGGCGTGAGCGAGCCCGTGACGCGTCTCGCGTCGCACACCACTTGGCTGGCGCGGCTCGTGCCGTGTGAGCCTACGGAAAAGAAAATGCCTTTTCTGCTGCCGGAAAATGATCCTATTTGCCTTGGTGGAGATCCGGCGACGTGGAGCTTTGGTGTTGCTCCGGACCGGACCTCACCCCGGTGGACTGGCACGGAGACTACCCCGCCGTTTGTCTGCCTTGTGGCTATGCAAAATTCAGAATATGTATTCAATGCTCTTTGGGTTGTCTTCGTGTTTTTGTTTTTTGTTTTGTTTTCGGTCGTTAGATCAACCGTGCGCACGTATCGAATCAACACTAAGGGCCTGTTTGATTCAAAGGATTTTCAAAACTATTTTGAAGGAAAATTTAGCAGTGCACGGGTTTGTTGGTATTCCCCGGAAAACTAGGAGCTCCCTTGGGAGGCGATTAGGGTTTCGCGTGGCATCCACGGCGGCCGCCGATCGCTAGCGTCGGGCGGGCAAAGACCGTGATCGGGCTTGGATGGCTTGATGCGAAGCTCCTCACGTGACAAGGGTGCCCTCTCGCCTCGGTGAGAGGGTTCGCATGGAGGAGGCCATGGGCAAGTTAGATCTCACCGAAGAGGCGACACCATTGGTTTTGGACGACGATGACAATGGGTCAAGGCAGTTTTGGGCGATCGCAGCAAGGTTTTGCACCGGAACTTATCGCACATCCAGACGATCTCCAACGTTGCGCCCGGCATGGGAAACCCTAGAGGTTTGGTGTTCCGCCCGGCGGGAGAGAACATGTTCATAGCAGAGTTTGAGTCCCAACGTGATCGCGATCGCGTGTGGGAGGGATCGCCGTGGCACATAAGCAAGAATGCGGTTGTTCTCACGGAATTCAAAGAGTGTATGCGGCCATCTGAGCTGCAGTTTGAGAAGCTTCAGATCTGGGTCGTCCCCAAATCTGCCCTTCAATTTGCGGAACGATGCGAGGGGAAAAGCAGTGGCCAAACAAATTGATAAGAACGCATCCTCAGTGCAATTTGACCCTGTTGGTGGGTACCTTAGAGCCAGGGTTACCATCGATGTAAGGAAACCTCTTCGCAGGTGGATCTTAATTGATTCTGCAGCTAGAGGTGGGAGAGACTGGTACGATATTCAGTATGAACAGGTACCAAACTTCTGTTTCTCATGCGGGCGGTTGGGACATTCTGATCTTCATTGTCCGACCCCTGGCTCGCGTGATGAAAATGGGGAGCTACCTTTTAAATCAAGTCTGAGAGCGCCAGAGGAGAAGAAAAAAGGTGGGTCTAATGATAGCTCGTCTAAGGAGCAACAATCGAGCCAAAGCAGCTCAAAAGATAAGCGTGCCACAAACGCTAGAGCTGATCCTAGCCCAGAGGTTAATTCGCCCAAAAAGAAGCTTGATCAGAGGAACAAGAGAAAGGGGGGCTCGGGAACAAAGCAAGTTTATCGACAGATTACTTTGCCTCCGAATGATCAAACGCAGTGCCACAGACTCTTGACACCACGAATGCGGTGGTGGTATTTAAAGCGGGCGAGATGCGTTAGGATGGTGATGAGAAGGAGTTAGAGAGGGAGCCAGAGGCCAAAAAGAAGAAACCGACTCCCACTAACTCCCAAAATTCAGAGTGTTCGGCGGTGGCTGCAGAGCAGCCCCGCCAGGAATCATGAGTTGCCTCAGTTGGAACTGCCGGGGGCTTGGGAACCCCGAGGCAGTTCGGGAGCTTCGCAACATTGTGAAGCAGGAAGGACCCGGTCTCTTATTTCTTATGGAGACCAAAATTTCAGCCAAGCGAGTGGAGAATCTTCAAAACTCCCTTGGATTTGCAGGATGTTTTGCGGTGAGCAGTGTTGGACTCAGTGGGGGACTAGGTTTGTTCTGGTCTGCTGAGCTCGATGTTGAGCTCAAAAATTACAGTTCTGCTCATATAGATGTTATGGTGCAGCGGAAGAATGACACGTCCAAAAAGTGGCGTGTTCTTTGGATTCTATGGAGCTCCACATGTGGAAGACAGATGCCATAGTTGGAGATTCATGAGAACATTGTTTGCTATCCAAAGATGAAGCTTGGATGTGCATCGGGATTTCAACGAAACTTTATTCGCTCGAACACTTCTCTCTCTCACCAAGACCGAGTGGCGGATGAGAGCGTTCGGAGGTAATGGATGAGTGTGCGATGGTTGACTTGGGCTGGTCAGCATGGAATATACATGGGATAATAGGCGGGCGGGACGTTCTAACGCCAAAGCCCGGCTAGACAGAGCTTTTGGCAACACAAAGACTTACAGACCTTTTGCAAACGTCAAAGTAAGGCACATTGTCGCCATGTGAGTCGGATCACCGTTTTGTCTTTGCGGATCTCGTGGAAAATCTTACTTCCGGTGTACATCGAGGGCCTAAACCTTTTTCGTTATGAGGACATGTGGCGGAACACATGCGGATTATGACCAGCTCGTCCTAGACTCCTGGCGAGAAGGGGTCGGGTCGTCCACGGCCGGGAGGCGTCGTGGAGGCCCTGAATCGTCTACAAACTCAGCTTTCAGCTTGGGGTAAAAGGGAGTTTGGTTGTCTTGCCATAAAATACGTAAGTTACGCACAAAGCTAACTCTGGATTCTTGAGTCGCTTACGTGGGCAGCGGTCCAACGGTGGAGGAGAAAGCAATCGTTAAAAAACTGAGGACTGCATTGCACCAAGAAGAGATCTGGTCTCGACAGAGGTCCAGAGTACCATGGCTACGCGAAGGAGACAGGAACAAGGGATATTTCCACGCCCAGATGTCTCAGCGCAAGCGCATGAACCAGATCGAGAAACTGGAATGCTCGGATGGCTCTATATGCTCCACCCCCGAGGAGGACCATGAAGAGGTTCAAAGTTTCTTCGAACAGTTATACACATCTCAAGGTTTTCGGCAGATGGAAGATCTGCTCGAGTTTGTTCCTAGTAGAGTTATGTCCACGATGAATTATGAGTTGCAAAAGCCATACACGGCGGAAGAGGTTAAACAAGCTCTGTTTCAAATGGCTCCGTCAAAGGCCCCGGGAGTTGATGGTTTCACAAACAGGTTTTTTCAATGACACCGAATCTTCTTAAGGACGACATAATTCCAGCGGTGCTTGACTTCTTGAATGGTGGTGAACTACTAGCGGGTATGAATGACACTTCCATCACCCTCATACCCAAGGTACGTTTTCCACAAAAGATTTCCCAATATCGCCCGATCTCACTTTGCTCAGTCTTGTATAAAGTCGCTGCCAAAGCGATTACTAATAGGCTGAGAGAGTTTTTGGATGATATTATTGGAGCGGAACAGAGCGCTTTTGTCCCGGGCCGCTTGATTACAGACAATGTTTTAGTTGCGTATGAAAGCGTGCATGCCATGAAAAGAAGGAAGAAGGGAGGAAATGCTGCTTGTGCTATCAAGTTAGATATGATGAAAGCTTATGATCGCGTCGAGTGGCACTATCTCGAAGCGATTATGCTCAAATTGGCGTTTGGATTGGCTTTCGTTCGTCTCATCATGAAGTGTGTTACTTGATGCGGTTTCTTTGTTCGAGTTAATGGCGAACTTCAACCTTTCTTTTCTCCCTCCGTGGGGTTCCGTCGGTGACCCGTCTCACCTTACCTGTTTTTGCTGTGCGCCGAGGGCCTCACTTCATTGCTGAACTTCTATGGAGGAACTTATATTGACAGAGGCATTCGGGTCAGCTACAGATGCCCTTGGATCAACCATTTGCTATTTGCGGACGATAGTCTTCTGCAAGCCAAGGTGCAGAGTGCTCATCGTCTGAATGATATTCTCCATATATATAGCGAGTGTTCGGGTCAAGCAGTGAACAAAGATAAAAGTGCTATATTTTTTAGTCCAAACACTCCTGATCCTACAAGGCTTTTACTAAAGCAAACGCTGCAGATTTCAGTGGAAGCTTTTGGTGAACGCTATCTCGGCCTTCCTACGGCTGTTGGTCGAATTACTGGAGGTACATTCGACCACATTGGGGAGAGGATCCGGTCAAAACTCCAAGGTGGAGTTGAGAGACTTATTTCATGTCTTTGGAAGGAAGTCGAGAATCAAAGCGATGGCTCACCAATTCCCACGTCTGATATGTCTTGCTTCCATTAACGAAAAAAGTGTGTAAGAAGTGGCCTCTCTCATGGCCAAATATTGGTGGAGCAGCAGCCTAGATCACGGTCTTTACATTGGTTATCTTGGGACTCACTGGTTGCACCAAAAGTTAAAGGAGGGATGGGATTCAAGGACCTGCAGCTCTTTAACCTAGCACTACTTGGCAAGCATGGGTGGCGCTTGATGACGAATCCCAACTTTCTATGTTCGCGGGTTTTAAAAGGTAGATATTTTCATTCCTGCAATTTCATGCAAGCCACTGCACCCAAGTTTTCTTCGGCCGTGTGGCGGGCGATAATCATGCGTAGAAGCTCAAGTCGCTTGATTAAGCGCATTGGAAGTGGCACGACCGTTTCTATCTGGGAGGACAAATGGATCCCCGATACCAGAACGATGAGTCTGGTGGCTCATATTGGTAATGCGCAGTTACATCATGTGTCTGATCTCATCGATTCTGAAACCTGGCTCTGGAAAGACCAGGTGATCAGAGACAACTTTATTCCACCCGATGCAGACGCCATTCTGAATATCCCAATTCGGACAGGTGGTGGTGATGATATTACGCATGGGCTTTTGAAAAGTCAGTTCATATACTGTCAAATCAGCTTATCGTGCTCTTATGACTCAGAACGAGCAATTGGCTCTAGAGGAAGGGACGGTAATCGAAGCTTCAAAGACAGAAAAACAGCTATGGACCACATTATGGAAATTGAAGGTTCTTCCAAAAGTTAGAGTGTTTTGGTGGAGGGTTTTACGAGGTATCTTGCCACTAGAATCAACACTAAAGTATCGACATATTGCAACAAAGGAGCAAGTGCAAAATATGTCAGCATGAAGATGAGGACATGATGCATGCTTTGCTGAACTGCTCCCATGCGAGAGGGTTTTGGACTCAAGCCCCGGCCTGGCGTGGGGTAAAACGACCCAATCTACACCCTCTTACCTGGTCAAAGTATATCATTTGTGATCCCAAGTTCTCTGAACCTGATCGAGCCAAGCTGGTGACGATCATGTGGGCTATCTGGACGTCACGCAATAATCTAACTCATGATAAAGGTGCTCTTGACCCGATTCACCCATGAAAATGACCAGAGATACTCTTGCTTTGCTTGATCTTCCAAAAGCGCAAGCTCGGTTGCTTAAGCCATGGATGGCGGCCACCCGAGGAGGGAGATCAAGATTAACACCGACGACAAGTGTTGCATTGGAAGCTTCGAAGAGGAGGGTGGGAGGAGTTGCTCGATCCCATTCCACGTTTAGAGCTGCATGGTGTAAACCTTATCAGGGGATTACCGACCCCCTTATCTCTGAAACCCTAGCAATCCGGGACGGTGTCATATTTGCCAAGCTAAGGGGATACGAGAAAGTCGTGATAAAATCCGACTGCTTGGAGGTCGTAAATCTCTCGAACTCGCGTCACAATGACAGGACCGTCGTGGCGCCTATCTTAGCCGAAATTTTGGAGCTCTCTACTAGTTTTAAGTCTTTTTCTATTCAATATATTTCGAGGACAGCCAACTACCCTGCTCACCTATGTGCTAGACATGCAAGCACACTGGATGTAACAGAATGTTGGTTTGACTCTGCCCCTGGCATCATTGTTACTAGCCTCCTCGCAGATTCTGCAGGGGCCTTTATTGTTGAATAAAGCTTCAAATGTTTCCCCGTAAAAAAAAACTATTTTGAAGGATTCTAATTTTTAGGATTTTTTTTCTACGATGGTTGTTTGATCCGTAGGCATTTTTCTCTCATGATTCCTTTGTACTGGTTTTAACTGCAAAATTTTCATTCGCTCCAACCTCATATTAAGAATTTTACGTTTTTTCTGCGTGAGTCAAATGTCCATACTAATCTTATACTCCCTCCGTCCACCACTATATAGTGTATGAATAAGTTTGAATAATAGCCATTCGATCTGCAGCATCCGACGGCTGAGAAGTGGCAAATCCAAGCATTATTGGCCGTTAGATCATCTCATTGGTTGTGCAGGATTTCCCCACGTGTATGGACAAGAACGCGTCTGAGTGTGAGAGGTGGGAATCTCTTCTCCATTTCTCTAGAACCTCCTTTTCATGGCCACCAAACAAGGACATCAGCATACATTCCAAATGGAACTGTATATAGCAATCTTCTACGCTTCCCTGTACATAACAATCTTCTATGCTTCCCTGTATATAACAATCTAGCAAGCTTGCTAGATCTTCACCAATTGCAGCTAAAAATGAGAGATAAAAATCATCAACCAAATGGAGGTGACAAGAATTAAATGACAAGTTTGACAAACACGGATCATCATTTAGAAGAAGCAGAAGGTGTTAAAGGGGAATGGGGAGAGATTAAGAACATGATCAGAATGGGAGTTCATCAAGCGAACTCCATTCAGAGCATTAACAAATGGATCCATTCCTGCGTTTAGTCTCCAACAAGCAACGGAATAGCTCCAACAAGCAACGGGAGCACATGACGGGGACCAAGAGCTGCGTGCTCCCATGGAGCCTTGTGCCCTGGTGGCCGAAGCGCAAGGGAAAACAACTACGGGCGCATGGGGACGGGGTGAGAGACAGAGTTCTAGGACGCTGGAGAAGACTGGTCCATTTGGATCTTAACGGAGCCTAAAACAATGGGGAAGTATGTAGAAGATTAGAGAAGACTGGTCCATTTGGATCTTAACGGAGCCTAAAACAGTGGGGAAGTATGTAGAAGGTTAGAGAAGACTGGGCCAGTGCAGCCTGCACCCCGATTGAACCCATTACTAAACAGTAAGATGTAGCTACCTACGAGCCGCCACAACGTTTTGACACCGTCAGCCGTCGGATCAAACATAGTAACGAGCCAGATCGATCCGTCGTACCACCGAAAGGCCGTAGTTCATTTTCACAGCCGCGCCGACGCTTCAAAGACACGCAATCGGGCCGCTCCACGAACCGAGCCGGGTCACCTCGATCAACGGGTCGATCGGCAACCAAAAGCCCATGTAGCCTAGGCACGGCCGCACGGGATTCTTCCACCTGCTATGCGTATGCATCCATGCCCTTGAAAGAGAAAAACCTAAGCCGATCTCCCGGTCCCCCACGAACGCAGATTCCACAATTAGGCTCGGCGCGGTAGCTAAGCGCTGTCGCGTACCTTCTGCTTCGGTTCCTCTCGTCTGCATCCTCGCTCAGGTAAGTTCTTATGCCCCAAAAGTTGATATCTTCATCTTGCCGCAAAAAAATTGATCTCCTTATCTACCCATGTTGTGCCTCTTAGACGGCATTATTATTGTTTGGATTGTCCCTTTTACTCCTTCCAGTTCGTCCATTGAGTATTCCTTCTGTTTATGTCATGCTAATGGGATCATCGGCACAGGCAGTCACTTTCTTCCAGATTTTCCCCATTGCTCTTGTTAGGAAGATGTGCACTATGAATTCATGACTGTATTTTAGGGCCTCAATTCATGACTGTATGTGCAAACCTATATGTGTGTGACAGAGTATAACTTGTAATTCCACCCATTTCAGGGCCTCAATTCATGAATGTATGTGCACTATCTTTCAAGCTTCAAGATGCATGCACCACAATGTGTATTATTATTTTTGATTATTCCACAATGTGTATTCCGTACCCTAAATTCTTTCTCATTTATTCCCAAAGCAATTTCTCATGACTCAACAATATAACCTTTAATATAGGCAGGCGCAGCAACGCGCGCCTTTATGTTCTAGTACACGTAGTATAGCTGGGCTTCCGTGCCTTACTCCAAAAAACAACTGGGCTTTCACACGAATAAATTTGTACCGGTGATAATGCTCACAGTTAAGTATTTTGTTATGATTGCCTAAAAAAGTATTTTGTTAGGATTGCCTCAAAAAATTTATTTTGTTAGGAATATAAAGGACTTACTGTGAATAATGCATGTCTTCAATTTTAGCCCATAAAAATGTACCCTAAACATACGGAGTGAATGTTGTAGCAACATTGACCAACGCGACCACCGACCAGGTAGTAGATGTTGATAATTGGTGTATAGGTGATCTGAACGCCATACGCATACAAGCCCCTCTTGGAGTCTGAACCCCATATACATAGAATCCACTTCTGAACGCCGTGATCAGTGTCATCCAATCACACTCTGATTGTGTCATGCTGCTAGGCCATCGCACTTATTAGGACATTCCGCCTGACATGAAGGAAGCTGGATGGGTCACACCCGAATTGAGTCACACTTTAGTCCAATCCAAAATATATTGTTGGAGTATTACAAAAATACAATAGCTCCACATACTATTTGTTTGCTAGAATGTTAAAGAAAATGTCATGATAGTTGCGAATAATTATTACAATTTTCAATTCATATTTGCTTTTGGTTTTACCTTGGATTGTGTTTTCTTCCCTATAAAAGCACATTTCAGAGCTACATCGGTTGACAATATCTTTGTTACGTGCAAAGCACGTGCAACTTACTAGTACTAGCGTAGTGTCAAAAAACGTCTTACATTATGGGACGGAGGGAGTAGGATTGAAGATGAATATGTTATTCCATTCCTGTGTTTTTTCTATGAGAAAATTCATCTGAGGTTACTAAAGTGGACTTGGTGCCTCACTTTGGTTATTGTATTTCAAAATACCCTAAGTACGGTGACTAAAGTTGCTTCAGTGAAATGTGATTTGTCTCTCTCCTCCGAGCATCATGTTCACGCCAGCCTGCGTTCATGCCATGTGTTGTATACTTCACTATATTCATTATATTCCTTCTATCAATGAAAAGATACACAAGCTTTGCGTATTCGCGAAAAAAAGTTGCTTAACTGACTCCATACAGCCAATGTAACCATTTGTCTGGGGTGACACTTGAGCACGGTCAACGTGGGACAGGGTGGCATTGACCAAATGTGTGGATTGTACAGGGAAATGGACCTTTTTTTGCAAAATATCCAGCCGAACAAAACCCTACTTGTTCGGTTGGACCCGATCGTCTCGATCTCTCGACTGACCTAATCATATCGTCCTCCTCAAGCTCCAAATGCATAACTCCCAAATCAGAAAATGTTGGTCGTCGTCATGTCAGCCTCGTCATCGCTTTCCGCTGCCGCAGCCGCCATGTCCTCCTCAAACTGGATCCGGCCAGGTCTTCGCGACTAATCAATTGCAGTGCCCCTCATCGCTTGCCCTGGCTATTCTCCACTATTGACAACCACGATGGCTGGGTGTTCTGCAAGTGTGCCAGAACGATTTAAGTTTGCTCGATGACTTTGTTTTGTTGATCTGTGGGCATTTGGTCTGGCCCGTCTTGCATCAAAGTTCTCATTTTTCTGATATGTTTGGCTTATAATACATGTGATTTCTAACGTTGGGAGTTAGATCATGTCGAGTATTTGATCACTCACCAGATCCTTGTTGGTGATGATGCATTCGACGCGGTAAGGGAAAGAAGGGGAGATCTTCATCGTGCAAGAGATGAGGGAGAGGAATGCGGCTAAGCGGCAGCGACAATGGAGCTCTAGTCAGAGGGATGCAGCTACCATGACTAAGCACCAAGCAACTATGCTATTAGGGTTTTGAGATCTCTCATCTTCACTTGTTGTTGCTTCTTTGCTTCACTTGTTGCAAGCTAGCTTTATCGTGC